>JASSZA010000197.1:0-18444 GCA_031835075.1 Saguinus oedipus
TTGTGATATACCTCTGGGTTAATCATGTAGATGATGTGACTCTTCTCTCTTACCTGAATATTGCCCATGAGAGAGATGGTGACATATTTCTGGGTCTAGAACTGGAATAATGTGACTCTTCTCTCCTGCCTGAGTCATGCCCACTGAAAGAAGTGTGACTTATAACTGGGCACAGCACACAGGTGATGTGATTCTTCTTCCTGGCCCTTACCTACAGGGGTCACTGTCAAATACCTCTGGGCCCATCACCTAGACTGTGTAACTCTCTACTTCTTCCTACGGACTGCTGACAGTAAAGACTGTGACCTATTAATTTGCCCAGTACCTACATGATGCGACTTTCCTCTCATGCCTGAGCCCCATCTTGGGTGGATCACCTGAGGTCAGGAGTTCAAGACTAGCCTGGCCAATATGGTGAAATCATCTCTCTACTAAAAGTACAAAAAATTAGCTGGGTGTGATGATGGGCACCTGTAATCTGCAACAGCAAAACTCTGTATCAAAAAACAAATCCCATTCTAGAGTCGTTACTTAATTTTCATGTATTTATATAGTTTTGAGGGTTTCTTTTGGAGTTGATTTTCAGTTTTATTCCATATTATGCCAGTTAGAATGGTGAACTTCAAGTTTGGCCATTTTTACATAATCCTGTATTCTTTCAGACTGCTTTATTTAGATTTTTACTTTATTTTTTCTGATCAGGCTAATTTGAAATACTGGTTTTTGAGCTCTAAAATTATTTTTCCTACTTGTTCTAGTCTATTGTTGAAACCTTCCACAGCATTTTGTATTTCTCTGAATATGACGTTTATTTTCATAGGTTCTGACTGGGTTTTCTTTACAATGTCTATCTCTCTAGAAAGTTTTTCATTTATATTTTGGATTTTAAAAATTTCTTTATGTTGTTTTCACCTTTCCCTGGTATTTTCTTAAGTGACTTAATAACCTTATGAATTCTTTATCTGGTAGTTTAAAGATTTCATCTTGGTTTGGACCCATTGTTGGGAAGCTCATGTGTTCTTTTAGGGGTGTTATAGAACCCCATTTTTTCATATTACTGGACTGACTTTTCTGGCTCTTTCTCATTTGGATAGACTATTTCTTCAAACCGTTTTTGAATTTATTTTTTATTTGATGGTAATATTTTTAAATTGTTTTTTTTCTCTTAAGGATCTGACTTTACTGTTTGTAGTTTACTACAGTCTAACTTGATTCTCGGTGCTTTTAGGGGTTAAGGCTCTGAGTGAGTTTCTTTGTTATAGAGAGTCTTTGTGCACTGGATTTTCTAGATGCTGGTTACGTACTTGGTGTGTGGGCAAGTTTACTACCTCCTATGGGTGATGAAAAATGAGAACACATGGACACAGGGAAGAGAGTATTACACACTGGGGTCTATTGGGGGGAATAGGGGAGGGAAAGTGGGGGGGAGCAGAGGAGGGATAGCATGGGGAGAAATGCCAAATGTGGGTGAAGGGGTGGAAAACAGCAAAACACACTGCCATGTGTGTACCTATGCAACTATCTTGCATGTTCTGCACATGTACCCCAAAACCTAAAAAGCAATAAAAAATAAAAAATTAAAAAAAAATGTCAAGGATCTCTTGAAGCTTCTCTCATTCTTCCATGATGTACACTTTTTGAATTTATTTAATTTTCCCTAGTATTTTATTTACTGGGTTGTCGATTTAGGCTTTAGGCCAATAGGGCAAATATCCCTCGGTACACACCAGCTGTAGCTAAAGTAGATTGGTAGGTGTAATACCCAATATAGGGCAGAGGTCCTAGCCTTGATAAAACTGGCTAGGGGAGCTCTAAATTATATGTAGTGAGGTTTTATTAAGGTAAAAGGTGAAAGCTACATCAGCTTCCCTGCCAGGCCAGCAAGAAAGCTATCTGCTTCCAGCCTCACTCCCATCCCAGTGTTCTAGCTATTCAGATCAGACAGTCACCACGTTTCATCTCTAGAACTGTTGATGTTCAAGTAGGGAGGAATTGTGACTCTACCTCTTGTGATAGCCTGAATCTAGGGAGCTCTCCTGTGGGGATACAATTACCCCGAATTGTTTCAGGAAGGGTGTCTATAGCTACATCTGCGGTGTATTGCCATGGGAGCAGCCCCAGCTTTGTTTGCAGTGTTGTACCAGGGGTGAACAAGCACCCTTTCTCCTAGATCCTTTATAATCATGGAGGCTCTCTCCCTGTTGGAGTGGAGATGCAGACTTTTCCTACTGCCTCCAACACTGTAATTGTGTCTCTCCTGTAAGAACCTTCCTACAAGTGAAAATACCTGACACTCAAGGCCTGCCATTCAGATTCATTTGTCCCATGGGGTGGCCCCTTTATATGGTGCTCTCTCCCTTCTCCTAGGAATGGGACTTCCTGTGAGCCAGAAGACAGTGATTGTTGTTGCTCCTCTGGGTCTAGCAACCTAGTGGTGCCACCAGACTCTGGGCTTGTGCTGGAGAATGTCTGCAAGAAATCCAGTGATGTGACCTGTCTTCAGGTCTCCCAGCTGGGATACTAGCACCATTTCTTATGGAGGTGGCAGGGGAGTGATGAAGACTCTGAGATTCCTTGATTGTAGATAGACTTAATGTGCTGGTTTTCATAAATTCTGGTTATAGTTGTAATAAACTTGTCATTTGGATAGACTCAGGGCCTCTGGCTAGCCAGGGTGTTGTACCCAGTGGTAATAGCTGAGATTGCATAGCCATATTCTCCTTCCTTGGTGCAGTGTTATTCTACTTAGAGGGACTGTAATGAATTGTGTTAATTGGCCTTTAACCAGGAGGTGGTACTTGCAAAAGAGCACCAGCTGTGGTACTAGCAGTGGGACTTGAGCTTGCCCTAAATTGCTCAGGGCAAATGTTCTGATTCCTCAAGTAAGCAGGGGGCTATTAAGCTCCCAAAAGTTTGTGTCCTTCTTGTTAAGTTACTAGGGTGCGTGGAGGGGTACCACCAGGTGGGGAAAGGATTAGGTGGGTGTATGCTCAGACTCTCCTTGGGCAGGAAAGGACATCATCGCTGTGGTGGTTGAGGTGTTGTTCTCAGGCCACTTTGGCAGTGTTCCAGAGGGTAGTAATACTGTCTCTGCTGCACTGAAGAGTTTGCAAAGTGTGTGGGGAGTAGTGGGAGGCAGTAAGCCTCACCCAGCTTCCATGCAGTTGGCGAGACTGATCTCACTCTCAGTGCTCTGCTAATAATGCAGGATTTGGATTCAGGTAGTCTGTGCACAGAGCTCAGACCTGCCCCAGGCCATAAGGTTTCCTACAGGGATAGCAAGCACAAGTTTTAGGCCATGCCCCTCTCCATCTGCCAACAGAACCAGGTGCCTAGCTCCTGCACTAGTATCTGGAGCTGACTACCCACCCCTAATCTCCTTTTGCTGCTTTCTAATCACGGAAGTTTATTTCTATTAGAGATTATATCACAAAATTCAGTTAGGAGCTTTTTTTACCCTGTCACCCCTCCCTGAGCTTCTTGGCTGATTTCCCTGAGGGCCTCTGTTAGATACACTCATAAATGGCTTCCCTTAGTTAATGTTGGAGACTGGGAATACCTGCAGGGCACTTCCCATGGCTACTTTTACTGTTTTCTCTTTTTTGAGACAGGGTCTTGCTTTGTCACCCAGGTTGAAGTGCAGTGGTGCAATCTCAGCTTACTGAAACTTTTGCCTCCTGGACTCTGGTGATCCCCCTTCCTCAGCCCCCTGAATAGCTGGGACTACAGGCATGCATCACCACAGCTGGCTGGTTTTTGCATTTTTTGTAGACATTTTTTTACCCTGTTTCCCAGACTGAATTGCTGCTTCTACTTTTATATTTCACACTACTCCCTGAAGCCCTTCCAGTTCTGGGGAGGGTAAAGGCCTTCTCCCATGGCCTGAATTTTCAGATTCCCTAGTGGGGATGTGTGCTCTGGAGGCAGATTCTCTTCCTCTCACATTCTGGGGACTTAGAGTTTTTTGCCTGTCTCAGAAAGCAGGCTGTAGCCTGCTGCTTCTTTTCAAAGGTCTGTGGATTCTTTCAGGTTTTCAATTGCATCCAGCATTTGTTCTTGGAAAGGAAATTCAGTGTGAATCTCTACACCCTATTCTGCTCTTCCAAGTGGAAGAGGCTCACTAACACTGCCTCCAATCTGTCAACTTAAAATGTTCTGTCTTTTTCTCCACTCTTTTTCTATTTTGTGTGTGTTTATTTCTGATTTCTACAGACTTACCTTCAAGTTCGCTGATACTTCCAATACAGTTGAGTCTGCTGACGAACTCATAAAAAGGCATTATTTATATCTATCAATGTGTTTCATTTCTAGCATTTTCACATGAATTTTTTAGAGTTTCCATCTCTCTGCTGAAATTAGTTATCTGATTTTGCACATATTTTCTATTAGGATTTTAACATATCACATGTATTTTAAGATCTGTATCAGATTATTGCAACATCTGTGTCACATGTGAGACTGATTTCACTATTGCTTTCATCTTCGTCTTCCTTTGCCTCCCGAGATATCTTTATTCCTCTCTTTTTAAGCTTTGTAATTTTGGGGGTGGAATCTGGACATCTTATGTAGAACCGTAGAAACCAAGATAAGTAGATTTTTATGTCTTAAAACTGAGATGCCTTTTCTTTTACTGGGCCTTTAGTACAGATGTTTATGTTTCTCTGAGTAAAGCTGGGCTTGAGATGTAATGTTGCTAGATTGTGATTTTAACTACCCTATGGGATCTTTCTTTCTCTTTCTTTCTTTCTTTCTTTCTTTCTTTCTTTCTTTCTTTCTTTCTTTCTTTCTTTCTTTCTTTCTTTCTTTCTTCTTTCTTTCTTTCTCTCTCTCTCTTTATTTCTTTCCTTCCTTCTTTCTTTTTGAGATGGTGTTTGGCTCTTGTTACCCAGGCTACAATGCAATGATGTGATCCTTGCTAACTGCAACCTCTGCCTTTTGTGTTCAAGCAGTTCTCCTGCCTCTGCCTCCTGGGTAGCTGAGAAAACAGGCATGTACCACCACACCCAACTAATTTTGTGTTTTAGTGAAAATGGCATTTCTCCATGTTGGTCAGGTTGGTCTTGAACTCCTGACCTCAGGTGATCCACACACCTCGGCTTCCCAAGGTGCTGGGATTGCAGGCATGAACCACCATGCTCAGTCTACTTTATGGGCTTTTATTGCCTCTGGTAATACCTTATGTAGAGGGTAGGTGTTGGTTTGCCAGAAGATGTTTTTCTGGTGATAATTTTACCCTCAATCTTAAGTCTTCCTTCTGTTCTATTTCTAAGAAAGAGTATGTCTCTTGCAAGTAATATGTGTCTTGACAGCAGTTAGTCTTGTGATGAGGGTAGGTCAGAAATTTTTTATTTGATTTGCACTCTTAGGCAAGCACTCTGCCTCTGAGCCCCATGGGTATGACCTTCTCATTCTCTTTTTCTGACATGGTTCTAAATTCCTTGTGAATTTCTGCACATCTTCTAGGGTTTCAGGTTTTTCTGTATATTCCCTACTTCTGGCAGCAATATGCTTTCACCAGAGCCTGAAGAGAGTGCTTCTTCATTCTTCAACCACAGATGAAGGCTTTTATATTCTGTAGAGGAGAAAGGTCTGAGTGGAGCCTCTTGCCAGCATTCCTGCTGTTGCATCACCCAGTTCTGTACCTTGAGAGAAATTTTCTTTTTTTTTTCAGACTTCTGTAAGTCTCTCACTGAATGTCTGGTTGGGTTAGAGGAGAAAAATCTTCAAAGAGCTACAGATTATTTTTTGTTCTACAAAAAAGATACATGCTTCCTTCTTTTCTTTCTCCCTCCTTCCCTCCCTCCCTCCCTTCCTCTCTCCCTCCCTCTCTCTCTCACTTTTTTCCTCCCTTCCTTCACCTCTCTCTCTTTTTTCTTTCTTTCTTTCTTCCTTTTTTTTCTTTCTTTCTTTTCTCTCTCTTTCTCTTTCATCTTTCTGAGATGGTTGGAGTGCAATGGCATGATGTAAGCTCACTGCAACCTCCCCCTCCCAAATTCAAGTTATTCTTTTGTCCCAGCCTCTTGAGTAGCTGGGATTATAGGCATGAACCACCGTGTCTGGCTAATTTTGTGTTTTTAGTAGAGATGGGATTTCACCATGTTGGCCAGGCTGGTCTCAAACTACTGACTTCAGGTGATCTGCCTGCCTCAGCCTCCCAAAGTGATGGGATTACAGATTTGAGCCACCACACCCAATCTATTTTCTTTTATTTTTTAATTTGAGACAGAATTTTACACTTTTGCCCAGTCTGGAGTTCAGTGGCACAATCTCAGCTTTCTGCAACCTCCACTTCCCAGGTTCAAACAATTATTGTTTCTCAGCTTTCTGAGTAGTTGGGATTACAGGCATGCACCACCACACCCAGGTAATGTTTGTATTTTCAGTAGAGACTGAGTTTTATCATGTTGGCCAGGCTGGTCTCAAATACCTAACTTTTAGTGATCTGCCCACCTCTGCCTCCCAAAGTGTTGGGATTACAGGCTTTAGCCACCATGACTGGCCTACATTTGTTTTTATCTCAGTGCTGTTCACAATATCCAAGACATGGAATCAACTTTGGTGTCCATCAATGGCAGATTAGATTTTAAAATGTAGTACATGTACACCATGCAATACTATGCAGCCATAAAAATTAAAATATGTCCTTTGAAACAACATGGATGCTGCTGGAGGCCAATATTCTAAGTAAATTAATATAGGAAAGAAAACCAAATACCACATGTTCTCATTTATAAGTGGGGGTAAATACTGGGTACTCACAGACATATGAGTATCAGACTCACGTCATAGATGGCAACAATGGACACTGAGGACTACTAGAGGGTGAGGGAGGGATGGAGTGAGGGCAGAACATTTACCTAGTGAGTACTATGCTCAGTACCTGTGTAATGGGATTATTCGTGCCCCAAACCTCAGCATAATGCAGTATTCCCGCATAACAAACCTACACATGTACTCCCTGAATCTAAAGTTGAAATTACAAATAAAAACTAAATACACACAACAAATAAATCATTCATTCATTAAAAATATAATTCATATGCCTTGTATTTTGTAGTTAGAATGACAAATTTCCAAATAAAAACAAAACCAAACAAAAAAAATAAATAAATAATAAAAAAAGAAACAAACAAACATGAAAAGCAGCCCCAGATGATTTCGGAAGCTTTCACTCTTCTGCCAAGGGATGTTCTAGCAATTTGCTCATTGATTTTGAACTCTTCTTACAGATGTCTGCATCTTTCTTGCCTAGTAAAGTTGAGGCTCTCATCTTGTCTTTTCCTGTGGGTTCCAGTCTCTTCTTTGATTTTGGAATAATTGGTTGACCTGAAACATCAGTACTAAGATATGTTTTTTAAAAGTTGTGGGCTGGGCATAGTGGCTCACATCTGTAATCCCAGCACTTTGGGAGCCTGTGGTCAGCAGATAACCTAAGGTTGGGTGTTTCATACCTTCCTGATCAATATGGAGAAAGCCCATCTCTATTAAAGTACAAACTAGTAGACCATGGTGGCGAGCACCTGTAATCCCAGTTACTTGGAAGGCTGAGGCAGGAGAGTCACTTTAACTTAGAATGTGGAGGTAGCCATGAGCTGAGATCATGCCATTGCACTCCAGTCTAAGAAACAAAAGCAAATCTCTGTCTCAAAAAAAAAGAACCTCCAGTACATGTACAAAAATGTCAAGAGCTGACATCTCTGCTTTATTTTCAGTCTTGTGAGGAAAGAACTCAGATGTTTACTAATAAGTATAATGTTAGATTTAATTTTTTTTGTAATATATTTTTTATCAGATTGAGGAAGTTCTCTTGAATTCTCATTTTACTAATATACTTTAAAAATCACAAATGGATATTCAATTGAATATGTCAAATATAATATTTTTCAGTTATTGAGTCAGTCATATGGGATTTTTCTTTATACTATTATTATGGTGAAATATGTTTATTGATTTTTAAATTTTTAACTTTTTTGAGACAGGGTTTTACTCTGTTACTCAGGCTGCAGTGCAGTGGCACAATCATAGCTCACTGAAAACTCTAATGCCTGGGCTTAAGTGATCCTCCCACTTCAGCCTCTGAAGAAGCTGGGACTACAAGTGTGCTCCACCACACCCAGCTATTTATTTTTTAATTTTTATTTACAATAGAGACAGGGTTTCACTGTGTTGCCCAGGCTGTTCTCAAACTCCTGAGCTCAAGTGATCTTCTAGCCTCAGCCTCCCAAAGTTCTGAGATTACAGGTGTAAGCCATCATGCTTAGCCCTTAATTTTTAATTTTTATGGGTACATAGTTGGCCTATATATTTATGGGGCACATGAGATATTTTGTTATGGGAATATGATGTGTAATCATCATATAAGGATAAATGGGGTATCCACTATCTTAAGTATTTTTCACTTCTTTGTGTTAGAAACATTTCAATTGTATTCTTCATTTTCCTAAAATGCATGGTTTATCTTTGAGTATTGTCACCCTGTTGTGATATCAAATGCTGAGCCTTATTTATTCTATCAATCTATATCCTTGTATCCATTAACCACCCCCTCACCACCCCCACTACCCTTCTTATCTTCCAGTATCCATTTTTTAGCTCTCACAAGTGAAGTTTGTCTTTCCATGCCTTGCTGGTTTCACTTAACATGATGTTAGGTTCCATCCATGTTGTTGGAAATGACAGGATCTTCTTCTTTTTGATAGTTGAATAGTACTCCAGTGTGTATATCTGCCACATTTTTTTTGTTCATTTGTCTATTGATGGGCACTTAGGTTACTTCCAAATCTTGGCTATTGTGAATAGTGCTGTAACAAGCATGGGAGTGTAGATATCTCTTCAATGCACTAATTTCTTTCTTTTGGGTATATACCTAGCAGTGGTGTTTCCAGATCATACAACAGTTCTATTTTTACTTTTTTGAGGTAACTTCATACTGTTCTTCATAGTAATTCACATTCCTATTGAGTGTAAGAGGGCTCTCTTTTTTTCTAGATTATCACCAGCATTTGTTATTTCCTGTCTTTTGGGTAAAAACCACTTTAACTAAGGTGAGATTATATATCACTTTAGGTTTGACTGGAATGTCTCTGATGATCAATTATATTGAGCTCCTTTTTATGTACCTGTTTGCTCTTTGTATGTTGTCTTTTGAGAAATGTCTACTTCAATCACTTGCCATCTTTTAAATTGGATTATTGAATTTTTTTTCTATTGAGCAATTTGAGATTCTTATATTTTCTGGTTATTAAAGCCCTATCAAATGAACGGTTTGCAAATGTTTTCTTCCATTCAGTCTCCCACTGATGCCCTATTAAATGGATAGTTTGCAAATGTTTTTCTCCTCACTCTGTTGGTTGCTTTCTTTGCTGTGCAGAAGTTTTTTATTTGATATGATCCCATTTGTCCATTTTTGCTTTGGTTTCCTGTGTTTGTGGGGCATTACCCAAGAAATATTTGCCCAGGTAAATGTCCTGAAGGGTCCCCTCTATGGGTTTTTTTTTGTAGTTTCTTAGTCTCATGACTTTAATTTATGTAATTAATCCATTTTATTTGATTTTTGTATATGGTAAGAGACAGGAGTCTATTTTCATTTTTCTATATATGGATATCCAATTTTCCCAGAACTATTTATTGAAGACTCTTCTTTCTCCACAGTATGCTCTCTAGACCTTTGTTAAAAATGATTTTATTGTACATATATGAATTTATTTTTGGGTTCTGTATTCTGTTCCATTGGTCTATGTGTCTGTTTTCATGCCAGTACAATGCTGTTTTGGTTACTGTAGTTCTGTATTGTAATTTGTATATAAATTGAAGTCAAGTAATGTGATTTTTTTTTTAGTGTACCCAGAATACTCATTCTAAAATGCTCAAAAAATAATATATTTTTTTGTAGGTACATGTAAATTTTATAACTTTTTTCTATTTTTGTGGAGAATGTCATTGGTATTTTCATAGGGATTGAGTTGAATATGTAGATTGCTTTTGTTGGTAAGACGATTTTAATGATACTGATTCTTTCAATCCATGAATATAAAATATCTTTTCATTTTTTTGTGTCCTCTTCAATTTCTTGTATATTTTATAGTTTATCATGTATTGATTTTTGAGTGCTGAACTAACCTTGAATTTCTAGAATAAATGCCAATTGTTTTACTCTATTATTTTATTTATATACAAGTGAATTGTATTTGATAAAGTTTTGTTAAGATTAAAAAAAACTCCATGCAGCATGATTTCTTCTATATGAAATTCTAAATAAAAGTAAAACGATAGCAACTGAAAACAAATGAGAGATTGCCAAAGCTGAGGGGTGAGGGTTATGAATTGACTCAATAGAGTTAAGAAGGAAAGCTTTAGAAAAATGAGAAATGTTCTAAATTGTGATCATGATGGTGATTGAATTGCGATACACATTTGTTAAAATTCGTCAAATTGTGAACATAAAATTGGTGAGTTTTATTGTATAAAAATTATTCCTCAATAAAGCTAGCTAATTACCATATATGGATTTTTAGAAGATAAAAGCAAGTTACAGAATGCACTTTTTTCTTTGTTTGAGATGGAATTTCATTCTTCTCACTCAAACTAGAGTGCATTGGCACGATCTCAGCTCACTGCAACCTCTGCCTCTCAGGTTCAAGCAATTCTCCTGACTCAACTTACTGAGTAGCTGGGGTTACAGGTGCATGCCACCATGCCTGGCTAAATGTTTCATATTTTTAGTAGAGATGGGGTTTCACCACGTTAACCAGGCTAGTCTTAAATGCCTAATCTTGAACACTCAAAGTGCTGGGATTGCAGCTGTTAGCCACAGCTAACAGCTGTGTATGTGATTTTTAAATATAATACCTCTATATTTGTGTACATAAAAGTAATTTTTAGTGTCTATAATCATAAAAAATAGGAAAAAGAGAAAGGATATGAAAGGTGTAGTATAGTCTAATGGAATATTATCTTTCATTTCAATATTTCTGTTGTTAAGAATAATTTATTTACACACTCACTAGTTGTACAATTAAAGTTAAATAATTATGGTAGTAAAAAAATTTTTTTGAAGCTATGCACATTAAGTAATATATAATTTTCTTTTTTTTTGTGATGTCATTATCATGTTCTGTTGTTTGTTTGATTTTTATTTTTTTTGAGACAGACTCTCAGTCTGTCACCCAGGCTGAAAGGCATGATGTGATCTCAGCTCACTGAAACCTCTGCCCCCTGGTTTCTTTCTTTCTTTTTTTAAAAATTGTACTTTAGGTGCTGGGGTACATGTGCAGATTATGCAGGATTGTTGCATAGGTACACACATGGCAATGTGGTTTGCTGCCTCCATCCCCCTGTCATGTACATCTGGCATTTCTCCCCATGTTATCCCTCTCCTGCCTCCACACTCTTTGCTGTCCCTACCTTCACCTCCCCAACAGACCCAAGTGTGTGTTGCTCCCCTCCCTGTGCCCCTATGTTCTCATTGTTCAACAACCTCCTGTGAGTAAGAACATGTGATGATTGATTTTCTGTTCTTGTGTCAGTTTGCTGAGAATGATGTTTCCAGATTCATCCATGTCCCTTCAAAGGACACAAACTCATCATTTTTTATGGCTTCATAGTATTCCATGGTGAATATGTGCTACATTTTCCTTGTCCAGTCTATCATTGATGGGCTTTTGTGTTGGTTCCAGGTCTTTGATATTGTAAACAGTGCCTCTGTGAACATACCTGTATATGTGTCTTTACAATAGAATGATTTATAATCTTTTGGGTATATATCCAGTAATGGGATTGCTGGGTCAAATGGAATTTCTATTTCTAGGTCATTGAGAAAGAGTCACACTGTCTTCCACAATGGTTGAACTAGTTTACACTCCCACCAACAGTGTAAAAGTGTTCCTATTTCTCCTTATCCTCTCCAGCACCTTTTGTCTTCAGATTTTTTTTTAATGATTCCCATTCTAACTGGCATGAGGTGGTATCTCAATGTAATTTTGATTTGCATTTCTCTAATAATCAGTAATGACAAGCATTTATTTTGTTTGTTGGCCTCATATATGTTTTCTTTTGAAAAGTGTCTGTTCATATCCTTTGCCCACTTTTGAATGGGTTTGTTTGTTTTATTCTTGCAAATCTGTTTAAGTTCTTTGTAGATTCTAGATATTAGACCTTTGTCAGATGGGTAGATTGCAAAAATCTTTTCCCATTCTGTTGGTTGCCAGTTCAGTCTAATGATCGTTTCTTTTTCTGTACAGAAGCTCTGGAGTTTAATTAGGTCCCAATTTTCTATTCTGGGTTTTGTTGCCAATGCTTTTTGTGTTTTATTCATGAAGTAATTGCCTATGCCTAGGTCCTGAATGGTTTTGCTTAGGTTTTCTTCTAGGTTTTTTTACAGTGTTAGGTCTTATGTTTAAGTCTTCAATCAATTGAGTGCTAATTTTAGTGTAAGGTGTTAGGAAGGGGTCGAGTTTCTGCTTTCTGCACAATGCTAGCCAGTTTTCCCAACACCATTAATTAAACCGGGAATTCTTTCCCTATTGCTTGTTTTTGTCAGCTAGATCAAATATCAGATGGTTGTAGATGTGTGGCATTTCCTCCAAGGACTCTGTTCTGTTCCATTCATCTATATCTCTGTTTTGGTACCAGTACCATGCTGTTATGGTTACTGTTGCATTGTAGTATAGTTTGAAATCAGGTAGCATGATGCCTCCAGCTTTGTTCTTTTTGTTTAGGACTGCCTTGGCTGTGTGGGCTCTCTTTTGGTTCCATATGAACTTTAAGGTATTCTTTTTTTCAGTTCTGTGAAGAAGGTCATTGGTAGCTTGATGGGAATAGCACTGAATCTGTAAATTACTTGGGCAGTATGGCCATTTTCATGATATTGATTCTTCCTAACCATGAACATGTAATGTTTCTCCATCCGTTTGTGTCCTCTCTTATTTCCTTAAGCAGTGATTTGTAGTTCTCCTTGAAGAGCTCCTTTGAAGTTTTATTTCTAGGTATTTTATTGTCTTTGTAGCAATTGTGAATGAGAGTTTGCTCATGATTTGACTCTCTGATAGTCTGTTATTGGTGTATAGAAATGATTGTGATTTCTGCATTTTGGTTTTGTATCGAGACTTTGCTGAAGTTGCTTATCAGTTTAAGGAGATTTTGGGCTGAGATGACAGGGTCTTCTAAATATACAATTATGTTGTCTGCAAATAGAGACAACTTGACTTCCTCCTTTCCTAATTGAATACTCTTTTTTTTTCTCTTGCCCGATTGCTCTGGCTAGAACTTCCAATATTATATCTAGTAGGAGGGGTGAGAGAGGGCATCCTTGTCCAGTGCTAAATTTCAAAGGGAATGTTTTGTTTTTGCCCACTCAGTATAATATTGTTTGTAGGTGTGCCATAAATAGCTTTTATTATTTTGAGATATATTCCTTCAATACCTAGTTTATTAAGAGTTTTCATCATAAAGAGCCCTTGAATTTTGTCAAAGGCCTTCTCTACATCAATTGAGATAATCATGTGGTTTTGGTCTTTGATTCTGTCTTTTTGTTTTTTATTTTTGCATGTATTTATTTATTTATTTTATTGCATTTTAGGTTTTGGGGTACATGTGAAGAACATGCAAGATTGTTGCATAGGTACACACGTGGCAGTGTGATTTGCTGCCTTCCTCCCCATCACCTATATATCTGAAATTTCTCTCCATGCTATTTCTCCCCAACTCCCCATGCCCTGCTGTCCCTCCCCTACTCCCCCCAACTTACCCCAGTGTGTAGTGCTCCCCTCCCTGTGTCCATGTGTTCTTATTTTTCAGCACCCACTTATGAGTGAGAACATGTGGTGTTTAATTTTCTGCTCTTGTGTGTTTCCTGAGAATGATGGTTTTCAGACTCATCCATGTTCCTACAAAGGACGTGAACTCATCGTTTTTCATGACTGCATAATATTCCATGGTGTATATGTGCCACATTTTCCCTGTCCAGTCTAACATCGATGGGCATTTGGGTTGGTTTCAGGTCTTTGCTATTGTAAACTGTGCTGCAATGAACATTCGTGTGCATGTGTACTTATAGTAGAATGATTTATAGTCCTTTGGTTATATACCCAGTAATGGGTTTGCTGGGACAAATGGAATTTCTATTTCTAGGTCCTTGAGGAATAGCCACACTGTCTTCCACAATGGTTGAACTAATTTACATTCCCATCAACAGTGTTAAAGTATTCCTATTTCTCCACATCCTCTCCAGCATCTGTTGTCTCCAGATTTTTTAATGATCACCATTCTAACTGACATGAGATGGTATACCAATGTAGTTTTGATTTGCATTTCTCTAATGACCAGTGGTGATGAGCATTTTTTCATATGTTTGTTGACCTCACATATGTCTTCTTTTGTAAAGTGCCTGTTCATATCCTTTGCCAACTTTTGAATGGGCTTGTTTGTTTTTCCTTGTAAATCTGTTTTAGCTCTTTGTAAATTCTGGATATCAGCCCTTTGACAGATGGGTGAACTGCAACATTTTTTTTTATTCTGTTGGTTGCTGATTCACTCTAATGACTGTTTCTTTTGCCTTGCAGAAGCTGTGAAGTTTGATTAGTTCTCATTCATCTATTTTGGCTTTTGTTGCCAATGCTTTTGGTGTTTTGGTCATGAAGTCCTTGCTTACACCTATGTCCTGAATGGTTTTGCCTAGATTTTCTTCTAGGGTTTTTATGGTGTTAGGTCTTATGTTTAAGTCTTTAATCCCTCTGGAGTTAATTTTATTGTAAGGTGTCAGGAAAGGGTACAGTTTTTTCTTTCTGCACATGGCTAGCCAGTTTTCCGAACACCATTTATTAAACAGGGAATCCTTTCCCCATTGCATTTTTTTGTCAGGTTTGTCAAAGATTGGATGGTTGTAAATATGTTGTGTTGCCTTCCAGGCCTCTGTTCTGTTCCATTGTTCTATATCTCTGTTTTTGTACCAATACCATGCTGTTTTGATTACTATAGTCTTGTAGTATAGTTTGAAGTCTGGTAGTGTGATGCCTCCAACTTTGTACTTTTTGCTTAGAAATGACTTGGCTATGTGGGCTCTCTTTTGGTTCCATATGAAGTTTAAGGTGTTTTATTTCCAGTTCTGTGAAGAAGGTCATTGGTAGCTTAATGGGAATAGCATTGAATCTGTAAATTACTTTGGGCACTGTGGCCATTTTCATGATATTGATTCTTTCTAACCATGAACATGGAATGTTTCTCCATCTGTTTGTGTCCTCTCTTATTTCGTTGAGCAGTGGTTTGTAGTTCTCCTTGAAGTGGTCCTTTATGTTCCTTGTTAGCTGTATTCCTAGGTATTTTATTCTCTTTGTAGCAATTGTGAATGGCAGTTCATTCTTGATTTGGCTCTCTTTAAGTCTGTTATCAGTGTATAGAAATGCTTGTGATTTTTGCACATTGATTTTTATCCTGAGACTTTGCTAAAGTTGCTTATCAGTTTCAGGAGATTTTGAGTTGAGACGATGGGGTCTTCTAGATATACAATCATGTCATCTGCAAATAGAGACAATTTTACTTCCTCCTTTTCTATTTGAATACTCTTTACTTCTTTTTCTTGCCTGATTGCTCTGGCTAGAAATTTCAGTACTATATTGAATGGGAGTGGTGAGAGAGGACATCCTCGTTTAGTGCCAGATTTCAAAGGGAATGTGTCCAGTATTTTGCCCATTCAGCATGATATTGGCTGTTGGTTTGTCATAAATAGATTTTATTATTTTAAGATATGTTCTGTCAATACCTAGTTTATTGAGGGTTTTTAGCATAAAGGGCTGCTGAATTTTGTCAAATGCCTTCTCTGCATCAATTGAGATAATCATGTGGTTTTTGTCTTTGGTTCTTTTTATGTGGTAAATTACATTTATAGACTTGCATATGTTGAACCAGCCTTGCATTCCCAGGATGAATCCTACTTGATCATGGTGGATAAGCTCTTTGATGTGCTCTTGTAGTTGGCTTGCCAGTATTTTATTGAAGATTTTTGCATGTATGTTCATCATGAATATTGGCCTGAAGTTTTCTTTTCTTGTTGAGTCTCTGCCAGGTATTGGTATCAGGATGATGTTGGTATAAAATGATTTTGGAAGGATTCCCTCTTTTTAGACTATTTGGAATAGTTTCAAAAGAAATGGTATCAGCTCCTATTTGTATGTCTGGTAGAATTCAGCTGTGAACCCGTCTGGACCTGGGCTTTTATTGGGTGGTAGACTCTTAATTTCTGCCTCAATTTCAGACCTTGTTATTAGTCTATTCAGGGTTTCACCTTCTTCCTGGTTTAGGCTTGGGAGGAGGCAAGTGTCCAGGAATTTATCCATTTCTTCCAGGTTTACTATTTTATGTGCAGAGTTGTTTGTAATAATCTCTGATGATGGTTCGAATTTTTGTGGAATCTGTGGTGATATTTTCTTTATTGTTTTTTATTGCTTCAATTTTGTTATTCTTTTTTTCTTTTTCATTAATCTGGTTAGTGGTCTATTTTGTTGATCTTTTTGAAAAACCAGCTCCTGAATTTATTGATTTTTTGAAGGGTTTTTTTTTTCTCTATCTCCTTCAGTTCTGCTCTGGTCTTAGTTTTTTTTGGTCTTTGGCTAGGTTTTTAGTTTTTTTGGTGTTGCCCCCCTAGCTCTTTTAATTTTGACGATAGGGTGTCAATTTTGGATCTCTACTTTCTTCTCATTTGGGCATTTATTGCTATATATTTTCCTCTAGGGACTGCTTTAAATGTGTCCCAGAGATTCTGGTATGTTGTGTCTTCATTCTCGTTGGTTTTGAAGAACATCTTTATTTCTGCTTTCATTTTATTATGTATCCAGTCAACATTCAAGAGCAAGTTGTTCAGTTTCTATGAAGCTGTGCGGTTCTGCATTAGTTTTTGAATTCTGAGTTTTAACTTGATTGCACTATGGTCTGAGATACTGTTTGTTATGATTTCTGTTCTTTTGCATTTGCTAAGGAGTGATTTACTTCCAATTATGCAGTCAATTTTGGAGTAGGTGTGATGTGGTGCTGAGAAGAATGTATATTCTGTGGATTTGGGGTTGAGAGTTCTGTAAATGTCTATCAGGTTTGCTTGTTCCAAGTCTGAGTTTAAGTCCTGTATATCCTTGTTAATTTTCTGTCTGGTTGGTCCGTCTAATATTGAAAATGAGGTGTTAAAGTCTCCCACTATTATTGTGTGGAAGTCTAAGTCTCTTTGTAAGTCACTAAGAACTTGCCTTATGTATCTGGGTGATCCTATATTGGGTGCATATATGTTTAGGATCATTAGCTCTTGTTGTGACATTGATCCATTTACCATTATGTAATGTCCTTCTTTGTCTCTTTTGATCTTTGTTGCTTTAAAGTCTATTTTATCAGAGATAAGAATTGCAACTGCTGCTTTTTTTTTGCTCTCCATTTGCTTGGTAAATCTTCCTCCACCAGTTTATTTTGAGCCTTTGTGTATCCTTGCATGTGAGATGGGTTTCCTGGATACAGCACACGGATGGGTTTTGCCTTTTTATTCAATTTGCCAGTCTGTGTCTTTTGATTGGGACATTTAGTCCCTTTACATTTACACTTAATATTGTTATGTGTGAATTTGATCCTGCTATTTTGATGCTTGCAGGCTGTTTTACCAGTTTGTTGATGCAGATTCTTCATTTTGTTTATGCTCTTTGCCATTTGGTATGTTTTTGGAGTGGCTGGTATTGGTTGTTCCTTTCTATGTGTAGTGCCTCTTTCAGGAGCTGTTGTGAAGCAGGCCTTGTGGTGACAAAATCTCTGAGTACTTGCTTGTTTGCAAAGGATTTTATTTTTCCTTCACTTTTGAAGCTTAGTTTGGCTGGATATGAAATTCTGGGTTGAAAGTTCTTTTCTTTAAGGATGTTAAATGTCAGCCCCCACTTTCTTCTGGCTTGCAGGGTTTCTGCTGAGAGATCTGCTGTGAGTCTGATAGGCTTCCCTTTGTGGGTAACCTGACCTTTTTCTCTGACTGCCCTTAGTATTTTTCTCTTTCATTTCCACCCTGGTGAATCTGATGATTATGTGCCTTGGGTTGCTCTTCTTGAGAAATATCTTTGTGGTGTTCTCTGTATTTCCTGGACTTGAATATTGGCCTGTCTTGCTAGGTTGGGGAAGTTTTCCTGGATGATATCCTGAAGAGTATTTTCCATCTTGTATTCATTCTCTTTATCATATTCAGGTACACCTATCAAACATAGATTATGTCTTTTCACATAGTCCTATATTTCTTGGAACATTTTATGCTTTTTTCTTTAATCTTGCCTTCTCTTTTTATTTCATTGAGTTGATCCTCGACCTCTGATATTCTTTCTTCTGCTTGGTCAGTTCGGCTGTTGAAACTTGTGCATGCTTCGTGAAGTTTTCATGTTGTGTTTTTCAGCTTCATCAATCATTTATATTTCTAAGTTGTCCATTCTCATTAGCATT
>JASSZA010000199.1:5000-37500 GCA_031835075.1 Saguinus oedipus
GCTACGGCAGCGCTACCACAACGCAGAGAGAGGCGGCGGGCCGGGGGGAGTACGGTACCCCAAGGCACACCTCTCGGATCGCTAGAGAAGGCTTTCTCGCCGAGGGCGGGTCACGCTCCCACACACCCACCGGTCGCCCCTCACCGGGCCGCCCACGGAGACGCTCGGGGACACCCGGGGAAGGGAGGGGGATGCGGTCTACGGCGAGAGGAGGAAAACCCGAGGCGCCCCTCAACCCCGCGTGGGTGAGGGGGCGCGCCTCGCTCGACCGCCTCGACGACACCCCCCCCCGACGAGCTGAACTCCTCCTCGGGACCCACACGCAGACCCCGCGGCGGCAACCGGAGGAAGGGGCCCCGGGGGTGGGAACGACACCACCGCTCGGCCTCGGGCACCTGAGGGACAACCCGGGGCGATCCAGGAGCACCGCAAAGGCCCAAGCGGAGCCAACGCTCGCACCGCCCCGGCGAGGGCAGCACGACGGGCCGTCGGGACAAGACCCCCACCGCCGCGGAGAGGGGTCGCCCACGCAACACAACAACCGCACGAGGCGACAGCGAGGGATGCCTGCCACGTCAGAGGACCCCGCCGGCCCCCACCAGGCAGAGAACGGGGGAGCACAGCGAGGTCGGGCCGGATTCCGTACCCCTACACCTCCTGACGCAAACCCCACAGGCGGGGCAGAGGAGAGGCGAGAGGCCCCCGCGGGCGGGACGAGAAGAGCGGTCCCATTCGCCACGAATGTCCGTCCCTCGCCCACCGCGGCCCGGTCGCGGCCCGGGAGAGCGTGATGTCACCACATCGATCAGAATAGACCCAGAGCGGGCCGAAGGGGTCGACCTCGACAAAGCCACGGAGCCGACGGGCCCGTGGTCGGCCACACCCGCTCTGGGGAAGGGACGGCGGACAACCCCAGGGGAGAGGAGAACGCCTGACACGCACGGCACGGAGCCAACGGGGTGGGGTTGTCGCGACCGCCCCGGGTGCCCGCAGCGGGGAGCGCACGCGCAGGCAGACCGGAGCCCGCCCGCACTGGCCTTTCCCCGCCACACCCGGGTGGGTCAGAGGAGACCCGGGCCCAGGGCGGCACCAGGGAGCCGGGACGCTCAGACGGACGCGTGGGAGGTAAGGCACGCGGGCCCCAGCCGGCGGCTCAACCGAGAGCAAGGCCGGCTAGCCGGGTCACCGGTAGACCAGAGATCCCCCACACAGCCAGAGGCCCGACCTCTCCAGCGACGGGTCGCCAGAGGACAGCGTGTCAGCAATAACCCGGTGGCCCGAAATGACAACTCAGAGTGAAAGATACACCCCGCCCAGGGAGCAGGGGGTCTAGTCACCTGCCACGCCGCTGACTCAGAAACGTGTGACACGGACATCTGTCCCCAAAAAGGCCACCATCACAGCCAGACACGGAGCACCCAGGCCTGTCTGGTCGACCCCAAGACACACACACACACACACACACACACACACACACACACACACACACACACACACTCTCTCTCTCTCTCTCTCTCTCTCTCTCTCTCTCTCTCTCTCTCTCTCACACGCACGCACGCACGCACGCACACGGGCAGCAGCGGGACCGGGGACGCCCTCCGGGCCACCGGTGCCACGCAGGGGCCGGCCCGTGCCTTCAGAGCGAGACTCTTCTGGCCGTCCCCTCACACGCGAGGGACACACGACAAACGAGGGACCGAAGGCGCTCAACGACCCCTCTCCGACCACGAACGCGGATTCGGAAGAAAAGCGTCACAGCAAAGGGACCGCGGCCAGGCGCGGCACCCCGGGAGGATGGAGCAGGACGGCCACCGACTCCCCACAGGGACTCGGAAAAGAAATTCGGCGGGTGCCCCTGACGGCCAGGGCCCGCGCAGGCCCGCGACAGGGCCGGGGAATGGCGTCCCCGCGGGTCGCGGGTCGGGCCTCGGGAGCTACGGCGTGCTGGTCGACCAGCCCGGGCAGCCCCGACACCTCGCTCGGGCCTGGGAACTCGGCGACAGCCCGCCCCCACATAGCCCTGCACGCCCGAGCTCTGACTCACAAGTGACTCGCCAGAGCTCTGGCGCCACAGGGAAATCCCCGCTGACGGCCGCAGGCTTTCCGGAGCAATGACTAGCTCACAGCGGGGACAGTCTCCTCCCTCGGCAGCTGTCACCGGAGCTCCAGAAGCCAAGAAAACTATATAAAAGCGGCCGCCAGATGGAGCCCGACAACCGGCGACGACCAGGTCCCCAAACCTGTCACCGAGAGAGATCCAGATGGCAGGGAGGCCGGCGGACGGCAAAACCGAAACCGTGAGTCGAGAAAGTCTTGCCGAGGCCGAAAACACAGCCCCTCCACCCCAACCCCACAGAAACCGTCCCCGAAACGTGTCTCCGCGTAGACCGAGACAGGCTCAAAAGACAAGCCCATGACGTGCGAGTGTTTGGACATGCATCTCGGAGGGAGAAAGAACACACAGGACTCGGTCGCGAGTCGTTCAGGTGACAGAGAGACACAGAATGAGGACACTTTCACTATCCACGCCGCGGGGGGGGGGGATAGGGAGGGAGGGACGGAGGGAGGAAGGGAGGGGATAGAAAAAGAGACACGTGGAGGAAGGAAGGAGGGAACAAAGAAAGCAGGGTGGGGGAAGGAAGGAGATGGAGAAAACAGAATTTTAAAAATCTGGAGAAAATGTATGATGAAAGAGAGTCGGATAATGAAGAAAGATGAAAAAGAGAAAGAATGAGGAAAGAGATGAAGGAAAGAAGAGCGAAAGAGAGGAAAAAAGAAGTATAAAAGACAAAGAAAGAAAAAAGGAAAGGAACAGGAAAATGGAAAGAAGGAAAAGAGGAAGGAGGGAAACAAAGAGAAAAATAAAACAAAGAAAGAAGAAAGGAAGACGGAAAGAAGAGGCTAATGCCCTATTCGGCATTAGACCCCACCTGCAGCCACGTAAAAAATCTAAAAAAAAAAAAAAAAGAGAGAAAAAGGAAAGAACAAAGAAAGGAAGGAAGGAAGGGAGTGCGAGAAGAAAGAAAGAAAGAAAGACAGAGAATAGACAAAATGAAATTTTGTGCAAAACATAATCCGGCCTGGCGATAGAGCTAGGCTCCATCTCGAAAGAAAGACAGAGAGACTGAGAAAAAGGAAGAGCAAGCAAGCAAGAAAGAAAGATAGACAGAAAGAGAGAGAAAAAAAGAAAGAAAGAGCGAGAGTGAGAGCGAGAGCAAGAAAGAAAGAAAGAAGGAAGGAAGGAAGGAAGGAAGGAAGGAAGGAAGGAAGGAAGGAAGGAAGGAAAGAAACACAGAGAGAGGCCGGGGGCAAGGTGGCTCATGCCTGTCATCCCAGCACTTTGGGAGGCCGAGGCGGGTGGATCACAGGGTCAGCAGTTGGAGACCAGCCTGGCCAAAATGTTGAAACCCCGTCTCTACTAAAAAGACAAAAATTGGCTGGGCGCAGTGGCACGCGGCTGTAATCCCCGCCACTCAGGAGGCTGAGGCAGGAGAATCGCTTGAACCCGGGAGGCGGAGGTCACCGTGAGCCGAGATCGCACCATCGCGCACTCCAGCCTGGGTGACAGAGTAAGACTCTGTCTCAAAAGAAAAAGAGAAAGAAAAGAAAAGAATTAAAAAAAAATTAAACACACAAGAAACACAGAAACAACGAAAGAAACACGGGAACAACGAACGAAACACAGAAACAACAAAGGAGACAAACAAGAAGGAAAGAACTGGAAAAGGCAATTAGGAAGAGAGAACCAAAAGGAGAAAGGATAGAAAGATTTCTTTTTAATAAATACTCTAAAAGCATAGTAAGGCCCAGGGAGGGGCTGCGACACACCTTCCACCTTACGAATACGTTGGCCAGGAAAATTAAAATACCACACGTAACGTAACTGTTAAAAGTGACCATGAGCCGGGCGCGGTGGCTCACGCCTGTCATCCCAGCACTCTCGGGGGGCTGAGGCGGGTGGGCCACCTGAGGTCAGGAGTCCAAGACCAGGCCGGCCAACATGGTGAAAACCCGTCTCTGCTAAAAATACAAATACAAATAATAATAATAAGAAAGAAAGAAAGAAAGAAAGAAAGAAAGAAAGAAAGAAAGAAAGAAAGAAAAATACAAATAAAACATTCTTTAATTTTAATGTTCAAAGAAATAGAGAAATTCTCCGGACGTGGTGGCGCATGCCTGTAACCCCAGCCACTCAGGAGGCTGAGGCAGGAGAATCCCTTGAGTCCGGGAGGCGGAGGTGGCCGTGAGCCGAGATGGCACCATCGCACTCCAGCCTAGGTGACAGAGTGAGACTCTGTCTCAAAAGAAAAAAAAAATTGACTATAAGGGCCTGGGTCAGGGTGGTTGAGTGAGTTTAACTAGGGAGGGAGGGAGGGAGGGAGGGAGGGAGGGAGGGAGGGAGGGAGGGGTGGCGGTTGGGGAGAGGGAGAGAGGGCTAGAGGGGGAGAGGGTGGGAAAGAGATGGGGGGGAGAGAGAGAGAGAGAGGGAGAGAGAGAGAGAGAGACAGAGACAGAGAGACAGAGACAGAGAGACAGAGACAGAGAGACAGAGACAGAGACAGAGAGGAGGGGGTATATGCCTGAGTGGAAGGAGAGAAACCGAGGGGAGCAGGAGGGGACACAAAGAGGAAGGGGAAGGGACGGAGGCACAGTAGGTTATTCTAGAATGTTTTCAAGCCTGGGGTGGGGGAGGGCACGGAGGGCAACTCAGGAAACAGGCCGACTCCAGCAATGACACCTAATTCGTTATTGCTGGAATCGCTGCCTTGAAAGGGGGGCACGGCATGCTTCTTCCTCCACACTCATTCGATGATTTCTGGGAAACGCCATTTACTAGCACACTCTTGGCATCTATCTGCTTTCACTACATCTGGGGAGAATCAGGAATGTCCCCACTAACGACGAGGCCTAAAGTGGAACTGTCATCCGTAAAACCCAGGCAGAAGGGTCCAGATGGGTTAAGAAAGAAAGGGAAACCACGGATCAAAGAGAAGAACGATCGGGCCCAGCCGGGGTCTCCAGGGGTCGTCTGGGCAACGAGGGAGTCGGGGGTGGGGACGGATGGACCAAGGGAGGGCGGGCCTCCAAGAGGGGGTGAGGTGGGGGGAGGCGAGGCTCGGGGCGTGGGGCGGGGGAGGGCGGGTAGCGGAGGGAAGCCACAATCGCTCCTGACTGTGGGCGGGCGGCCAGAGCGTCCCGTAACGCAGCCTAGACTCTCGAGAACCGGTGACCGCTAGGTGACGCCCGATGACAACATATGCAAGTGTCAGCCCGGCATCCTCCCAGGCATTTCTCCACAACTAACGGAGCGGAGCCCCTGAGGGGGAAGAAAGCACCGTGACTCGGCAATACACGCAGAAACACACGCACCTACGTACGTGCGTGGGTACGTGCGTGCGTAAGTACGTACGTACGCACGCACGCACGCACGCACGCACGCACGTACCCACGCACGCACTCACACGCGCGCCATATCATATCCCGCAGTATAGCAGAGTTCATACGGTGATAGCGAGAGGGCCCACGCTATCTATTTTCTTATCTAGTAACAAAAGAAAAAGCGGGCCGGGCCCGGCGGCCCGCGCCCCTCGCCCCAGCACTCCGGTAGTCAGAGGCAGAGGCGGGCGGGTCACCTGAGGTCAGGAGTTCCAAACCAGCCCGGTCAACATGGCGAAACCACCGTCTCTAGGCCCTCGAAAGGCCGAGGCAGGAGAATCGCTGGAACTCGGGAGGTGGAGGTCCCAGTGAGCCGAGACCTCACCACCGACTGCACCTCAGCCTGGGCGACAGAGCAAGACTCCCGGGGAAAGGAAAGAAAGGGAAAAAAAATTCGCTTCCCTATTTAGGTGACCATGCACCATTACACGTACACAGAGAGCTCGGAAGGTGTACAGGCTCTGACGCCCTCCGTAATTTTGAGTCGGTCTGGCGATATTTTCCAGGCCTTCCGTTTCCCCGTAAGCGGTCACAGAAATAAAAACTCCCTCCTTTCCCAATTCGTCTTCAGCTCATCATCAGGCCACAAGAATAAGCAGCCCGACCCTCCCGTTTGGTCCCGGAGCCATTGCACTCCAGCCCGGTCCACAGAGCGAGCGAGCGAGCGAGCGGGATCGCCGTCTCAGAAGAAAACAATTAAAAAGAAGGAAGATAATCAGCCGGGCGTTTTGTGGTCGTGTTGCGTCCCGGCACCCGCCCAGGCCTCTAGGCCCGGCTCCTCAGGAGGCCGAGGCAGGGGAGGATCCCTCTAAGCCCACCAGTCAGTTCAAGGTCACGGGGACCCGCGACCAGCCTGGCCGACACAGGGAGAGACCCCGTCTTTAAGAAAAACACACACACGCATGGACGGAGGGACGGTCGTAGAAGACATACAAGGAGGTGGCGGAGCACGGGAAGGCTCCGCTCGTTCCTAAAGACCAGAGCAGATAAACAGGACCATCCGCTCGAGCTAGCCACCATTCCGAATCACAGCGGAGGCCTCGAGGGTTTCAGAGCAAGGCCCTGCCCTTATCTGCGGCACCCGACCTCGCCTGTAAACATTTCTGAAAACCGACTCCTTCATTCGTTCGTTCGTTCGTTCGTTCGTTCGTTCGTTCGTTCGTTCGTTCATTCGTTCATTCATTCATTCATTTCATAGGCACACGCCGACAGCCCCAGCTGAGACTTCATCTCAAATAAGCAAATACGCACGTAAGTGAATAAATTAACGTCAAAAGGAAAACGCAGGGAAACGGCGCAGCACGGGGAAACTCCACCTTTTTCTAAACACCAGAGCAGATACGCGGTACCATGAGGTACAGACGCGGGCCGTTTGGAATCTGTCGTCACCGTGCCAAATCGGCACCAAAAGAGCGCGCGTTTCCGAGCCGTCGCCGCCATCGTCAAGCATAAGAGCGGAGTCACGACCACATAGACATCTCCCGACCCACCGGCCGTGTTTGTACTGTCACGAGCCGGGCCGGGAGAACAAGCGGGGCATTCAGCAAAGCACTCATCTTACGTTCCTCCGTCTCCCGTGTCTCTCGTGAAACCTACAAAACTCAAGAGTCCTTTCTCTGTCCCCCCACCCCACCCCCGCCACCCCCAACGTTCAACCATCGACAGAGTACCAAAATAGAAGAACGGTGAACACATGTTTCGCAACAAGGAGGAAAAACAGCAAAGCGAAAGTCTCAGAGGTTTGTGGTACAGAATGAAGAGACTCTTTCAGAATCCACAGAAAGACACACACATGGAGGGATGGAAAGAAACAAGTAAAGAAAACAGAAAGAGAGTAAGGAAGATAAAGAACAGGGTGGGCACGGTGGCTCACGCCTGTCATCCCAGCACTTTGGGAGGCCGAGGTGGGTGGATCACCTGAGGTCAGGAGTTCAAGACCAGCCTGTCCATCGTGGTGAAATGCCATCTTTACATAATAAAAAAAAAATCAATAAAGGGAAGATAAAGAACAAGAAATACAAAGAAAGAGAGAGAGAGAGAGAGAGAGAGAGAGAGAGAGAGAGATATGAAAAGGGAAGAAAGATGAAAAAGAAAATAGAAAGAGAAGCAGAAAGATAAAGATAATGAGAAATGAAAGTAAGGAGAAAGGAAGAGAAAAAAGTAAAAGAATGAGGCTGGGTGTGGTGGCTCATGCCAGTAATCCAAGTACTTTGGAGGCCAAGGCGGGCAGATCACCTGAGGTCGGGAGTTCAAGACCAGCCTGACCAACATGGTGAAACCCCATCCTTTATTTTAAAAAATAAATAAGTAAATAAAAGAAAAGGAAGAAAGGGGAAAGAGAGGGAGGGGGAGAGAGAGAGAGAGATGGAGGGAGGGAGAGAGAGAGAGAGAGAGAGAGAGAGAGAGAGAGAGAGAGAGAGAGAGAAACAGAGAGAGAAGAAGAATGAAAGAAGTAGAAAGAGGGCAGTGAACCATGGCTCATGCCTATAACCCCAACACTTTGGGAGACTTAGGTGGAAGATTCACTTGAGCCCAGGAGTTTCAGACCAGCCCTGGCAACACAGCGAGTCCCCACTTGTACTAAAAAATCAAAACAATTAAAAAGTTAGCCGGGTCATGGTGGCTCAAGCCTGTAATCCCAGCACATTGGGAGGCCGAGGCGGGTGGATCACGAGGTCAACAGATCGAGACCATCCTGGTCAACATGGTGAAACCCGGTCTCTACTAAAAATACAAAAAATTGCTCTCGGGCGGCCCTGGCTAGGGGAGGCGAGTTGCATGTGTCGCTTCAGCTAGTGATAGCGGCGGGAGCAGAGCCGGCGTGGCCTGTGCGACCGCCTGGATTTGTGAAATGGCTGCTGATATTTCTGAATCCAGCGGGGCTGATTGCAAAGGAGACCCAAGGAACAGTGCCAAGTTAGATGCCGATTACCCACTTCGAGTCCTTTATTGTGGAGTCTGTTCATTACCAACAGAGTACTGTGAATGTATGCCTGATGTTGCTAAATGTAGACAATGGTTGGAGAAGAATTTTCCAAATGAATTTGCAAAACTTACTGTAGAAAATTCACCCAAACAAGAAACTGGAATTAGTGAGGGTCAAGGAACAGCAGGGGAAGAAGAAGAGAAGAAAAAACAGAAGAGAGGTGGACGGGGTCAAATAAAACGAAAAAAGAAGACTGTACCACAAAAGGTTACTGTAGCCAAAATTCCCAGAGCAAAAAAGAAATATGTGACAAGAGTGTGTGGCCTTGCAACTTTTGAAATTGATCTTAAAGAACCACAAAGATTTTTTGCTCAGAAATTCTCCTGTGGTGCCTCAGTAACAGGGGATGATGAAATTATCATTCAGGGAGACTTTACAGGTGACATAATTGATGCTATTCAGGAAAAATGGCCAGAGGTAGATGATGACAGCATCGAAGATCTTGGAGAAGTGAAGAAGTGAATTTGAAAATTTGTATTTAATGGCCTGAACTGAGAGTCGATATGGCCAAAGGGAGTAGAGGCCTTTAAAATATATATATATATATTCATTCTACAGTGAAACTGTAGACTGCCCTCGTCCTTGGCATTTTCACTGTTCTGTACAAGACTGCTTGCTTTTTTATTGCCAAAGTCAAATAAACAGGGGAGACTGTCATTGCTTATACATGAATAGAATTTAGTCAAATAAAAATTTCTGGGGTCATTTGGTACTGACTTCTCTCTCTCTCTCTCTCTCTCTCTCTCTCTCTCTCTCTCTCTCTCTCTCTCTCTCTCTGTCTCTCTCTCTCTCTCTTTTGAGATGGAGTTTCGCTTTTGTTACCCAGCCTGGAGTGCAATGGCATGATCTCGGCTCACCACAACCTCCGCCTCCTGGGTTCAGGCAATTCTCCTACCTCAGCCCCCTGAGTAGCTGGGATTACAGGCACGCACCACCATGCCCAGCTAATTTTTTGTATCTTTCTTTAGTAGAGATGGGGTTTCACCATTTTGACCAGGATGGTCTTGATATCTCGACCTCGTGATCCACCCGCCTCGGCCTCCCAATGTGCTGGGATTACAGGCTTGAGCCACCGCGTCCGGCTTTTTTTTTTTTTTTTTTTTTTTTGAGGTGGAGTTTCATACTGTCGCCCAGCTGGAGTGCAGTGGTGCAATCTCGGCTCACTGTAAATTTTGCCTCCCAGGTTCAAGCGATCCTCCTGCCTCCGCCTTCCAAGTAGCTGGGATTACAGGCACCCACCACCATGCCTGGCTAATTTTTGGTATTTTTAGTAGCGCTGGGGTTTCACCGTGTTGGCTGATCTCCAACTCCTGACCTTGTGATTTTTTGCCCGCCTTGGCCTCCCAAAGTGCTGGGTGTGAGCCATGGTGCTCAGCCTGACTTTCTCTTTATCTCTTTTTAAGTTTATTTTTTGAGAAACCCAGTAGACTTTTTGTGGAGAGCATTTTTGTTGATTATTTTACTGATCTAAAGCTGAGTGATTTTTTTAAAAAGAGTTTGAATTTGGCTTCCTCACCAGTAATATATTTCCTTGCTTCTTTGATGTGATAGTTTTGAGATGTGTGAGAATCTAATAGATTTGTGGTTGAATTTGCTTTGTTGTTGCAAAGTCCACCCTGTGGGCACGATAACATACTGTTGGTAGGAATTGTTCGAACTATTCTGGAGATTATTTGGTAAAGTGTACTAAAAAGCCTTCAAACCATGTATGTGCACAGTTCGAACCAGTAAGCCACTTCTTTGATATTAGAAGACATTAGAAGAAATAATCAGCCTTGCATAAACCTTATGGATGAAAGTATTCATCACAATATTATTTATAATAAAAAATTACAAATGTTATAAATGAACAATTGGAAAATGGTTAAAGAAGTGATGGTGCATTGTGTGGTAGAATATTATGTATATGTTTAAAGAATCATATTTTCTAAGATTACTTGGAAACATGTTTGGTAATGTCAAGTGGGGTCACCCCTGACATTTATTTTAGAAATTTATCATCATCATTTTAGACTTTCATCATCATCATTGTCGTGAGTGGAAGGCCGTTCAGAGAGGCTAGAGGTTCTTATTCTGGCTATAAATTATTTCAGTAAAACTCTGCTAGCCAATTAAAAATGTGCACCCATGTTCAATATGTCATCCTGGAAATAGCAATTGAAACATGTCTTCTCACACGAGAAAATGACAGTTTTAATGATGCATTAGATGAATTTAAACTTTAAGTTAGGTGCTGCAAAGTGGAAAGAAGACTTGTGGTGTTTTAAATTTCTGTGGACACTTAAGAAACTTAGAACCCATGAAACCATTGTTTATGCCATGCAAATTACAATCTTGAATGACTGTTTTTTTAAATAAAGTATAAGAAAATGTGTAATAAAGGTGTAAAATTGAAAAATGAAATTCTGCATTAACTGTGAATTTTACTAAATAGAAATACTGGTGAAGCAAATTTATCCATTGAGACTATCCGGTATGTGTTATGTATGTATTCTGTTGGTGCCGGATGATGACTGTGTGCCTGTATCACCATGTGACTTCATGTAAAGTTTCTTCATGTTCACAGTTCTTAGCAAATGCAGTTTCAATCTGTAGATAGCCAGCAGTGGATGTTACTACAGGAAAATGCAGGATTAAAATGGTCCTTATGTAAAAAAAAAAAATACAAAAAAATTAGCTGGGCATGGTGGTGCGTGCCTGTAATCCCAGCTTCTCAGGAGGCTGAGGCAGGAAAATTGCCTGAACCCAGGAGGTGGTGGTTGCGGTGAGCCGAGATCACGCCATTGCACTCCAGCCTGGGTAACGAGCGAAACTCCGTCTCAAAAACAATAATAATAATAATAATGACGTTAAATTAAATGTAGAAAAACAAGAAATCACACATAATTTGTAGCGTCATTGCTGCCTTGAAAGGCGAGAAGCATAGGTTTGTGTCACCATGGGTTTTCTTTGTTTTCCTTTGTTCCCGAAAGATCGCTCATTCATTCATTCATTCGTTCGATTCTATTTTATTCTGTTCTGTTCTATTCTGTTCTATTCTATTCTAGTGTGAGTGTGTGTGTGTGGGGGGGGGAGCTTTTTTTTTCTAAAGATGGGGTTTCTCCATGATGGCCAGGCTGGTCTTGAACTCCTGACCTCAGGTGATCCACCCACCTCGGCCTCCCAAAGTGCTAAGATGACAGGCGTGAGCCACTGCGCCCTGCCTTATTCTAACATTTTTGAGAAGCAGTCTTTCTCTATCGCCCAGGCTCACTGCAACCTCCGCCCCCTTTGGGTTCAAATGATTCTCCTACCTCAGCCTCCCGAGTGAGCAAGCAGCTGGGACTACATTACAGGCATGCGCCAGCATGGCCGGCTAACTTTTTTGTATTTCTAGTAGAGGCAAGGGTTTCACTATGTTGACCAGGCTGGTCTCGAACTCCTGACCTCTGATCCACCCGCCACAACCTCCCAGGCAGGTTTGAGCCACCGTGCCTGGCCTATTTATTCTTTTTTCTTTTTTTAACTTTCCAAAAGGCTAGTTGCTTAAGCTTTCTAATTCTTTTATTAATATTACTAATACCCTGATAATATTCCTAGAATAGCAATAGTTATCTAATTGTGTGGAACTTTCCTTTGAGGTTAAAGCACTTTTATTTCACATCAAGACAACAATTACTTTAGATAATAATATGTCCACACTAGACACCCGAAATTATACCTAGCACTAACTTCCTATGACTAAAAATTCAGAAATGCATACCGAACAGAAGATCCTTATCGAAGTGATTTCTGATTCTTACAAGTATCCTGTAATCGTTACTGGGTGTCGTTACTGCTATTTTGTGCATTAAAAACTGGAAAACAAAACAAATGACAAAAGTGACATGAACTTGAGGTAGGGCTAGGTTTCTCAGGTCCATTTTCTTTAGTACTTCCAAGAACATATGAAGTGTTATGAGGCTTGTCCCATGGATTTTTCAACTGCATAATATAACTTAAAGAGTTAGGGAAAAGTCAGAGAAAGGGTCCTTTGTGACAAAAATTAATTTAAAGGGAAAAAACCCACACAGTAATATAATCAGAGGATTAATTTTGTCCTCTATGGCAAAAATAGCCAACGCAGTCAGGAATACTTATTAGTCAGGTTGCAAAAGTAAAAATTTAAGGAAACGCTATTAAGAAAAAATGACAGAACAAAATATGATTTCTCACATTGTAAAAACTGATGTAAACTAAACTGGCTTCACCAAAAACAGTCAATCTACATAGTACACTGTAAGTCTCAGGTTGAGTGGATAAAAATCAATCCAATCTCCAGCAAAACAAAGTTTAGCCTTTCCTTTCATTTAGGAGGATATTCTTTTTATCTGATCAAAGGACAATGAGACCCAGTGGTCGGAATGGCGATTGCCTAGGCAACAAGGGAGGGAGGAACGTGGAGATGGGGGTGGGGGCGGGGGTAGCGGACAAGACACAGTTGCCCCGGGCTGTGCGCAGGCGTCCTGAACGTTCTTCCTCCGTGAGGCCTCGGTTTTCAGAGCGCCTTCTTCCTCCGTGAGGCCTCGGTTTTCAGAGTAACAGTGGTCGCTAGGGGAGGCCCGAAGTCAGCCTGCCAACAGAGTGTCAACCCGGAACGGACTGGGATCGCCGGGAACGGGAGCGGGGGAGGGGAGGAATGGAGCCCTCCCCCCACCACAGCACAGTGGGGCCGCCCTGCCCTCCCAGGCAGTTGCAACAGGCAATCGACCAGGGCCCCAGGGAGACAAAGCCAAAGTCCCCACCCATCGGATTATCTGAAACTTCCTTCCAGAGAGGAGAGACCAACTGGAAATTCTCTCCGTCAAGGTGGAAAACTAAAAGGATCACTGGCACACCCACCAGGCCTAAGACAATTTTTAAAACGGTTGTTTCCAAAGAGAAGAGCTGTTTCTGCGTTTGGGGGTACATCGTGTATTTCCGTATAACAAAATTAGTTGTTTTAAACATGACTATTTAAAAAAAATTTTCTTTTAACTCCTTACCTGTACAGTCCTGCGATAGGCAGACCACGGGACTCATCAGCTCAGAGTCCATGAGGCCAGAAGCTGACATCCTGCATGTCTATTTAGAATGAATGAAGGAAGGAAGGAAGGAAGGAACGAATGAACGAATGAATGAATTTATTTATTTACTTATTTATATTGAGACACAGTCTCACTCTGCCGCCTAGGGTGGAGGGCAATGGCACGATCTAGGCTCACTGCAACCTTTCCGTCCCGGGTTCAAGCAATTCTTTCTGCCTCAGCCTCCCGAGTAGCTGGGAATACAGGCATGTGCCACCACGCCCGGACGACTTGCATTTTTAGTAGAGACGGGGTTTCACCGTGTTAGCCAGAATGGTCTCGATCTCCTGACCTCGTGATCCGCCCACCTCCCAAAGTGCTGGGGTTGATTACACGCGTGAGCCACCCACCGCACCCGCCCGGGCCTGTAGTCCCAGGTACTCGGGAGGCTGAGGCAGGAGAGTCGCTTGAACCCAGGAGGCGGAGGTTGCGGTGAGCCGAGATCGCGCCGTTGCACTCCAGCCTGGGTAACAAGAGCGAAATTCCGTCTCAAAAAAAGAAAAGAAAATTAAAGTAAAAAAATTTAAATGCTGTATTCTGCTAGCTTTGCTTTCTACCCTGAGAAGGACATAATATAACTGTTGTCTGTCTGTCTGTCTGTCTGTCTGTCTGTCTGTCTGTCTGTCCGTCCGTCCGTCCGTCTGTCTGTTTGTGACAGGGTCTCGCTCTGTCTGTCGCCCAGGGTGAAGTGCCTCCAAGCAGCCGAGACTGCAGGCACGGACCCCGGGGTTTAGCCATGTAGCCCCAGGTTGGTGGTCGAGCTCCCGTACTCAAGAGATCTTACCGCCTCTTCCTCCCAAAGTGTTGGGGTTAAAGGCATGAGCCACCGCACCCGGCCTGACCTAATACCAGGAAGGGCCAGGATCTACCAAGGCCTGTGTTCCAGGGTGGGGACGGTGGATCCCGTGGTAGAGGGAGCCATCGGTCCACACTGAGCTCCGGGCAGCCCCAGGCCCCACCGTGCAGACCAAATCAGAAGGAACAGAGTCCCTCGTCCTACACATCACATCCCTCCACTGAACTTGGGAGCGGATTCCTTTTCCAAACATGAGGTGGCTCTCAGTTTGAAACGGATCACAAGGGGCCTGGCTTTCCTGAGTCGGCAGGATAAAGAAGTCCTTCTGTGACATAGAACGAGGTGTGGCTCGAATCTAGATTCTCCAGGTAAAACCAAGGAAGATGGCCAGGAGCAGGAGCGGTGCCTCGTGCCTGTCATCCCAGCACTTTGAGAGGCCAGGCCGAGGCGTAAGTATCAGGAGGTCAGGAGTTTGAGACCAGCCTGGCCAAGACAGTGAAACCCCAGGCTCTGCTGAAAACACAGAAAAGTTAGCTGGGCGTGGTGGCGCATGCCTGTAATCCTAGCTACTCAGGCTGAGTCAGGAGAACTCACTTGAACCAGGGAGGCAGAGGGTGCGGTGAGCTGAGATCTTGCCACTGCGCTCCAGCCAGGGGGACAGAGCAAGACTCGGTGTCAGAAAACACACACACACACACACACACACACACACACACACACACACACCCCACCAAAGACAACCAATGAAGGTGTTTAACTCAACATGTCGCACTCGATCAAGAGGGACACAGACAGAGAGAGATGGAGAGACACACACACACACACACACACACACACACACACAGAGAGAGAGAGAGAGAGAGAGAGAGAGAGAGAGAGAGAGAGAGATATGTTATATACGAGTGAGATAAGGAATGCACTGCACTCTGAAATTGAATTATCAGTCCTTTATTTTATCCAGCGACGGAAAGGTGGCTAATGCCCAAAATTCTCTCGGCCCCCAAAAAAGAAAGAGTTAGGCAGATTTTTAAACCCTTGTTTGAAAAGGGAGGGGGGAAACCTAGCTGAAGCAAATTTTTCACAAAAGAAGAGTAAGCAAAAAGTTAAAAGATAAACCAGCACAGGCTGGGTGTGGCAGCCCACGCCTATAATCCCAGCACTTAGGGCAGCCAAGACAGGTGGATCACGAGGTCAAGAGACCTAGACCATCCTGATCAACACGGTGAAATGCCGTCTCTACTCAAAAAAAAAAAAAAAAAAAAAAATTATCTGGGCATGGTGGCCCGTGCCTGTAATCCCAGCTATTCGGGAGGCTGAGGCAGGAGAATTGCTTGAACCCAGGAGGCGGAGGTTGCGGTGAGCCGAGATCGCACCATTGCACTCCAGTCTGGGTAACAGCAGTGAAACTGTCTCAAAAACGAGAAAAAAGCAAAACAAAAAAAAGAGAGTCAGTTTTAGCCAACAAAAATCAGATTATCAGATGTGTGTGTGTGTGTGTGTGTGTGTGTGTGTGTGTGTGTGTGTGTGTGTTTGTGTGTGTGTGTGTGTGTATAGAGAGAGAGAGAGAGAGAGAGAGAGAGAGAGAGAGAAAGAGAGAGAGTGCGCTAAAGAGAGACAGAGAGAGGGGGAGGAAAGCGGTACTCAATGGATAGAGAATTACATATATCTTTTTTGTTTTGTTTTGTTTTTGTTTTTGTTTTTGTTTTTTTGAGATGGAGTTTCGCTTTTGTTACCCAGGCTGGAGTACAATGGTGTGACCTTGGCTCACCTCCACCTCCACCTCCTGGGTTCAGGCAATTCTCCTGCCTCAGCCTCCCGAGTAGCTGGGATTACAGGCACACACCACCATACCCAGCTAATTTTTTTTTTTTTTTTTTTGTATCTTTAGTAGAGATGGGGTTTCACCATGTTGACCAGGATGGTCTCGATCTCTTGACCTCGTGATCCACCCACCTCAGCCTCCCAAAGTGCTGGGATTACAGGCTTGAGCCACCACGCCCGGCCCGAGAATTACATATATCTTATAACGCTTTTGATACCATAATCTGTGGCCCATGTGAGCTTTTAAAACAAAAACAACAGCAGCAGCGGCAGCAAAAGACAGACAGACAGACAGACAGACAGACACAGAGACACTATTGTTACTAAAGACATATTTTCAATAACGTGGGGGTGGGGGGGACAGAGAGAGAGACAGAGAGAGGCATAGAGACAGAGAGAGACAGAGAGAGGCAGAGAGAGAGAGAGAGAGAGAGAGAGAGAGAGAGAGAGAGAGAGAGAGAGAGAAAGAGAGAGAGAGGGAAAGAGAGAGGAGGGTGGATAACGAGGTCAAGAGATGGAGACCTTCGTGGCCAGGCCAACAACATAGTGTGACCCCGTCTCTGCTAACAATACAAAAATATTAGCTGAACAGGAATGTTGTCAGCAGGCTCAGGCCTCATAGCCAAAAAAAATGCTGAAACCACCATCTGGGATGTTTTCCCAAGAGCCAGTGGTGCCGCAAGAGGCCGTGTGTAGTTGTGGAAATGGAGAGGAGTGTTTGGAGTTACATATTTGAGAGAGAACGGACAGGGCTCGGTCACGGGTCATTTAGGACATGGGGAGATACAGACTGAGAAAACCCTCCCAGCATCCTAGCTGAACAGAGAGGTGCACGATTTATCGGGACAGTAAGTCTGGGTCACAACCGAGTCAACAGAGAAAGCAAACCCAGATTTTAGGGTTAAATTTTCTCTCTCTCTCTCTCTCTCTCTCTCTCTCTCTCTCTCTCTCTCTCTCTCTCTCTCTCCTCAGAGGGAGTCTCACTCTGTCCACCAGGCTGGAGTGCAGTGGTACGATCTCAGCTCACTCACTGCAACCTCCGACTCCCGGGTTCAAGTGAATCTCCTGCCTCAGCCTCCCGAGTACCTGCGATTACAGGCGGGCACCACCACGCCTGGCTAATTTTTGTCTTTTTTTTTTTTTCTTCTAAAGACGGGGTTTCACCATGTTAGTCAGGCCGGTCTTGAATTCCCGACCCCAGGTGATCTGCCCTCCTTGGCCTCCAAAGTGCTTGGATTACAGACTTGAGCCACGGCGCCTGGCTAAGTTTTCTCTTTCTGTAAAGAGGGGGTTTCACCACGTTGGCCAGAACGGTCTCGAATTCCTGACCACAGGTGATCTGCCCACCTCGGCCTCCCAAAGTGCTGCGATGACAGGCATGAGCCACCGTGCCAGGCCTGAATCTTTATCAATGTGTAACATCTATGAGGTCTCCAAGTGCAGAAATCAACTCGCCACTCCTGTACAGGATTCTGTATGGAGATCAAATCTGAGATTCCTAAAGTAAAGAATTGAGGCCTTGGGAATGGATTGGATTAGATCTACCTGAGCTTATATTAAAAAGAAAAAGAGGGAGAGGGAGAGGGATGGGGAGAGAGAGGGAGGGGGGAAGAGAGTGGGGGAGAAGGTGTAAAGAAAGAGAGAGAGAGAGAGAGAGAGAAAGAAGAAGAAGAATAAGGGCCGGGCGCGGTGGCTCAAGCCTGTAATCCCAGCACTTTGGGAGGCCGAGGCGGGTGGATCAAGAGGTCAAGAGATCGAGACCATCCTGGTCAACATGGTGAAACCCCGTCTCTAGTAAAAATACAAAAAATTAGCTGGGCACGGTGGCGCGTGCCTGTAATCCCAGCTACTCAGGAGGCTGAGCCAGGAGAATTGCCTGAACCCAGGAGGCGGTGGTTGCGGTGAGCCGAGATCGCGCCATTGCACTCCAGCCTGGGTAACGAGCGAAACTACGTCTCAAAAACAACAACAACAACAACAACAACAACAACAACAACAACAATAATAACGTTAAATTAAATGTAGAAAAACAGGAAATCACACATAATTTGTAGCGTCATTGCTGCCTTGAAAGGCGAGAAGCATAGGTTTGTGTCACCATGGGTTTTCTTTGTTTTCCTTTGTTCCCAAAAGATCACTCATTCATTCATTCGTTCGTTCGTTCAATTCTATTTTATTCTGTTCTGTTCTATTCTATTTTAGTGTGGGGGTGATTTTTTTTTTTTTTCTAAAGATGGGGCTTCTCCATGATGGCCAGGCTGGTCTTGAACTCCTGACCTCAGGTGATCCACCCACCTCGGCCTCCCAAAGTGCTAAGATGACAGGCGTGAGGCACTGCGCCCTGCCTTATTCTAATATTTTTGAGAAGCAGTCTTTCTCTATCACCCAGGCTCACTGCAACCTCTGCCCCCTTTGGGTTCAAGCGATTCTCCTACCTCAGCCTCCCGAGTGAGCGAGCAGCTTGGACTACATTACAGGCACGCACCAGCACGGCCCGCTCACTATTTTGTATTTCTAGTAGAGGCAAGGGTTTCACTATGTTGACCAGGCTGGTCTCAAACTCTTGACCTCTGATCCACCCGCCACAACCTCCCAGGCAGGTTTGAGCCACCGCGCCTGGCCTATTTATTTTTTTTTATTTTTTTTATTTTTTAACTTTCCAAAAGGCTAGTTGCTTAAGCTTTCTAATTCTTTTACTAATATTACTAATACCCTGATAATATTCCAAAAATAGCAATAGTTATCTAATTGTGTGGAACTTTCCTTTGATGTTAAAGCACTTTTATTTCACATCAAGACAACAATCACTTTAGATAATAATATGTCCACACTAGACACCCGAAATTATACCTAGCACTAACTTCCTATGACTAAAAATTCAGAAATGCATACCGAACAGAAGATCCTTATCGAAGTGATTTCTGATTCTTACAAGTATCCTGTAATTGTTACTGGGTGTCGTTACTGCTATTTTGTGCATTAAAAACTGGAAAACAAAACAAATGAATGACAAAAGTGACATGAACTTGAGGTAGGGCTAGGTTTCTCAGGTCCATTTTCTTTAGTACTTCCAAGAACATATGAAGTGTTATATGAGGCTTGTCCCATGGATTTTTCAACTGCATAATATAACTTAAAGAGTTAGGGAAAAGTCAGAGAAAGGGCCCTTTGTGATAAAAATTAATTTAAAGGGAAAAAACCCACACAGTAATACAACCAGAGGATTAATTTTGTCCTCTATGGCAAAAATAGCCAACGCAGTCAGGAATACTTATTAGTCAGGTTGCAAAAGTAAAAATTTAAGGAAACGCTATTAAGAAAAAATGACAGAATAAAACATGATTTCTCACATTGTAAAAACTGATGTAAACTAAACTGGCTTCACCAAAAACAGTCAATCTACATAGGACACTGTAACTCTCAGGTTGAGTGGATAAAACTCAATCCAATCTCCAGCAAAACAAAGTTTAGCCTTTCCTTTCATTTAGGAGGATATTCTTTTTATCTGATCAAAGGACAATGAGACCCAGTGGTCGGAATGGCGATTGCCTAGGCAACAAGGGAGGGAGGAACGTGGAGATGGGGGTGGGGGCGGGGGCAGCGGACAAGACACAGTTGCCCCGGGCTGTGAGCAGGCGGCCTGAGCGTTCTTCCTCCGTGAGGCCTCGGTTTTCAGAGTAACAGTGGCCGCTAGGGGATGCCCGAAGTCAGCCTGCCAACAGAGAGTGTCAACCCGGAATGGACTGGGATCGCCGGGAACGGGAGCGGGGGAGGGGAGGAATGGAGCCCTCCCCCCACCACAGCACAGTGGGGCCGCCCTGCCCTCCCAGGCAGTTGCAACAGGCAATCGACCAGGGCTCCAGGGAGACAAAGCCAAAGTCCCCACCCATCGGATTATCTGAAACTTCCTTCCAGAGAGGAGAGACCAACTGGAAATTCTCTCCGTCAAGGTGGAAACCTAAAAGGATCACTGGCACACCCACCAGGCCTAAGACAATTTTTAAAACGGTTGTTTCCAAAGAGAAGAGCTGTTTCTGCGTTTGGGGTACATCGTGTATTTCCGTATAACAAAATTAGTTGTTTTAAACATGACTATTTAAAAAAATTTTCTTTTAACTCCTTACCTGTACAGTCCTGTGATAGGCAGACCACGGGACTCGTCAGCTCAGAGTCCATGAGGCCAGAAGCTGACATCCTGCATGTCTATTTAGAATGAATGAAGGAAGGAACGAATGAACGAATGAATGAATTTATTTATTTACTTATTTATTTTGAGACACAGTCTCACTCTGCCGCCTAGGGTGGAGGGCAATGGCACGATCTAGGCTCACTGCAACCTTTCCGTCCCGGGTTCAAGCGATTCTTTCTGCCTCAGCCTCCCGAGGTAGCTGGGAATACAGGCATGTGCCACCACGCCCGGATGACTTGCATTTTTAGTAGAGACGGGGTTTCACCGTGTTAGCCAGAATGGTCTCGATCTCCTGACCTCGTGATCCGCCCACCTCCCAAAGTGCTGGGGTTGATTACACGCATGAGCCACCCACCGCACCCGCCCGGGCCTGTAGTCCCAGGTACTCGGGAGGCTGAGGCAGGAGAGTCGCTTGAACCCAGGAGGTGGAGGTTGCGGTGAGCCGAGATCGCACCATTGCACTCCAGTCTGGGTAACAGCAGCAAAACTCTGTCTCAGAAACGAGAAAAAAGCAAAACAAAAAAAAAAAAGAGAGAGTCCACTTTTGGCCAACAAAAATCAGATTATCAGATATATGTGTGTGTCTGTGTGTGTGTCTGTGTGTGTGTGTGTGTGTGTGTGTGTGTGTGTGTGTATACATATATGTGTATATATACACATATATGTGTGTGTGTATATATATATATATATATATATATACATACAGAGAGAGAGAGAGAGAGAGAGAGAGAGAGAGAGAGAGAGAGAGAGTGCTAAAGAGAGACAGAGAGAGGGGGAGGAAAGGGGTACTCAATGGATAGAGAATTACATATATTTGGCCAGGCGTGGTGGCTCAAGCCTGTAATCCCAGCACTTTGGGAGGCCGAGGTGGGTGGATCACGAGGTCAAGAGATCGAGACCATCCTGGTCAATACGGTGAAACCCCGTCTCTACTAAAAATACAAAAAAAAAAAAATTAGCTGGGCACGGTGGCGCATGCCTGTAATCCCAGCTACTCAGGGGGCTGAGGCAGGAGAATTGCCTGAACCCAGGAGGCGGAGGTTGCAGTGAGCCAAGATCGCGCCATTGCACTCCAGCCTGGGTAACAAGAGCGAAACTCCGTCTCAAAAAAAAAAAAAAAAAAAGTATGAGAATTACATATATTTTATAATGCTTTTCATACCATAATCTGTGGCCCGGGTGAGCTTTTAAAACAAAAACAACAGCAGCAGCGGCAGCAAAAGACAGACAGACAGACAGACAGACACAGAGACACAGAGACACTATTGTTACTAAAGACAGGTTTTCAATAACGTGGGGGTGGGGGGAGACAGAGAGACAGAGAGAGGCGAGAGAGAGAGAGAGAGAGAGAGAGAGAGAGAGAGAGAGAGAGAGAGAGAGGGAAAGAGAGAGAGAGAGGGAAAGAGAGAGGAGGGTGGATAACGAGGTCAAGACATGGAGACCATCGTGGCCAGGCCAACACAGTGCGACCCCGTATCTGCTAACAATACAGAAATATTAGCTGAACAGGAATGTTGTCAGCAGGCTCAGGACTCATAGCCAAAAAAAAAAAAAAAAGCTGAAACCACCATCTGGGATGTTTTCCCAAGAGCCGGTGGTGCCTCAAGAGGCCGTGTGTAGTTGTGGAAATGGAGAGGAGTGTTTGGAGTTACATATTTGAGAGAGAACGGACAGGGCTCGGTCACGGGTCATTTAGGACATGGGGAGATACAGACTGAGAAAACCCTCCCAGCATCCTAGCTGAACAGAGGGGTGCACGATTTATCGGGACAGTAAGTCTGGGTCACAACCGAGTCAACAGAGAAAGCAAACCCAGATTTTAGGGTTAAATTTTCTCTCTCTCTCTCTCTCTCTCTCTCTCTCTCTCTCTCTCTCTCTCTCTCTCTCTCCTCAGAGGGAGTCTCACTCTGTCCACCAGGCTGGAGTGCAGTGGTACGATCTCAGCTCGCTCACTGCAACCTCCGACTCCCGGGTTCAAGTGAATCTCCTGCCTCAGCCTCCCGAGTACCTGCGATTACAGGCGTGCACCACCACGCCTGGCTAATTTTTGTCTTTTTTTTTTTTCTTCTAAAGACGGGGTTTCACCATGTTAGTCAGGCCGGTCTTGAATTCCCGACCCCAGGTGATCTGCCCGCCTTGGCCTCCAAAGTGCTTGGATTACAGACTTGAGCCACGGCGCCTGGCTAAGTTTTCTCTTTCTGTAAAGAGGGGGTTTCACCACGTTGGCCAGAACGGTCTCGAATTCCTGACCACAGGTGATCTGCCCACCTCGGCCTCCCAAAGTGCTGCGCCGTGCCAGGCCTGAATCTTTATCAATGTGTAACATCTATGAGGTCTCCAAGTGCAGAAATCAACTCGCCACTCCTGTACAGGATTCTGTATGGAGATCAAATCTGAGATTCCTAAAGTAAAGAATTGAGGCCTTGGGAATGGATTGGATTAGATCTACCTGAGCTTATATTAAAAAGAAAAGGAGGGAGAGGGAGAGGGATGGGGGAGAGAGAGAGGGAGGGGTGAAGAGAGTGGGGGACAAGGTGTAAAGAGAGAGACAGAGAGAGAGAAGAAGAAGAAGAAGAAGAAGAAGAAGAAGAAGAAGAAGAAGAAGAAGAAGAAGAAGAAGAAGAAGGAGAAGAAGAAGAAGAAGGCCTCATGAATTTCTAGAAAATAAGACCTTCTGACTGACTTTTGCGTCCGTTGGCGACTCTAGGTAGTTTGCTGAGCCGGGTTCTGTGGCCTTGCTTCTGTTTACTTTTGCACTCCAGGCCACGATGCGCAGTATCAGACCTGGGAGGAGTTCAGCCACGCTGCCTGCTGAGGGAGAAGCTTTACCTCGCTGACCCTATGAAGGCACGTGTGGTTCTCAAATACAGGCATTCTGATGGAAACTCGTGTGTTGAACACGCAAGTGACAGCTGATCGAGTTTGTTTGGTGTCTAAAACAGAGCAAGCTCAAGATGGAAAGAAGACTGAGAAATTCCACAGTCAACTAATGCGAGTGAGTGACCGTAGCGAAGGAATCTCGCAATGTTACCATGGAAACTGAATGAATGGTTTGAAATGAAGACTTTGTCATGTACCTAGGAAGTAAATATCTTTTGAAGTAGAGAAAGTGTTGGGACAGAAAATACTTTATGTAACTAAGTGGACTATTCAGAAGCTTAGAGGTCATTTTCTGTCATTTTCTTTTGAACGTTTTCTTTAGAGAGCTGGGAATGCGAATGTTTTCAGTCAGAAAGCCTGTATTTACTTTTGGAAACTGCACAAGCAATGCATCTGTCTTCGGAACTCTGCAGATTATTTGATGTTAGGTAAAACGCACAATTGTTTCTTTTTGGCAGATTCGTATCAGTAACTTGAAAATGAGATATTAAGAAAACCCAACTCCTCCTTAAATTTAGTTTGTCTGTCTTTAGAAGAACATGAAATGTAACCATTTTGTTGGATCGAGGTATTTCTTTTGGAGCAGGAAACGTATGCTGTCGATGACCAATCAACATAAAATATGGGCCGGGCGCGGTGGCTCAAGCCTGTAATCCCAGCACTTTGGGAGGCCGAGGCGGGTGGCTCACGAGGTCAAGAGATCAAGACCACCCCGGTCAACATGGCGAAACCCCGTCTCTACTAAAAACACCAAGAATTAGCTGGGCACGGTGGCGTGTGCCTGTAGTCCCAGCTACTCTCGGGAGGCTGAGGGAGGAGAATCGCTTGAACCCAGGAGGCAGAGGTTGTGGGGATCCGAGATCGTGCCATTGCACTCCGGCCTGGGTAAAAAGAGTGAAACCCCATCTCAAGAAAAAAAAATACTACAAAAAAAGAAGGAGAAGAAGGAGAAGGAGAAAAAGAAGGAGGAGAAGGAAGAAGAAGGAGGAGGAGGAGGAGGAGAAGGAAGAGGAAGAAGAAGAAGGAGGCGAAGGAAGAAGCAGAAGCGAAGAAAGAGAAGAAGAAGAAGAAGAAGAAGAAGAAGAAGAAGAAGAAGAAGAAAGAAAGAAAGAAAGAAAGAAAGAAAGAAAGAAAGAAAGAAAGAAAGAAAGAAAGAAAGAAGACCTTATTGTTGTACCCGAGAGAGTCAAAGAATGCACCACACTGTGAGATTGAATTATGAGTCCTTTATTATGCCAGCGACCGAGAGGTGGCTGACACCCAAAATTCTCTCGGCCCCTAACAAAATGTTCGGTGGTCTTTTATACCCTAGTTTTAAAAGGGAGGGGGAACTTAGCTGAAGGAAATTTTTCACAAAAGCAGAGTAAGCAAAAAGTTCAAAGATAAGCTGGTACATGAGAAATAAAGCAGTGTCAGGTGCGAGGGGTAAAGTTGTCACAAAAGACATACAACTTATATAGGTAATGGCGGCTCTGGGGGCTCTGGGGGCTCTGGGCACTGGACAGCACCTACCCGCATTCCCAGGCTCCGCTGGTACCACTTAACTCGGCCTCTTATCGGCAAATGCATTCCTGAAGGTGCCCAGTGTCAGCACGCCCCAGCTACATACTCTGGTTACATACTGAATGGTGGGAAAATCACTAAAATGTAGAGGGTAAGTTGGAGTCTGCCCAGCTCAGGAAGCTAACATAAAGCCTGAACAGCTTTTAGTCTGGGAAAGAGAGTTAGTTTTAACTGGCAAAAAGCAGGTTATCACATTCTGAAGTACAGTTTACATCAACCGGCTGTCACCAGACGTCGAGAAATCCACAAAAGCGCTAGTCAACGACAGGAGAAAAACAGCAGCTAACACGTCCCGGGGAAAAGATGCACCTTCCTGAAATTCCGTGCCAAGGCATCGGCTCCGGTCATCTTAAGGGAGCAAAGTATCACTTTTTAGACCGCGTTTCTATTTTGGGCAAATACTGCTACGGCCCAGCGTGGCGCCACGATGACCTTCCCGTGTTGCAAATATGCTGGCCCGAGGAAGGAGAAAATAAGACATGAGGATAAACGGTGATTGACAGACCCAGCCAAGATGAAGCTTTCCTAGGGAGGGAGGGAGGGACGCCTGAGGAGTGAAGGGGTGAAAAAGCCCCACTACTGCAGTCCAGCCCGCTCACCCGCTCGCTCACGCGGAGCCAAGGCTGTGCCATGGCCCCCAGCTGCCTCTGGGGAAGTGGGACCGTGCCCCACCCCCACCCCCACCCCCCCTTCATCTTCAAAAACAGTGGCCACTGAGTGAGGTGAGGCCTGGCCATCAGCCATGCAAATGTCAACCGGCAAAGGGTGGGGGGAGGGGAGAGAAGATGGAGGCCCACCCGGCTGGCTCCAGAACGTTTCCACGCAGGGTGGCGGGAGGCGCGGCGTTGGGGGGAACCCACCTCACAGACTCATTGAATTGGAGTCAAGGGGCGGGTGGGGGGGCTTAAAAAATAAACCAACTCCTCATAAAGCCCAGGTGGAAGGGTCTATGCGCACGAAAGACACCAACAAACAAACACAGAAATACAAAGTACCGATAAAAGAACAATAGGGCCCCCACCAGGGCGGAGGTTCCCCGCCCGGGCTACGAGGGAGAGAGAGGGAGGGGCCTCCGGATGGGAGGAAGAGAAACCGGTTGCCCCAGGCTCTGTGAAGTCCTCGGGCAGACCTCCCTCCGCGCCACCTCGATTTTCCATTACGGTGGCCGCTAGGTGATGCCCGAAGACAAGTGATGCTTGCAGGCGTCAGCACGGAAAAGAACGGAACGCTGGATCGCTCTGGGTCGGGGTGGAGGTTGGGGGATGGGGGCGGCTCAGGCACGCCGCGTCACCGGCCTCTCCCCGATCCCTCTCGGACCGGGTCTTTTCTGGGCCCAGGGAGCCCTCTCGGGTGACGCCCGCCTGCAACTAGTCGACCAGAGCCCCCAGGGGACACGGCCTAGGCACCCGCCCGTGGGTTCGTCTGGAACTTCCATTCCCCTAGAGAGAAGGAAGAGGAGACCAGGGGCGGGGGCGTGTGGACGGAGGCTAGGGGTGGAGATGGAACCTATCTAAGACGGAAGTCCAGTCCATAGCGTTTCCGAGTGGACTCCAGACCCACCACCTCAGAGTGGCAATACCCGTTACAGGGAAGCGAAGGTCCGTGAAATCCACACTCCCGGAGACAGCCAGCGTGGATTTCACAGGGAGAAGAAGACAGCCGGCAGCACGCTCCCTCCCTCCCTCCCTCCCTCCCTCCCTCCCTCCCTCCCTCCCATCCCGGGGTCAAGTCTGCACTCCCAAACATCGCATTTCTTCCGCCCACCCCCACAAAGTTCCGCTCTCCTCGCCCAGGCTGGACTGCAGTGGCAGGGTCTCGGCTCACCGAAACCTCCGCCTCCCGGGTTCCAGCGATTCTCCTGCCCTCAGCCTCCCGAGTAGCTCGGGATGACAGGCACGTACCACCGTGCCGGGTTAATTTTGTATTTTTCGTCGAGACGGCGTTTCTCCACGTTTCCCCGGCTGGTCTCGAACTCTCGACCTCTTGTGATCCACCCACCGTCTCATCACGAGAACATCACTGCCGTCCCAGCCCAGTAGCGATACAGTGGCCGCGTCTTAGAAATCCCTCACACGAGGCCGGGCGCGGTGGCTCACGCTTATAATCCCAGCACTTTGGGAGGCCGAGGCGGGTGGATCACGAGGTCGAGAGATCGAGACCATCCCGGTCAACGAGGCGAAACCCCGTCTCTGCTAAAAATACAAAAATTAGCTGGGCACGGTGGCACGTGCCTGTAAGTCCCAGCTACTCGGGAGGCTGAGGCAGGAGAATCGCTTGAACGCAGAAGGCAGAGGTCGCAGCGAGCCGAGATCGTGCCATCGCACTCCAGTCTGGGTAATAACAGCGAAACTCCCGTCTCAAAAAAATAAAAGAAAGAAAAAGAAAAAGAAATCACGCACACGAACACACCGCGACAGGTCCTATGTCTAGAAATGTATGCCACAGTAATGAGCTTTGTTCCTTAGAGCCTCCACGATCGGTTTCGCTAGGTGAGATTTTCCTTAACCGTTTATTTTTAAGTCGAGGAGTCTGTCAGGGAAATGCGAGAAGTAGAGACGCCACGAGTGACAGAGAGAAAAGTCTGAAACGTGTTCCTTTCATCCAAGTGGGAGCCTGGCCTCGACCTCCCCAAATCCTACACCGAGTGGGGAAGCCCAGCAGGGCCCGTCTGTCTGTCTAGATTCCTCTCGGCCTCTCTGAGCATGCGCTCTTTCCTTTTCGTGAAAGAGGCAGGGCCCTCCCCCTCCCCCAGAACCGAAGGTCTCAGGACCTACAGTCGGAGAAGATACACCCCGTGGAACCCAAGTCATCCCGGGGGCCTTCGTTCTGCAGGGGTCCCAGAAATGAAACGTGTCTGGCCTATTCTCTGATTCATCTGTCTCTGACGAGTCGACGTTTCAGGTCAACCTTCAGAGGGCCAAAGGCCAAGCTCTCCCTCTGCCCCTACCTGACCTTTCCGTGAGCAGCGCAGGGTGACAGTCTCCCCAGGCAGGCCCAGGTCACCAGTACCCCGATCCGTTTCTCCCCTCCCTCCCGGTGGGATTCCACACATCCGTCTTCGGGATGGGGTGACACAGAGTCCAAGTTACTCGACCGAGTCACTAACGGAGAGAGGGGATCGATGGAGTCAACCTATGTCAGAAATGACACGTCATTCAGAGCCTAAGGAAGGGCCTGCCGCCGTGAAAGGTGGCAGGGTGCGAGATTGCTCTTCCCCCCCCACCCCCCCCACCCCACCCCACCCCACCCCACCCCACCCCACCCCACCCCACCCCACCCCGAGACAGAGTCTCACCCCCGTCGCCCAGGCTGGAGTGCAACGGCGTGATCTCAGCTCAGGGCAACCTCCGCCTCCCAGGTTCAAGGGATTCTCTCGCCTGCCTGCCTGCCTGCCTGCCTGCCTGCCTCCCTCAGCCTTCCCGGGTTGCTGGGATCACAGGAGTCCACCACCACGCCCAGCTAATCATTTGTACGTTTAGTAGAGACGGGGTTTCATCACGTTGGCCAGGGCTGGTCTCGAACTCCTGACCTCAAGTGATCCTCCCTCCCGGGCCTCCCAAAGTGCTAGGATGACAGGCGTGAGCCACCGCGCCCGGCCCGTGCTCCCTCGCTCTTCAAGGGTGAAGTCCAGGCGCCTCACGTCCGTCATCCCAGCACTTTGGGAGACCCAGGAGGACGGATCACTTGAGGTCAGGAGTTCGAGGCCAGCCTGACCAACATGGCGAAACCCCATCCCTCCCGAAAATAGAAAAAGTAGCCGGGCGTGGTGGTGCGCGCCTGTGACTCCAGCTACCGAAGGCTGAAGCGGAAGAAAGGGAGACTCTTCCAGCCCCACCACGTCCCACAACCCCCAGCCACAGCCAGCCTTCTCGTGGGGCGGCGCCTGCCAAAGTTTCCGAATGAATGGAGGGGAGCCCGAGGCCATGGGAGCCATCACCTCCGACTCCAGAAGGGAAACAGGGCTTTCTGCATTTGAATGGGGCTCTAGAAGGCGGCACGGCGGCCGCTTCCCAAGCGATGCGCATCCCTTCGCCTGGGAAAGAGCGAGACTCCGTCTCAAAAAGAGAAGAATGAAAAAAAGAAAAAAAAAATAGCACATCAGTTGCGGTCGCGAATCAGTCCCCGGAGGCCAGTCACAGTGTGGCTCGAGCCCATCCATCATTTCAAAACTTTGAGACGCCGGGTCAGGAGGATTGCAACGAAGTGATGAGATGAGACCCTGTCTGGAAAACATTTATTTATTTATTTATTTATTTATTTCGTTTGTTTGTTTGTTTGTTTGTTTGTTTGTTTGTTTGTTTAGAGACGGAGCCTCGCTGTTGTTACCCAGGCTGGAGTGCAATGGCACGATCTCGGCTCACCGCCATCTCCGCCTCCTGGGTTCAAGCAATTCTCCCGCCTCAGCCTCCCGAGTAGCTGAGACTACAGGCGCGCACCACCATGCCCAGCTAATTTTTGTATTTTTAGTAGAGACGGGGTTTCACCATGTTGACCAGGATGGTCTCGATCTCTCGACCTCGTGATCTGCCCGCCTCAGCCTCCCAAAGTGCTGGGACTATAGGCGTGAGCCACCGCGCCCGGCCTAGAAAACATGTACAAAACTGATCTGAGGGGCCGGGCCCGGTGGCTCACGCCTGTCATCTCAGCATCTCAGAGTCCCAGGTACTCTGAAGGCTGAGGCGGAAGAATCTCTCGAGGCAAGGAGTGTCTAGACCGCAGTGAGTGAGCTATGATGGCACCACTGCACTCCAGCCAGGGTGATAGAGTGAGACATTGTAGATGAATAAAATCATTGGAAGGAGCTCTCTCTTTCTTACTTTCAATGGGTGTCCATTTAGGCCAGGTGAAAAACGAGAGAGAGAGAGAGAGAGAGAGAGAGAGAGAGAGAGAGAGAGAGAGGAGAGAGAGAGAGAGGAGAGAGAGAGAGAGGAGAGAGAGAGAAAGAGGGAGGGGGGAGAGAGAGAGAGAGAGGGAGGGGGGAGAGAGAGAGAGAGAGAGAGAGAGAGAGAGAGAGAGAACAGGTGTTGGGAGGTGTGTCTGTTTGATGACTAAAAGTACACAAACCCAAACAAGGGGAAAAAAATGAGTAGGTGTGTAGGATTCGGTAAATGCGTCCCGTTTTCTTTCCTTCTCTGGAGAACACCTGTAATCCCAACAACTCGGGAGGTTGAGGCAGGCGGATCACCCAAGGTCGGGAGTTCGAGAGCAGCCTGACCAACATGGTGAAAGCCTGTCTCTCAATAAATGAATGAAGGAATGAATGAATGATCTGGGCATGATAGCACGTGCCTGTGGTCCCAGGTACTCCGGAGGCTGAGGTGGAAGAATCCCGACCCAAGGAGTGTCCAGACTGCAGTGAGTGAGCTAGGATGACACCACTACACTCCAGAATTTAAGCCTCTTTCTCTTTCTCTCTCTCTCTCTCTCTCTCTCTCTCTCTCTCTCTCTCTCTCTCTCTCTCTCTCTCACACACACACACACACACACAGGATTGCCCAGCTAGGATTAACAGGTAGCTGTCACCATGCCCAGCGAAACTTCCTTACTATTATTATTTTGAGAGAGAGTCTCACCGTGTCACCCAGGCTGGATTGCCGTGGTGGCGTGGATCTCGGCTCACCGCAACGTCGGACTCCCTGGTTCAAGTGACTGGCCTGCCCGAGCCTACCGAGTTACTGACATAACAAGCGTATGCCACCACACCTGGCACATTTTTATATTTTTTGTAGAGAGGGGGTTTCGCCATGTTGGCCAGCCTGGTCTTGAACCCCTGGCCTCAAGTGATCCACCTGGCTCGGCCCCCCAATGTGCCAGAAGTACAGGCATGGGCCGTGTCATCCGGCTCAGCCAATCTTTTTAATATATCATAGAGAAGGTGTTTCCCCAGCCATGGGGTTGTGAGATTGGTTTACTCAACATGTATAGTGCTAAAGGGGTAAATTAGTGTGGTTTGTGACATGGCTGTGGAAAGAGTGTGTGTGCGTGTGTGTGCGTGCGTGTGTGTGTGTGTGTATGCGCACGCACATCCACATGCTGTGCTGGGGAGAGAGAGAGAGAGAGAGAGAGAGAGAGAGAGAGAGAGAGAGAGAGAAGGAGGGAGGGAAGGAGGGAGAGAGAGAGAGAGAGAGAGGGAGGGAGGGAGGGAGGGAGGGAGGGAGGGAGGGAGGGAGGAGAGAGAGAGAGAGAGAGAGAGAGAGAGAGAGAGAGAGAGACCATCCTTACCATGAGGACCCAGAAATGGTGTCTGATTTGTGTCTCTGTCTAGTCGCCCATCTGTAGGTGACTGATGATTCCACAAATGAGGATGAGCAGCATCTACTGAGCCCTTTCTTCCTCCCTCTCATCTGTGTCATCTCCGTGGTGGAAAGAGGGCAAAAAGGAGGCTCTGATGGAAAGTTGTTCTCACGTCTGAGGAAGCTAAAGGCAGGCTGCTGACTGAACGAAGAACATCCTATGTGACACTCTCACACCCGGGCCACCCAGAAATGCATGTTGGTGTTCATGTCAGGGCTGTCAGTTTATCCTGTAAATCAGTCAACCCCCACCCCCGGAACCCAGCACACTCCCGGGCGGTCCAGTCTGGTCCCATCCTGCCCACCACCGAGGCCATCTGGTTAAAACGGGTGGCTGGCAAATTTGAAAGCAGCCTCAATGCGGTTCCCCTGGGGAGGAGGCTCCTGGTGGGACTTTTGGGCCTCCAGTGAGGATTTAGCACCAAATACTCCAAATCTAACCCATCCACTGATGCTTGCTGGCCTGGTTCCTTCCTTCCCTCCGTCCCTCCCTCCTTCCCTCCATCCCTCCCTCCTTCCCTCCATCCCTCCCTCCTTCCCTCCATCCCTCCCTTCCTCCCTCCATCCCTCCCTTCCTCCCTCCCACTGGGTCCAAGGTACAACCTGGAAGGCAGCCAAAGAAATTTCCACTGCATGCTTTTTGTCTTTCTCTCTTTAATTTTTAAATCATTTTCATCTTTCAAGAGATGCTCGTTTGAATGGGAAATTTTCACGGAGTATGAAAATTTGTCATAAGAAGAGAGTTTCCCAACACAGCTGAGAGAAGAGAGAGAGAGAGAGAGAGAGAGAGAGAGAGAGAGAGAGAGAGAGAGAGAGAGGAGAGGAGAGAGGAGAGAGGAGAGAGAAGAGAGAGAGAGACACTCCGTCAAAAAAAAAAAAAAAAAAAAGCAGGTGCACATGGCCAACGCCAACACTTTCTACACTATATGAAACAACCATCAGAGAGAGATGAGGCACGGCACCCGGCTTGTGGCACTGGAAAGAAAAGGCAGGATCGTGAGATGTGTGTGAAAGCTGTGTTTGTTTGCAACGCCCATATTATCGACTGTGCGTCCAGACCGGAAACAAGGACTGGAAAGAAACACACAAGAGAGATACGACCAGGCCAGTTTCACGTTCACGCCTGTCATCACAGCAGTCTGAAAGGCCGACGTGGGAGAATGGCTGGAGCGCAAACGTTTGAGATCATCTCGATCTGTCAGTCAACACCATCTCCAACCGTATAAATGATCGTCAGCAGCATCATCGTCATCCAAGTTTAAAAAGAAATATGTGTGTGTCCAGAGGGTGGACCACAAAGTGAGACCACACGGCTACTAAGAAGGTGATAGGTAAGGCAGGCAGGCGGGCAGGCGGGCAGGCGGGCAGGCGGGCAGGCGGGCAGGCGGGCAGGCAGGCAGGCGGTCAGGCGGGCCAATAGAGATTGAGTCAGGTGCAGTGACTCAGGCCTGT
>JASSZA010000199.1:50000-68398 GCA_031835075.1 Saguinus oedipus
GGAAGCCGTCCGGCGAACCCACCGACCCGGGACGAGGGACCGGGAACGGGACTGGAGGTCCCGGCCCGGGCCCCACTCCCCCGACCCGGGGGGCGTGCGGGCAGCCGGCAAGGCAGAGGTCGACCTTTTTACACACGACGGCTGGCCGGGAGAGACCACCGCCGGGGCGCGCTCGGGCGCACGCACACGCCGAACGGGACCCGCAGCGCGGGAGAGGGACACGCCAGCGCCCCCGGACGTCGACACCCAAGACGCCTCGGGGAGGGGCCGCGGCGGGCCCGGGAAGCGAGGCGCCCACAGGGGGGCGCGCGGACACGGAGCGGAACGGCGGGCTCGGGAGGAGACGAGACCCCGGGCGAGGCCGAGGCGACCGGGGAAGGCGCGGGGAAGGCGGCGAGCGGGGAGGGGGCGGCGGGCCACCGCGAGGATCCGGAGAGAAGCCTCGGGCACGGCCGACCGCAGCCGGGGACACACGCGGGGTCTCACCGCCACCGGCCTTCCGAGCACGAGGGCGGTCCCGCGCGGCACCCCGAGCGGCCGCCTGGCCTTCGGCGACCCCCGCAAGCCTCGCGGAGGGGCTCACGGCTCCCCTCCACCGCCACCGCAGTCGCGGCCGGCACCCCGTAACCCTCTTCCCACACACACGGCAGGCCGACCCGGCCGCTCCGACGTCCACCAGACCCACGCGGGCCGACCACCACCGGTTCACGAAGCCGAGGCACACACCGGGAGGAACGCGGACACCGGCCGATGGCGGCCGGGGTTGACGGCCCTCAAGGCGGAGCCGGCTCGGGTCCCGGACGGGGCCGCCCCGGCGCGGCCGGAGAGCCGCTCGGAGAGAAAGGATCGGCAGGCGGCGGCGGGGAGGGGGCGCACACGCAGGGCCGGGGCCCACGAGGGCAGGGGCACGGGAGCCCGCCGAGGGCTCGGGCAGGAACCTCGGGCACGGCCGGGCCACCGGGGGGAAACACGACCGCGGGATCCCACCGCCACAGACACGAGGGCGGTCCCGCAGCCCTCCGGCCCGGGACACCGGCCGGCCCTCGGCACCACCGCGGAGCACCCTCACGGGACCCGGACCCCGCCGCCGGGGGTCCCGAAGCGACCCCAGCGACAAGCCCGGCGCCAGGGTGACACGCCCAGAATCTCGTCCATCCGCGACCCGGTCCCGCTCCGGGACGCCGCCACGCCCCACGGTGGGGACGCTTTCCCGGGCCCAGGCGGCCCGACCCGTCACCCCGCACACAGCGCGGTCGCCGGCACCGGCCACGGCTCGGCTCGGCACGGCACGGGAGCGGGCAGAGAGCCGGCTCGCAGCGGAAAGGGGTCACGTGCCAGACGGGACGTGCCACGCGCACCCACCGTTCAAGCGACGACCTCCCCAACGCCGAGGACGCAGGGCCCGGCCCGGCGGGACCCTCCCCCGACTCAGAGGGGGGAGGCGCGGGCCACAGTAGGCGACGAGCGGCGCTCGGTCCCCACCGCGGGGACCGGCGGAACCCTCTCTTCCCCGTCACCGAGGAGGAAGAGGGAACTCTGCCTACACACGAGCGAATCCGATCGCTACGGCAGCGCTACCACAACGCAGAGAGAGGCGGCGGGCCGGGGGGAGTACGGTACCCCAAGGCACACCTCTCGGATCGCTAGAGAAGGCTTTCTCGCCGAGGGCGGGTCACGCTCCCACACACCCACCGGTCGCCCCTCACCGGGCCGCCCACGGAGACGCTCGGGGACACCCGGGGAAGGGAGGGGGATGCGGTCTACGGCGAGAGGAGGAAAACCCGAGGCGCCCCTCAACCCCGCGTGGGTGAGGGGGCGCGCCTCGCTCGACCGCCTCGACGACACCCCCCCCCGACGAGCTGAACTCCTCCTCGGGACCCACACGCAGACCCCGCGGCGGCAACCGGAGGAAGGGGCCCCGGGGGTGGGAACGACACCACCGCTCGGCCTCGGGCACCTGAGGGACAACCCGGGGCGATCCAGGAGCACCGCAAAGGCCCAAGCGGAGCCAACGCTCGCACCGCCCCGGCGAGGGCAGCACGACGGGCCGTCGGGACAAGACCCCCACCGCCGCGGAGAGGGGTCGCCCACGCAACACAACAACCGCACGAGGCGACAGCGAGGGATGCCTGCCACGTCAGAGGACCCCGCCGGCCCCCACCAGGCAGAGAACGGGGGAGCACAGCGAGGTCGGGCCGGATTCCGTACCCCTACACCTCCTGACGCAAACCCCACAGGCGGGGCAGAGGAGAGGCGAGAGGCCCCCGCGGGCGGGACGAGAAGAGCGGTCCCATTCGCCACGAATGTCCGTCCCTCGCCCACCGCGGCCCGGTCGCGGCCCGGGAGAGCGTGATGTCACCACATCGATCAGAATAGACCCAGAGCGGGCCGAAGGGGTCGACCTCGACAAAGCCACGGAGCCGACGGGCCCGTGGTCGGCCACACCCGCTCTGGGGAAGGGACGGCGGACAACCCCAGGGGAGAGGAGAACGCCTGACACGCACGGCACGGAGCCAACGAGGTGGGGTTGTCGCGACCGCCCCGGGTGCCCGCAGCGGGGAGCGCACGCGCAGGCAGACCGGAGCCCGCCCGCACTGGCCTTTCCCCGCCACACCCGGGTGGGTCAGAGGAGACCCGGGCCCAGGGCGGCACCAGGGAGCCGGGACGCTCAGACGGACGCGTGGGAGGTAAGGCACGCGGGCCCCAGCCGGCGGCTCAACCGAGAGCAAGGCCGGCTAGCCGGGTCACCGGTAGACCAGAGATCCCCCACACAGCCAGAGGCCCGACCTCTCCAGCGACGGGTCGCCAGAGGACAGCGTGTCAGCAATAACCCGGTGGCCCGAAATGACAACTCAGAGTGAAAGATACACCCCGCCCAGGGAGCAGGGGGTCTAGTCACCTGCCACGCCGCTGACTCAGAAACGTGTGACACGGACATCTGTCCCCAAAAAGGCCACCATCACAGCCAGACACGGAGCACCCAGGCCTGTCTGGTCGACCCCAAGACACACACACACACACACACACACACACACACACACACACACACACACACACTCTCTCTCTCTCTCTCTCTCTCTCTCTCTCTCTCTCTCTCTCTCTCACACGCACGCACGCACGCACGCACACGGGCAGCAGCGGGACCGGGGACGCCCTCCGGGCCACCGGTGCCACGCAGGGGCCGGCCCGTGCCTTCAGAGCGAGACTCTTCTGGCCGTCCCCTCACACGCGAGGGACACACGACAAACGAGGGACCGAAGGCGCTCAACGACCCCTCTCCGACCACGAACGCGGATTCGGAAGAAAAGCGTCACAGCAAAGGGACCGCGGCCAGGCGCGGCACCCCGGGAGGATGGAGCAGGACGGCCACCGACTCCCCACAGGGACTCGGAAAAGAAATTCGGCGGGTGCCCCTGACGGCCAGGGCCCGCGCAGGCCCGCGACAGGGCCGGGGAATGGCGTCCCCGCGGGTCGCGGGTCGGGCCTCGGGAGCTACGGCGTGCTGGTCGACCAGCCCGGGCAGCCCCGACACCTCGCTCGGGCCTGGGAACTCGGCGACAGCCCGCCCCCACATAGCCCTGCACGCCCGAGCTCTGACTCACAAGTGACTCGCCAGAGCTCTGGCGCCACAGGGAAATCCCCGCTGACGGCCGCAGGCTTTCCGGAGCAATGACTAGCTCACAGCGGGGACAGTCTCCTCCCTCGGCAGCTGTCACCGGAGCTCCAGAAGCCAAGAAAACTATATAAAAGCGGCCGCCAGATGGAGCCCGACAACCGGCGACGACCAGGTCCCCAAACCTGTCACCGAGAGAGATCCAGATGGCAGGGAGGCCGGCGGACGGCAAAACCGAAACCGTGAGTCGAGAAAGTCTTGCCGAGGCCGAAAACACAGCCCCTCCACCCCAACCCCACAGAAACCGTCCCCGAAACGTGTCTCCGCGTAGACCGAGACAGGCTCAAAAGACAAGCCCATGACGTGCGAGTGTTTGGACATGCATCTCGGAGGGAGAAAGAACACACAGGACTCGGTCGCGAGTCGTTCAGGTGACAGAGAGACACAGAATGAGGACACTTTCACTATCCACGCCGCGGGGGGGGGGATAGGGAGGGAGGGACGGAGGGAGGAAGGGAGGGGATAGAAAAAGAGACACGTGGAGGAAGGAAGGAGGGAACAAAGAAAGCAGGGTGGGGGAAGGAAGGAGATGGAGAAAACAGAATTTTAAAAATCTGGAGAAAATGTATGATGAAAGAGAGTCGGATAATGAAGAAAGATGAAAAAGAGAAAGAATGAGGAAAGAGATGAAGGAAAGAAGAGCGAAAGAGAGGAAAAAAGAAGTATAAAAGACAAAGAAAGAAAAAAGGAAAGGAACAGGAAAATGGAAAGAAGGAAAAGAGGAAGGAGGGAAACAAAGAGAAAAATAAAACAAAGAAAGAAGAAAGGAAGACGGAAAGAAGAGGCTAATGCCCTATTCGGCATTAGACCCCACCTGCAGCCACGTAAAAAATCTAAAAAAAAAAAAAAAAGAGAGAAAAAGGAAAGAACAAAGAAAGGAAGGAAGGAAGGGAGTGCGAGAAGAAAGAAAGAAAGAAAGACAGAGAATAGACAAAATGAAATTTTGTGCAAAACATAATCCGGCCTGGCGATAGAGCTAGGCTCCATCTCGAAAGAAAGACAGAGAGACTGAGAAAAAGGAAGAGCAAGCAAGCAAGAAAGAAAGATAGACAGAAAGAGAGAGAAAAAAAGAAAGAAAGAGCGAGAGTGAGAGCGAGAGCAAGAAAGAAAGAAAGAAGGAAGGAAGGAAGGAAGGAAGGAAGGAAGGAAGGAAGGAAGGAAGGAAGGAAAGAAACACAGAGAGAGGCCGGGGGCAAGGTGGCTCATGCCTGTCATCCCAGCACTTTGGGAGGCCGAGGCGGGTGGATCACAGGGTCAGCAGTTGGAGACCAGCCTGGCCAAAATGTTGAAACCCCGTCTCTACTAAAAAGACAAAAATTGGCTGGGCGCAGTGGCACGCGGCTGTAATCCCCGCCACTCAGGAGGCTGAGGCAGGAGAATCGCTTGAACCCGGGAGGCGGAGGTCACCGTGAGCCGAGATCGCACCATCGCGCACTCCAGCCTGGGTGACAGAGTAAGACTCTGTCTCAAAAGAAAAAGAGAAAGAAAAGAAAAGAATTAAAAAAAAATTAAACACACAAGAAACACAGAAACAACGAAAGAAACACGGGAACAACGAACGAAACACAGAAACAACAAAGGAGACAAACAAGAAGGAAAGAACTGGAAAAGGCAATTAGGAAGAGAGAACCAAAAGGAGAAAGGATAGAAAGATTTCTTTTTAATAAATACTCTAAAAGCATAGTAAGGCCCAGGGAGGGGCTGCGACACACCTTCCACCTTACGAATACGTTGGCCAGGAAAATTAAAATACCACACGTAACGTAACTGTTAAAAGTGACCATGAGCCGGGCGCGGTGGCTCACGCCTGTCATCCCAGCACTCTCGGGGGGCTGAGGCGGGTGGGCCACCTGAGGTCAGGAGTCCAAGACCAGGCCGGCCAACATGGTGAAAACCCGTCTCTGCTAAAAATACAAATACAAATAATAATAATAAGAAAGAAAGAAAGAAAGAAAGAAAGAAAGAAAGAAAGAAAGAAAGAAAAATACAAATAAAACATTCTTTAATTTTAATGTTCAAAGAAATAGAGAAATTCTCCGGACGTGGTGGCGCATGCCTGTAACCCCAGCCACTCAGGAGGCTGAGGCAGGAGAATCCCTTGAGTCCGGGAGGCGGAGGTGGCCGTGAGCCGAGATGGCACCATCGCACTCCAGCCTAGGTGACAGAGTGAGACTCTGTCTCAAAAGAAAAAAAAAATTGACTATAAGGGCCTGGGTCAGGGTGGTTGAGTGAGTTTAACTAGGGAGGGAGGGAGGGAGGGAGGGAGGGAGGGAGGGAGGGAGGGAGGGGTGGCGGTTGGGGAGAGGGAGAGAGGGCTAGAGGGGGAGAGGGTGGGAAAGAGATGGGGGGGAGAGAGAGAGAGAGAGGGAGAGAGAGAGAGAGAGACAGAGACAGAGAGACAGAGACAGAGAGACAGAGACAGAGAGACAGAGACAGAGACAGAGAGGAGGGGGTATATGCCTGAGTGGAAGGAGAGAAACCGAGGGGAGCAGGAGGGGACACAAAGAGGAAGGGGAAGGGACGGAGGCACAGTAGGTTATTCTAGAATGTTTTCAAGCCTGGGGTGGGGGAGGGCACGGAGGGCAACTCAGGAAACAGGCCGACTCCAGCAATGACACCTAATTCGTTATTGCTGGAATCGCTGCCTTGAAAGGGGGGCACGGCATGCTTCTTCCTCCACACTCATTCGATGATTTCTGGGAAACGCCATTTACTAGCACACTCTTGGCATCTATCTGCTTTCACTACATCTGGGGAGAATCAGGAATGTCCCCACTAACGACGAGGCCTAAAGTGGAACTGTCATCCGTAAAACCCAGGCAGAAGGGTCCAGATGGGTTAAGAAAGAAAGGGAAACCACGGATCAAAGAGAAGAACGATCGGGCCCAGCCGGGGTCTCCAGGGGTCGTCTGGGCAACGAGGGAGTCGGGGGTGGGGACGGATGGACCAAGGGAGGGCGGGCCTCCAAGAGGGGGTGAGGTGGGGGGAGGCGAGGCTCGGGGCGTGGGGCGGGGGAGGGCGGGTAGCGGAGGGAAGCCACAATCGCTCCTGACTGTGGGCGGGCGGCCAGAGCGTCCCGTAACGCAGCCTAGACTCTCGAGAACCGGTGACCGCTAGGTGACGCCCGATGACAACATATGCAAGTGTCAGCCCGGCATCCTCCCAGGCATTTCTCCACAACTAACGGAGCGGAGCCCCTGAGGGGGAAGAAAGCACCGTGACTCGGCAATACACGCAGAAACACACGCACCTACGTACGTGCGTGGGTACGTGCGTGCGTAAGTACGTACGTACGCACGCACGCACGCACGCACGCACGCACGTACCCACGCACGCACTCACACGCGCGCCATATCATATCCCGCAGTATAGCAGAGTTCATACGGTGATAGCGAGAGGGCCCACGCTATCTATTTTCTTATCTAGTAACAAAAGAAAAAGCGGGCCGGGCCCGGCGGCCCGCGCCCCTCGCCCCAGCACTCCGGTAGTCAGAGGCAGAGGCGGGCGGGTCACCTGAGGTCAGGAGTTCCAAACCAGCCCGGTCAACATGGCGAAACCACCGTCTCTAGGCCCTCGAAAGGCCGAGGCAGGAGAATCGCTGGAACTCGGGAGGTGGAGGTCCCAGTGAGCCGAGACCTCACCACCGACTGCACCTCAGCCTGGGCGACAGAGCAAGACTCCCGGGGAAAGGAAAGAAAGGGAAAAAAAATTCGCTTCCCTATTTAGGTGACCATGCACCATTACACGTACACAGAGAGCTCGGAAGGTGTACAGGCTCTGACGCCCTCCGTAATTTTGAGTCGGTCTGGCGATATTTTCCAGGCCTTCCGTTTCCCCGTAAGCGGTCACAGAAATAAAAACTCCCTCCTTTCCCAATTCGTCTTCAGCTCATCATCAGGCCACAAGAATAAGCAGCCCGACCCTCCCGTTTGGTCCCGGAGCCATTGCACTCCAGCCCGGTCCACAGAGCGAGCGAGCGAGCGAGCGGGATCGCCGTCTCAGAAGAAAACAATTAAAAAGAAGGAAGATAATCAGCCGGGCGTTTTGTGGTCGTGTTGCGTCCCGGCACCCGCCCAGGCCTCTAGGCCCGGCTCCTCAGGAGGCCGAGGCAGGGGAGGATCCCTCTAAGCCCACCAGTCAGTTCAAGGTCACGGGGACCCGCGACCAGCCTGGCCGACACAGGGAGAGACCCCGTCTTTAAGAAAAACACACACACGCATGGACGGAGGGACGGTCGTAGAAGACATACAAGGAGGTGGCGGAGCACGGGAAGGCTCCGCTCGTTCCTAAAGACCAGAGCAGATAAACAGGACCATCCGCTCGAGCTAGCCACCATTCCGAATCACAGCGGAGGCCTCGAGGGTTTCAGAGCAAGGCCCTGCCCTTATCTGCGGCACCCGACCTCGCCTGTAAACATTTCTGAAAACCGACTCCTTCATTCGTTCGTTCGTTCGTTCGTTCGTTCGTTCGTTCGTTCGTTCATTCGTTCATTCATTCATTCATTTCATAGGCACACGCCGACAGCCCCAGCTGAGACTTCATCTCAAATAAGCAAATACGCACGTAAGTGAATAAATTAACGTCAAAAGGAAAACGCAGGGAAACGGCGCAGCACGGGGAAACTCCACCTTTTTCTAAACACCAGAGCAGATACGCGGTACCATGAGGTACAGACGCGGGCCGTTTGGAATCTGTCGTCACCGTGCCAAATCGGCACCAAAAGAGCGCGCGTTTCCGAGCCGTCGCCGCCATCGTCAAGCATAAGAGCGGAGTCACGACCACATAGACATCTCCCGACCCACCGGCCGTGTTTGTTCACAATATAGTCAATGGTTCTGGAAGTGTTAGTTACAGGTTTTAATTAAGGTATGCCATCTGACATGTCCACCTCAGTCATTGTCACTAGGTTTGATGAATCTGGTCCCAGCCCATGCAATAGTTTCCAGTCCGCTGGAGGAATAATGCCTAATCAAGGAGTCAAAAGAGAAGCAATGATGCTCCTGTTACTTTAGCAACCTTTGGCAAGGTTCTTTGGAAAGGCGGAGAAAGGGGATGGGAGCCTCCCCATAGCCTGGTAGCCACAGATGATCTCTGTAATGAGAGACAGCCTGCATGTTTCAGGGCTCCAGGGTCAGTGGACATAAACAGGTTTGGAGGGTTGTCTCCAGGGGCAAAAGGAGGAAGAATGGAATGTAAAGCAGCACAGCTAACTTACACTGAACCCGCCATATCTCCAGGTTTCCCACACATGTGTGGAGAGAACTTTGTGTGGAGGGCTGAGTTTCAATAGATTGCAACTTGGGACCTACTCTACTGTATAGAAAACCCTTACTCAGGGCCCATCATGGTGACTCAGTCCTGTAATCCCAGCACTTTGCGAGACCGAGGCATGTGGATCACCTGCGGTCACAAGGGACAGACAGCCTGGCCAACATGGGGAAACTAACAATACAAAAATTAGCAGTGTGTGGTGAGCACCTGTTATCTCAGCTACTTTCTGGGCTGTGGCAGGAGAATCACATGAACCTGGAAGGCGGATGTTACAGAGCACCGAGTTCATTCTACTGGCCTGACGCCTGGTGACAGAGCAAGACTCCGTATCAAAAAAGAAAAAAAATGAGCCAGGCATGGTAGTGCATGCGTGTAATCCTATCTACTCAGGAGGCTGAGGCAGGAGAATTGCTTAAACCTGAAAATTGCTGGTTGTAGTGAGCTGAGATCATGCCACTGCACTCCAGTCTGGGTGAGAGTGAGACCTCATTTCAAAAAACAAACAAACAGAAAAGAAAACGCTGACCCCTGAAGCAGGGCATCTAGGAATAATTTAACATCTGGCTTCCCACAATCTCGTTATGTGATTCCCAGGGGACTACTGTCTTTCTGGTCACACCTCATTTCCCAGGAGGAGGGGCTCTTTGAAATGAACCACGGTTTCAGTGATGCCCATAGTGGACTGGCCCGCTGAGGAGATGAAGGAGACCCTCTATCTGAGTCCAATTGAGGCTCTGCGGCTGCCTATAGATCTGCCTAGGAGGGACTCTGAGTTAGAGGAGTCATTAATAATCTCACAGAGGGTAGCTTTGCCCCATTGACTACTCAGCCAAGCACATACACCAAACCTCTGAACGTGCAGTTTCTAGTTTACTGTGGCAACAAACAGGCAACAACACATGAGACACAGATACAGTGAAACTAACCTGTTTCACACGTCTAACCATGATGATTTCCAAGCATATGCACTGCTCTGGGGTGAATCCATTCCAATCTGCCTTGCCCTTCAAAAAGAAAAGATAACTCACCGGGTGCGGTGGCTCAAGCCTGTAATCCCAGCCTGGAAAACACGACGAAACACCACTTTACTAAAAATAAAATAATTAACCAGCCGTGATGGTGGGCGCCCATAATCACAGCTACTCAGAAGGCTGAGGCAGGAGAATCCCTGGAATCCAGGAGGTGGAGATCGCAGTGAGCCAAGGTCATGCCATTTTCCTGGAGAAAGAAAGAAAAGAACTCTCCCCAGGGCTCCCATCTGCTTTTTCAGGATCAGAAATGTGATTGGGGCAAAGGTTGAGAGGAGGGCCCAGGGGACAAAGCGGGGTGGAGCAAAGCCTGGAGGCACCTTAGCTCACTCTGGAATGTTTCCAACCTGGGTGGGGATGACTCAGGGAAAAAACTGACTCTGGAAATGACATAATTCAGTGTTATCGCTTTCTTAAAAGGTGGAAGGTTCATTGTTTCTCCCAGCATGCACTCATTTACTTCTAGGAAGTGCCATTTGGTTTCATACAGTTTACACACCCCGGCTTCACTGCATCTGTAGAGATTTAGGATCGTTCTTTTTAATGATAACTCCAAGTGTGAAGCTACAATGCGCTTATCATTGTGAACCTTGAAATCCTGAGTCAGGTCTCGGTTATTTTAGAAATTTAATTTTGCCAAGGTAGGAGAATCACTTGAACCCAGGAGGTGGATGTTGTAATGAGCCCAGATGGCGCCATTGCACTCCAACCTTTTGTAACAAAGGCAAAATTCAGTCTCAAAAAAAAAAAAAAGAAAAGAAAAGAAAACAAAGACAAAAGAAAAAAAGAGACAAAGAAAAGAAAGAAAAATAAATAATAGAACAATGGGGCCCAGCCAGGGTGGAGGTTTTCTAGACAACAAGGCCTTGTGGGAAGAAAGGAAAGGAGTGCCTCTGAGTTCAGGGTGGGCGGGGCTCCAGAGAAACCACAGCTTTACCTGGTTGCTCTTGGGCAGCCAGAAGTTTTGCCTACAAGTTTAACACCTATGTTTTCAATAAAAGTGACCGGTAGGTGACGCCAGATGACAAGCAAATGACATGTCGGCCAGGAATGAGTGGGATCCCTGGCTTATGGGTGAGCGACAAACGGGAAGGATATGAAGGCACATGGGGTCGCCAGTCTTATGATTTCTGTTTGATTATGTTACTGGCCAAGAGCGCCCTTCCAGACAGTCCCCACAGCTCTTCAACCAATGCCCCTAGGTAAAAGAATACCATTTCTCAGAAAACAGACACACAGGTAGGCTCACATGAGCACACCATATGTATACAACTTTATATCATGATAATGAGCTTTCTTTGCTAAATATCTTCGTGATGGATTTCACTAGAAAGTATTGTTAAAAATATCAAATTATAGGAATGGGAACAGTGGCTCATGCCTGTAATTATAGCACTTCTACAGACCAAGGTGGAAGAATGGCTAGAGGCCAGGAGTCTGAGACTAACCTGGGCAACACAACGAGAGAGATTAGCACTACTTAAAAAAGTTGCCAAGCATTGTGGAGCATGTGTATACTCTCAGCAAGGCAGGAAGCTGAATCAGGAGGAGTGCTTAAGCCCAGTAGTTCACTGTTGCAGTGAGTGAGCTGTGCACAGGTGACCAGAGCTTTTTCTGTTTCATGCTTCTTAAATTTTCTTCTCTTTCTTTATTTTTTATTCTTTTTTTTTTTTTTAGACAGAGGCTTTGTTGCCCAGGCTGGAGGGAAATGGCACCATCTTGGCTCACTGAAACTTCTGTCTCAAGTGTTTGAGCAATTCTCCTGCCTTAGCGTCCTGAGTAGCTGGGATTACAGGCACCTGCCCCCATGCCTGGCTAATTTTTGTATTTTTAGTAGACACGGGTTTTTATCACATTGGCCAAGCTGGTCATGAGCACTGCTTAAATTTCAATATGGGCCGCCGCTAGGTGACGCCGAAGGACAACCAAAACAAGTGTCATCCTGGAATAAGTTGGATCCCTGATGTAAGGGTAAGCGAAGAAGTGGAGGGGACACAGGCACATGGAGTCGAGCGTTTTTCCGTGACTTCCCTTGGCCATTGTTTCTGAATGCTGGACATCCTCCCAGACGGTTCCCAAAACTATTCAACCAGAGCCCCTGGGAATGACAGCCTCACTCTCTGCTCATCGGATCATTGGGAACTTCCACTTATCCAGAGAGAAGAGTCTCCATTGGTGCGTGGCACGGGTACGGATAGAGGTAGGAGCTACCTCAGACAGAAGGCTTTCAGGGTTTCACAGTGGACCATAGCTTCAATCTCTCACCAACTCAGAGTAGCAATATGCGTCACCATAAAATGAAGTGAATAAAAAACCTGCTCTTAGCAAAGCATTTCACAGATAAGATGGTGTGAACACTCACTGTTGTCCATGGCCAGTTGTTTCTTCCACAGTGCTTATTACTTAATCGTGTTTCACAACGTTCACCCTCTTGTGAATCAGTTAGGAATCTTGTTCCATGAATCCTGGAATTTCAATATCCGACATCACCAGAAGACCGTGAATGCTATCCTAGCCTGGTTGCAATGAAGTACTTTCTCAGAAAACACACCAACACACAAACGCAAGCATGTATGAACATATGTGCACGCATTATATCTGTACAGTTTTACACTGTGATCGTGAGCTTTCTTTCCCTATATAACTTCGTGATACCTTTCACTACATACTGTTTAAAATATCAAATTATAGGTGCCGAGTGGGGTGGTTTATGCCTTTAGTGCCAGCACTTTGCAGGCCAAGCTGGGAAAATTCTTGAGGCAGGTACAGTGAGACCAGCCTGAAAAACACAGCTAAATCCCATCTCTAACAGAAATAACGCAAAATTAGCTGAGCATTGTGTCATGCACATGTAGTCTCAGCTACTGAAGAGGCTGAGGCAGTGACTGATTAAGACCAGGAATATTAGATCTTATAATCCCCACTCCTTCAACACACTTGTGGCTTATGAATTGGTTAGATGGTCAGCGACATGCAGAAAACTTGATTACAGAATTCATGAATAAAATGGAAAGAATTTTGTGGATAAATATTTCTCACTGGGTAAATTACATAAAGATATGTATGTTCCATGTGAATGCCCACCATGGGGTGACTGCGTCAGAGCAGGATGTTGATAATAACGTGGATAGAATGACTTGTTCTGTGGGTATTGGTCGTTCTTTTTTTCCTGCCACCCCTGTCGTCACCCCATGGACTTATGAACAAGGTGAACATAGTAGCAGAAATAGAAGCAATGCACAGCCTGAGCAACATGAACTTTGAATCCCAAAGGCCAGTCTGGATAGAGCCAACTCTGAGTGTTCAATCTGACAGCACCACAGATCAACATTGAGTTTTTGATATGATGTCGTTTCTGCAGTGATTCTCCAGGTGCCTGATAATATGTTTATTACACTTAATAATTTACATAATACAAGGGGAAACAGTTTGTTCTCAATGGAGTAGGCTCTCACCCTGGATATAAATTTGTTTTCCTTGCATAAAATTCTTCTGCCAAAACTGCCATCCATGGACTCACAGAATCCTTTATCCACCCACATGGTATTCCACTTAGCATTGCTCAGACCAAGAAATCCACTTCACAACTAAAGTGTAGCAATGTGCTCATCTTTACAGAATCCAGTGGACTTGCCACACTTTTTATTATCAAATCAAATTATATGAAATCAAGTCTATATTTTAGAGTCATGAATGGTGAAGAAAAATAAAGAAAGAACTCTGAGTTCCTGAATGACTACATGGAGTGGAGGGGCCTTTTCAATCTGGTCACCCAACAGCACTTTTATGTGTGATAAAATATGCTGTTAATCTACTGCAGATTAGGGGGGTGGTATCTGACACTTCAGCATAAGCTAAAACATGCACTTAAATACTTAGTCACTGAATGAATTTAAAATGCATTCTTATGACTATGAGAATGACTATTTAGGATGACAAATATTAGATTGGTGTTGCAATTTTTACCCTTCCATTTTGACCATACTATGTTATATTAAAGAACTTGAACAACAGAAAATAATTTTGTTAATAATTTAATAAACAGATAAAAATGAAACAAATAATCAAATAAAACAGATTTTATTTATTTGAGGGTGTGTTTTCCAGAGCAAACTTATATAGGACATTTTAACTTCATGAATTTATATTCTACAAAAATATAATTAATTCAAGTTAAGCTGCTCTAATTTTTAATTAATTGAAGTTTTTGTATGAGAATCACTAAATTTGAATAAAAATTACCTGATTTTTTATATCATAATTTACAGATTCTGCTTCTACACATTTTCTATAGGGACCATTATTTCTACAAGTCCACTTTCCCATATCTTCCACTGTCATCCCATGTGAATAAAAAACATCCTTTTTTGGACACACATGGGTCAGGCAGATACAACTACACGGTGGTTCACATCATTTTCTGGGGAGAAGTTGAAACTGTTTTTATGCACAAACATTTTATTGGCCAACTATCAAATAAAACAACTCTGACATTTGTTAAACATTGGGAAGGAGACTTTAGTACAATTGCAGTAGTTGTTATGGCCATTGTAATAGGGCTCAGAAATTGATCATAACTCTGAACACAGACAACTCAAGATTTGTAGTCAATAAGTGGAATAAATCAGTGGATAAAAAATTACTGAAAAACATTCACTAAAATATCAAAGGAAGAGGAATTTTTTTTCTAACAGAATTCTGGCTACACGCTGCCTGAGGACTTAAACATCAAGAAAGGGGAATTTGAATCTGAGTGGATGCAAAGGATATGTGGAATACGCTAAGTCTTAACAGGATTTCTGAAAATGAGCTTCTTAAACCACAAGCAGAGTTATGTCAAGGTTGGGGGCCAGGCACGATGGCTCACACCTGTAATCCCAGCACTTTTGGAGGCCAAGACTGGTAGATCACGAGGTCAAGAGATCGAGACCAACCTGGTCAACATGGTGAAACCCCATCTCTACTAAACATATAAGAAATTAGCTGGGCATGGTGGCACGTGCCTGTGATCCCAGCTACTCGGGAGGCTGAGGCAGGAAAATTGCCTGAACCCAGGAGGCAGAGGTTGCAGTGAGCCAAGGTTATGCCACTGCACTCCAGCCTGGGTAACAAGAGAGAAACTCCATTTCAAAAAATAAAAAATAAGTCAAGGTTGGCATAGTCAAAAAAAGGGTTCAGTTAATCTTGACTAACCTTTGGTCATAAAGGACCTTTTTATCACAACCAAGACTTTTTCTCATTGGGTCTGAAAAGTAATAAAAACCAAAAGAATTTTTGTTTGGAAAATGAATGCCCACTTTATCTGAGAAAAGCTCCACCTTCTCCTGTGTATCTTTAAATTTAGTGTAGAAAAGGAGCAGCGGTCATTGCCACATTTCTTATTTTTCTTTCATTCTTCAAAAGAGATTCACTTTTATGCAAACAGCAACCTACCAAACACAAAGATTATAGCTCCTGACCACTATTGAAGCTAACAATACTAGAGGACATTTAAGACAACTGGGCATAATCAGAAGTATTGATGGGACTTTGGGAAGACTCCTCAGATGGAGCTGACACAGCTGTGTGAGCCACTTTGACCTTGTATTTTTCCTCTTTCTTGCTCTTTTAAATGCACATAGTTTTTGGTGCAGGCTGGTGCTCCTACAGTCATCTAGGGCCAGAGACAGCCTACAGGATAAAACCATCTACCAAAATATTGTAGCAGATAATGGTGCCAACAGGGCTGACTAAAAGTAGCTATGGTGTGTGACTCTCATGGAAAGAAACAAAGGGGGAAAGTAAATACACCACCTTCAACTGAAACACCCAGGTATTCGCATTGGGACTAATGAAGAATGGAGAAAAGCAAGCCATGGCAACTGCTCACCCAGAAGTAACACAAACCCAAGGGAACCTGCCCTGTCCAGGGAAGTGGTGAGAAAATGTGTGACCCTGAGAAGCCACATTTCTCCCATGAACCTCTGCAAGTGCAGTTCAGGAGATTTTCTTATGAACCCATTCCACCAGGGCCTTTGGTCTGACACACACAGCTACATTGTCTTGGCAAAACAACTGCTCAGACACAAACGGAATCTCAGGAGATTTACATGCTTTGGCTCTGGGATCTCTGGAAAAGATGACTGCAACTCAGACAAGGTGGGAGGTTGGACCTCTGTAAACACCCCTAGAGAGGAAGCTGAATCCACGGGACTGTGCAGCGTCAGTCTGTGGGCCCCATTTCCATGATGACCCACATGATAAGACTCATTGAATTGGAATTCCAGCCAGCCCCCAGCAACAGTGTTGCACCTAATTGGGATGAAACAGAGTTCTTGGAGGCAGGGCAGGCTTCCCTGTTTGGTATTTGAATGACTCAGCCATTCTAGATTGGACTTAGGAGAGTCCAAATAAAACTGATGGCAGATGGAAGAAACCCTCAACACAGCACAGTGGCTCTACCAAAATGTGGCCAGACTGCTTTTTGAAGTGGGACCCTGATGCATTTTTTATCTAATGGTGGGGCCTTCTGCCAGAGCTTCCAGAGAGCCCCTTTTATATTCTCCAGCAGACAGAGTTTTAGTTTCTTCCTGGATGCAGTGCACAGTGGAAGAACTGGGCCCCCATATTTGCTGTTTTGACAACTCAGCAATTCCAGCCTGTTGGCTTAGGAAAATCCAAATTATTCAGGAGCAGAAGGGGTACCCCAGCACAGTACAGTGGCTCCATCATAATGTAATCAGCATGCTTCTTTAAGTGGGACCTTGATATGCTCCTCATCTCTGGGTGGGCCAGATGTTGTCTGGTCAACAGAAGTTTAAAAACTTTCTGAGAGCTCCTAGAGAAAGAGTGGGCTACCACCTATGCTGTTTCAGCAACTTAGCTCTTTCAGTCTCTTGGCTATGGAGAGCCCAACCTGATGAGGGGTAGAAATGGTACCAGCAGAGCATGGCTGATCTGTGAAAGTAAAGCTAAATGGCTTCTTTAAGTGGGTCTCCAATACTGTTCCTCTTTGCTGGGTGAGACCTACCAACCAGGGTCTCCAGGCACATTCTACAGGTGTGTTTAAACCAGCAACAGGTCTGCACCTCCCCTGGGATGGAGCTCCCAAAGTGGTGGGCTTCTATATTTCTTGTTTTACAGCCTTCACTGGTGTTACTTTCAGTTACTGGGAAATATGAGGTGACTGGAGACAGGAGTAGAAGTCCTACAAACTGTAACAGCCCTACACAAAATAGCCAAATTTTTAAAAGGGAAACAAACAAATAAACAAACAAAAAAAAAACAATTCAAAGGTCAGCAACCTCAAAGATTAAAGGTAGATAAGCACACACATGTGAGAAATAGTTAGCTCAAGTATACTAAAAACTCAAAAATCACAGTGCCCTCTTTCCACAAAATGACCACATTTCCAGCAAGCTTTCAGAATAAGGCTGAGGTTGAGATGACTGAAATAACAGAAGTAGATTCCAGTATGTGGATAAAAATGAATTTCACTGAGCTAAAGGAACATGTTCTAACTCAATGCAAGAAAGTTAAAGATTACTGTATATATGATATTTCAGGAGCTGATAATTTAGCCAGAAGAGAGAAGAACTACTTCAGCACTGATAGTGCTGAAAAACACAATACAATAATTTCATAATGCAATCACAAGTATTAATAGCAGAATAGACCAAGCAGAGGAAAGAATCTCAGAGCTTGAAGACTGTGTTTCTGAAATAAGACAGGCAGACAACAATAGAAAAAAAGAATGAAAGAAATAAACAACATCTCTGAGAAATATGGGATTATGTAAAAAGACAAAATCTATAACTGATTAGTATACCTGAAAGAGTTAGGGAGAGGATTGGCATAGTGGCTCATGCCTGTAATCCCAATACTTTGGGAGGCTGAGGTGGGCAGATCACCTGAGGTTGGGAGTTTGAGACCAGACTGACCAATGTGGAGAAACCCCATCTCCACTAAAAATACAAAATTAGCTGGGTGTGATGGTGCATGCCTGTCATCTCAGCTACTTGAGAGGCTGAGGCTGGAGAATTTCTTGAATGTGAGAGGCAGAGGGTGTGGTGACATGAGATCACACCATTTCACTCCAGCCTGGGCAAAAAATGCAAAACTGCATCTCAAAAAGAAAAAAAAAGGATAGAAAGAGCTGAGGAGAACAAAACCAATTTGGAAAAATTATTTCAGTATATAATCCATGAGAACGTTTCTAACCTTGCTATACAGGCCAACACTAACATCCAGAAAATGCAGAGAACTCTAGTAATATACTCCATGAAAAGATCATATCAAAGACATATAATCGTCAGATTCTCCAAAGTTGAAATGAAAACTTATTACCAGCCACTACAAAAACACACTGAAGTACATGAACCATTGACACTATCAATTAGCAACATGAACAAGTTTGCAAAGTAACCAGCTAGCATCAAGATAACAAA
>JASSZA010000200.1:1800000-2065000 GCA_031835075.1 Saguinus oedipus
ACTCAGGATTGCAGCTCTCGGTGAAGGCGCAGAGGGTGAGTCCTAGCCGCATTCTCGGATGTTCCTTTTATGCCCACAGAGCGTTGAAAGTCCCAGGTGTGGGAGAGACACGGGACGCTAGCAGCCGGCTAACGCAACCGGCTCCCGCCGCCTCTTCGGCCGGCGCCGCAGCAGGACCCGGCACGGAACTCACTGGTCTGGGTGCCCTGTTAAACCAGCAATCTGAGATTTGGAAGGGCAGATTGGCATGTCCATCTGATTGAACGGGACTTGGACAATGAGCCAGACCAGGAGTTTCCTGGGAAGCGTGATCTGAGCCGGGGTAGTGGGCAGCGGCACGGGAGATCGCACGGATCCCAGTGCCCTATCGGCAGGCTCCTGGGGCGCCAGTGAGAGAGTCGACCTTTCAGCTTGGGGAGAGGAAGAGAGAGAGAGAGAGGACGGACTCTGAGGCAGGGAGCAGGGTGATCGGGCTCGGCGGGTCCCACGCTCACGGGGACAAGCAGGGCGGCGACTGGAGGCGCTTGGGGCTGAGAGTTTTGTTGCCGGCATTTAGGACGGTGCAGCCCGGTCAGGGAGGGGCGTCCACCATTCCTGACAAAGTGCACCCCCACTTAAGTACCGCCCAGGACTGACGCAGCCTGCCATTGCCAGGCAACCTGCCATAACAGAGAGAGTCCGCCACGCAGCAACATGGCGGACCCGCGTAAGCAGGTCAGAGCCCCGGCAGGCAAATAGTGAATAGACTGCCACCTAGTGGGGCAGGACAGTGCAACAGATACTCATAAAGAAAGCCCCAACTCCCTGAGACAGAGCATCTAAGGGTGAAAAAAAAAAAAAAGAGTGGTGTTTTATGAGATCTATTGCAGCAGACATAACCTCCCAACAACCCTGAATGAACAAAGGAGCTCACAGCTCAGCACTGGAGCTCCTATAAAGCACAGACTGTCTCCTCAAGCAGCTCCCTGACCCCTGTATATCCAAGGAGTCACCCCAGAAAAGGACTAATTAGACTGACATTTGGCTGGCATCATTCTGGAACAAGGGCAGCAGAAAAAGAAACTGATATCATCCCTCACTGTTCTGCAGCTGCTGCAGGTATACCCCAGACAAGCAGGGCCTGGAGTGGACCTCAGCACTCATACAGCAAAGAGGATAGATCATTAGAGGGAAAACTAAGTAAAAGAAATACTTCATCATCAACAATCTCAGTGTCCACACAGAGACCCAATTGAAAAATCAGCCACTACTAAGACGACAGGCGGATAAATCCATAAAGATGGGAAGAAACCAGCGCAAAAAGGAGGAAAGCACCCGAAACCAAAACACCTCACCTCCAAAAAAGGACCAAAACTCCTCACCAGCAAGGGAACAAAGCTGGACGGAGAATGAATGTGACGAAATGACGGAATCAGACTTCAGAAAGTGGATAATGAGAAACTTCAGTGAGCTAAAGGAACATGTTCTAAACCAGTGCAAAGAAACTAAGAACCTTGAAAAAAGATTTGAAAAAAGATTCGAGGAATTGATAACGAGAATGGACAACTTAGAGAGAAATATGAATGAATTGAAGGAGCTGAAAAACACAACACGAGAACTTCGTGAAGCATGTACAAGTTTCAACAGCCGAATTGACCAAGCAGAAGAAAGAATATCAGAAGTTGAAGATCAACTCAATGAAATAAAACGAGAAACCAGGATTAAAGAAAAAAGCACAAAAAGGAATGAACAAAATCTCCAAGAAATGTGGGACTATGTGAAGAGACCCAACCTACGTTTGATAGGTGTACCAGAATGTGACGAAGAGAATGAATCCAAGCTGGAAAACACTCTTCAGGATATTATCCAGGAAAATTTCCCCAACCTAGCAAGACAGGTCAATACTCAACTCCAGGAAATAGAGAGAACACCACAAAGATACTCTGCAAGAAGAGCAACCCCAAGGCACATAATCGTCAGATTCACCAGGGTTGAAACGAAGGAGAAAATACTAAGGGCAGCCAGAGAGAAAGGTCAGGTCACCCACAAAGGGAAGCCCATCAGACTCACAGCAGATCTATCGGCAGAGACTCTACAAGCCAGAAGAGAGTGGGGGCCAATATTCAACATCCTTAAAGAAAAGAGCTTTCAACCCAGAATTTCATATCCAGCCAAACTGAGCTTCATAAGTGAAGGAAAAATAAAATCCTTCACGAACAAGCAAGTACTCAGAGATTTTGTCACCACTTGGCATGCTTTACAACAGCTCCTGAAAGAGGCACTACACATAGAAAGAAACAACCAGTTCCAGCCATCCTAAAAGCATACCAAATGCTAAAGACCATCAACAAAATGAAGAATGTACATGAACCAACGGGAAAAACAGCCAGCTAGAATCAAAATGGCAGTATCAAATTCACACATAACAATATTAACCCTGAATGTAAATGGGCTAAATGCACCAATCAAAAGACACAGACTGGCAAATTGGATAAAAAACCAAAACCCATCAGTGTGCTGTATCCAGGAAACCCACCTCACACGCAAAGATACACAAAGGCTCAAAATAAAGGGATGGAGGAAGATTTACCAAGCAAATGGAGAGCAAAGAAAAGCAGGAGTTGCAATTCTCATCTCTGATAAAAATAGACTTTAAAGTAACAAAGATCAAAAGGGACAAAGAAGGTCACTACATAATGGTAAAAGGATCGATACAACAAGAAGAGATAACGATTCTAAATATATATGGACCCAATGTAGGAGCACCCAGATATATAAGGCAAGTTCTTAATGACTTACAAAGGGACTTAGACTCCCACACAATAATAGTGGGAGACTTTAACACTCCACTGTCAATAGCAGACAGATCAACCAGACAGAAAATTAACAAGGATATCCAGGACTTGAACTCAGACCTGGAACAAGCAAACCTGATAGACATTTACAGAACTCTCCACCCCAAATCCACAGAATATACATTCTTCTCAGCACCACATCACACCTACTCCAAAATTGACAACATAATTGGAAGTAAAGCACTCCTCAGCAAATGCAAAACAACTGAAATCATAACAAACAGTCTCTCAGACCATAGTGCAATCAAGTTGGAACTCAGAATTCAGAAAATAACTCAGAACCACACAGCTTCATGGAAACTGAACAACTGGCTGTTGAATGTTGATTGGATAAACAATGAAATGAAGGCAGAAATAAAGAAGTTCTTTGAAACCAACGAGAATGAAGACACAACGTACCAGAATCTCTGGGACACATTTAAAGCAGTCTGTAGAGGAAAATATATAGCAATAAGTGCCCACATGAGAAGAGTGGAGAGATCCAAAATTGACACCCTATGGTCAAGATTGAAAGAGCTAGAGGAGCAAGATCAAAAAAGCTCAAAACCTAGCCGAAGACAAGAAATAACTAAGATCAGAGCAGAACTGAAGGAGATAGAGACAAGAAAAACCCTTCAAAAAATCAATAAATCTAAGAGCTGGTTTTTCGAAAAGATCAACAAAATAGACAGACCACTAGCCAGACTGATAAAAAAGAAGAAAGAGAACAACCAAATAGATGCAATAAAAAATGATAAAGGGGAAATCACCACAGATTCCACAGAAATTCAAACCATCATCAGAGAATACTTCAAACAACTCTATGCACATAAACCAGTAAATCAGGAAGAAATGGATAAATTCCTGGACGCCTGTGTCCTCCCAAGCCTAAACCAGGAGGAAGCCGAAACTATGAATAGACCAATAACAAGGTCTGAAGTTGAGGCAGCAATTAAGAGCCTACCACACAAAAAAAGCCCAAGTCCAGATGGGTTCACAGCCGAATTCTACCAGACACACAAAGAGGATCTGGTACCATTCCTTCTGAAACTATTCCAAATAATCCAAAAAGAGGGAACCCTTCCCAAATCATTTTATGAGACCAACATCATCCTGATACCAAAACCCGGCAGAGACTCAACAAGAAAAGAAAACTTCAGGCCGATATCCATGATGAACATAGATGCAAAAATCTTCAATAAAATACTGGCAAACCGATTGCAACAGCACATTAAAAAACTTATCCATCATGATCAAGTAGGATTCATCCCGGGGATGCAAGGCTGGTTCAACATTCGCAAGTCTATAAATGTAATTCACCACATAAACAGAAGCAAAAACAAAAACCACATGATTATCTCAATTGATGCAGAGAAGGCATTTGACAAAATTCAACAGCCCTTTATGCTAAAAACCCTCAATAAACTTGGTATTGATGGAACATATCTCAAAGTAATAAAAGCTATTTTTGACAAACCAACAGCCAATATCATACTTAATGGGCAAAAACTGGAAGCATTCCCTTTGAAATCCGGCACTAGACAAGGATGCCCTCTCTCACCACTTCTATTCAACATAGTACTGGAAGTTCTAGCCAGAGCAATCAGGCAAGAAAAAGAAATAAAGGGTATTCAAATAGGAAAGGTGGAAGCCAAATTGTCTCTATTTGCAGACGACATGATAGTATACCTAGAAGACCCCATCACCCCAGCCCAAAAGCTCCTGCAACTGATAAGCAACTTCAGCAAAGTCTCAGGATATAAAATCAATGTTCAAAAATCACAAGCATTCCTATACACCAATAACAGACTTAAAGAGAACCAAATCAAGAATGAACTGCCATTCACAATTGCTACAAAGAAAATAAAATACCCAGGAATACAACTCACTAGGAATGTAAGGGACCTCTTTAAGGAAAACTACAAACAACTGCTCAATGAAATAAGAGAGGACACAAACAGATGGAGAAACATTCCATGTTCGTGGTTAGGAAGAATCAATATCGTGAAAATGGCTATACTGCCCAAAGTAATTTACACAATCAATGCTATCCCTATCAAACTACCATTGAATTTCTTCACAGAACTGGAAAAAACCACCAGGAATTTCATATGGAACCAAAAAAGAGCCCGCATAGCCAAGTCAATTCTAAGCAAAAAGAACACAGCAGGAGGCATCACGCTACCAGACTTCAAACTATACTACAAGGCTACAGTAATCTAAACAGCATGGTACTGGTACCAAAACAGAGATATAGACCAATGGAACAGAACAGAGTCATCGGGGGCAACACAACACATCTACAACCATATTATCTTTGATAAACCAGACAAAAACAGGCAATGGGGAAAGGATTCCCTATTTAATAAATGGTGTTGGGAAAACTGGCTAGCCATGTGCAGAAAGCAGAAACTGGACCCCTTCCTGACACCTTATACTAAAATTAACTCCAGATGGATTAAAGACTTAAACGTAAGACCTGACACCATAAAAACCCTAGAAGAAAATCTAGGCAAAACCATTCAGGACATAGGAGTAGGCAAGAACTTCATGAACAAAACACCAAAAGCATTGGCAACAAAAGCCAAAATAGACAAATGGGACCTAATCAAACTCCACAGCTTCTGCACGGCAAAACAAACCGTCACTAGAGTGAATCGGCAACCATCAGAATGGGAAAAAATCTTTGCAGTTTACGCATCTGACAAAGGGCTGATATCCAGAATTTACAAAGAACTCAAACAGATTTACACGAAAAAAACAAACAAGCCCATTCAAAAATGGGCAAAGGATATGAACAGAAACTTTACGGAAGCAGACATACATGAGGCCAGCAAACATACGAAAAAGTGCTCATCGTCATTGGTCATTAGAGAGATGCAAATCAAAACCACATTGAGATACCATCTCACACCAGTTAGAATGGCGATCATTAAAATATCTGGAGACAGCAGATGCTGGAGAGAATGTGGAGAAATAGGAACACTCTTACACTGTTGGTGGGAGTGTAAATTAGTTCAACCATTGTGGAAGACAGTGTGGCGATTCCTCAGGGACCTAGAAATAGAAATTCCATTTGACCCAGCAATCCCATTACTGGGTATCTATCCAAAGGACTATAAATAGTTCTACTATAAGGACACATGCACACGAATGTTCATTGCAGCACTGTTTACAATAGCAAAGACCTGGAACCAAGCCAAATGCCCAAGATGATAGACTGGACTGGGAAAATGTGGCACATATACACCATGGAATATTATGCAGCAATCAAAAATGATGAGTTTGTGTCCTTTGTAGGGACATGGATGAATCTGGAGAACATCATTCTCAGCAAACTGACACAAGAACAGAAAAAGAAATACCGCATATACTCACTCATAGGTGGGTGAGAGAAATGAGAACACGTGGACACAGAGAGGCGGTCTACTATACACTGGGGACTGTTGGGGTAATGGGGAAGGGACAGCAGCGGGGGGCTTGGGGGGATAGCCTGGGGATGACTACCAAGTGTGGGTGAAGGGGAGGAAAGCAGCAAAGCACACTGCCATGTGTGTACCTATGCAACTATCTTGCTCGTTCTGCACATGTACCCCCAAACCTATAATGCAATAAAAATTAAAAAAAAGGAACATCATTCTCAGCAAACTGACACAAGAACAGAAAAAGTAATACCGCATATACTCACTCATAGGTGGGTGAGAAACATGAGAACACATGGACACAGAGAGGGTGTCTACTACACACTGGGGTCTATTGGGGGTAATGGGGGAGGGATAGCAGGGGTTGTCTGGGGAGGGATAGCCTGGGGATGAATGCCAAGTGTGGGTGAAGGGAAGAAAGTCAGCAAAACACACTGCCATGTGTGTTCCTATGTAACTATATTGCACGTTCTGCACATGTACCCCAAAACCTATAATGTAATAAAAATTTTTAAAAAAAGAGGAGAGGATACACAAATGAGAGAGGAGGATACACACAGAAGAAAGCAGGATACACATAGGAGAGGGGCATACACACAGAAGAGAGGGGATACAAACAAGAGATTTGGATACACACAGGAGACAGTGTAATACACACAGAAGAGTGGGGGATGCACACAGGAGGTGGGGATACAGAGAAAAGAGAGGGGGATACATACAGAAGAAGGAAGAATACACACAAGACAAAGGGGCATAGACACAATAGAGAGGAGAATTCACACAGGAGAGAGGGGTATACACACAGGAGAGAGAGGGATACAAACAGGAAGGTGCGGAATACACACAGGAGGGATGGGAATACACACAGGAGAGACAAGGATACACACAGAAGGAGGGGAATACACACAGGAGAGAGGAAAATACACACAGGAGAGAGGAGGATACACACAGGACAGAGGAGGATTCACACAGGAGAAAGGAGGATTCACAAAAAAGAAGGGAAATACACAGGAGAGAGAAGAATACAAACAGGCGATGGGGATACACACAGGAGACGGGGAAGTACACACAGGAGAGAGGTGCACACACACAGGAGAGAGAAGGATACACACAGGAGAGGGGTGATACACACAGGAGATGAAGGATACACACAGGAGAGAGGATACAAACAGGAGAGAGGGGTATACACACAGTGGGAGAAGAATAAATACAGGAGAGAGGAGGATACACACAAAAGGGAAGATGATACAAAGAGAAGAGAGGAGGATACACGCAGGAGAGAGGAGGATACACACAAGAGAGGGGGAATACACACAGAAGGAATGAGGATACAAACAAAAGGAGGGGGATACCCACAGGAGAGAGGAGAATACAAACAAGCCAGAGAAGGATATACACGAGAGAGAAAAAGATAAACACAGGAGAGAGGAGGATACACACAAGAGAGACTGAGATACAAACAGGAGAGTGTGGCATACACACAGGAGGGAGGGGAATACACACAAGAGAGAGGGGGATACACACAGGAGAGAGGAGAATACACACAGCAGAGATTAGGATACACTCAGGACAGAGGAGGATATGCACAGGAGAGAGGAGGACACACAAAGTAGAGAATGAAACACACATTAGAGAGGGAGATACACACAGGCGAGGTGGGTACACACAGAAGTGAGGAAATACACACAGAAGAGAAGTCGATACACACAGGAGAGGGGGATACACACAGTAGAATAAAGCACACAAACAACAGAGGAGGATACACACAGCAGAGAGGGGAGGTACACACAGGAGAGTGGGGCATAGACACAGGATGGAGGTAGATACAAACAGGAGAGAATTGGTACACACAGGGGGAAAAGGATAAATACAGGAGGGAAGAAAATACACATAAAAGGAATAAGGATACAGACAGAAGAGAGGAGGATACACGCAGGAGACAGGAGGATACACAAAAAAGAGAGGAGGATACTTACAGAAGAGAGGGGGATACACACAGGAGAGAGAAAAATACACACAGAAGGGTAGGGGGATAAACACAAGAGAGAGAATGATACACACAGAAAAGAAAAGGATACACACAGAAGAGAAAAGAATAAACACAGAAGCGAAGGTGATACACACAAAAGAGAGGAAGATACACACAGGAGAGAGGGAAGATACACACAGGAGAGAGGGGTATACACAAAGGTGAGGGGAACACACAAAGAAGAGAGGTGCATACACACAGAAGAGAGAAAAGATGCACACAAAAGAGAGGAGGATACACATAGATGAAAATAGGACACACAGAGGAGAGGGTGATACACAGAAGAGAGAGGGGGATCCACACAGGAGAGAGGGGAATACACATAGGAGAGAGGTGTATACAAACAAATGAGGGGAATACACAAAAAAGAGAGGGGGATGCACACAGGAGAGAGAAGAATACACACAGGAAAGGGTGATACACACAGGAGAGAGGTACATAAACACAGGACAGAGGAGGATACACACAGAAGAGAGGATGAAACAAACAGGAGAGAGGAGATACACACAAGAGAGAGGGGGATACACACAGGAGATAGGTTTGATACACACAGGAAAGGTGTTACACACAGGAGAGAGGGGGGAAACACACAAGAAAGTGGAGGGATACATGCAGGAGAGAGGAGGAAACACGCAGGAGACAGGAGGATACACAAAGGATAAGGGCATACACACACGAGAGAGGGGGATACAAACAGGAGAGTTGGATACATACAGGAGACAGGGAAATATACACAAGAGAGAGAGGTATACACATAGGAGATGGGAATACACAAAGGAGAGAGGGTATACACACAGAAGTCGGAAATACACACAGAAGAGAGGGGCATACAGACAGGAGAGAGGGAAATACATATAGGAGAGAGGAAGATACACAAAAAAGAGAGGAGGATACACGCAGGAGAGAGTAGTATACACAGGAGAGAGGTTAATACACAGAGGAGAGAGGGCGGATAGACACAGGAGAGAGAAGGATACACACAGGATAGAGGAGGATACACACAAAAGAGAGGAGAATACACACGAGAGAGAATGATACACACAGGAGACACGGGAATTTACAAAATAGAGAGGGGGATACACGCAGAAGAGAGGAGGATACGCGAAGGAGAGACGAGGATACACACAGTGGAGAGAGGGAATACACACAGGAGAGGGGGATACAAACAGAAGAGAGGAGGATACAAACAGCTGGCAGGAGTATACACACAGGAGAGAGGAGGATACACACAGGTGAGAGGAGGATACACACAAAAAAGAGGGGATAAACACAGAAGAGAGGGTGATACACACAGAAGTGGGGTGATACACACACGAAAGAAGAGGGTACACAGAGGAGAGAGAAAGATACACAAAGGAGAAAAGAGGATACACATAAAAGGGGGATTCACACAGGAGAGAGGGTGATGTACCGAAAAGAGAGAAGGATACACACAGGAGAGAAAATGAAACACACAGGAGAGGGGAATACACACAAGAGAAAGGAGGATACACACAGGAGAGAGAATACACACAGGAGAGGGGCGTACACACAGGAGAGAAAGGGATACACACAGCAGAGAGGAGAATACACAGAGGAGAAAGGGGATACCCACAGAAGAGTTGAGGATACACATAGGAAAGAAAGGGGATACACACGGAGAGAGGGGAGATACACACAAAAGAGAAGGGGGATACATTCAAGAGAGAGGAGGAATACACACAGGAGAGCAGAGGATACACATAGGAGAGAGCAGGATACACACAGGAGAGAGGAAGATACACACAGAAAACAAAAATACACAGAGGACAAAGGATAATACACACAGGAGAGAGAAGGATACACACAAAATAGAGAAGGATACACACATAACACAGAAGGGTACACACAGGAGAGAGAAGGATACACAGAGGAGATTAGGATACACACAGGAGAAAAAAGGCTACACACAGGAGAGTGGAGTATACACAAAGAAGAGAGGAAAACACAGAAGAGAGAGGGGGATACACACAGGCGAGGGATATACACACAAGAGACGGTGTGATACACAAAGGAGAGTGGGTGAAAGGGGATACAAACAGGAGAGTGCGGCATACACACAAGAGGGAGGGGGACACACACAGGAGAGAGGATGATACACACAGGAGAGAGAAGACTACACACAGGAGAGAGGAGTATACACAAAGAAGTAAGGGAAACAAACAAGAGAGAGGTGGATACACACAGGCGAGGGGGATACACAGAGGAGACGGTGTGATACACACTGGAGAGAGGGGGATACACAAAAAAGAGAAGAATACACACAGGAGAGAGTACTATAAACAGAAAATAGAGGAGGATACACACAGGAGAGAGGGGGGATACACACAAGAGAGAGGGGATACACACAGGACAGTGGGGCATACACACAGGAGGGAAGGTAATACACACAGGAGAGAGAGGGATACACACAGGAAGACAAGAATAAATACAAGAGAGAGGAGGATACACACAAAAGACTGGAGGATACAGAGAGAACAGAGGATGATACACGCAGGAGAGAGGAGGTTACACGCAGGAGAGAGAAGGATACACACAGGAGAGAGGACGATACACGCAGAAGAGAGAAAAATACACACAGGAAAGTGGGGATACACACAGGAGAGGGAAATACACACAGAAGAGAGAAGGATACACACAGAAGAAAGGAAGATGCACACAGGAGAGTGGAAGATTCACACAAAAGAGAGGATGATACCCACAGGAGAGACGAGAATACACACAGGAGAGAGAACAATACACAGAGAAGAGGGGGATACATACAGAATAGAAAAGGATACACATAGGAGAGAGGAGGGTACACACAGGAGAAAGAAGGATACACAGCAGAGAGGAGGATGCACACAGGAGAGGGGTATACACACATAAGAGAGTGACATACAAACAGGGGAGACAAGAATATACACAGAATTGAGAAAGATACACACAGTAGAGAGGGGGATATGCACAGAAGAGAGAAGGATACACACAGGAGATAAGAAAATACATATTGGAGAGAGTAGGATACACACAGGAGACAAGAGGATACACAGAGGAGAGAGGGAAAATACACACAGAATAGTGGAAGATACACACAGAAGAGAGGAGGATACACACAGGAGAGAGGATGATCCACACAAATGAAAAAAGGATACACACAGAAGAGAGGAGGATACACACAGGAGAGAGAGGAAAAAACACAGGAGAGTGGGGGATACACACATGTGGAGGGGGATACACACAGGAGGGAAAAGGATACACACGGGAGAGAGAAAAATACACATAGGAGAGAGGAGCATACACAAAAAGACATGGTCATACACACAGGAGAGGAAGATACACAAAGGAGAATGGGGGATACACACAGAAAAGACAGGATACAAAGAAAAGAGGGGGATACACACAGGAGAGAGGGGCATACACACAGGAGAGAGGAGGATACACACAGGATAGAGGAGAATACACACAATAGAGAGCGAGATACACAGGGTAGAGAGGGGGTATACACACAGAAGTGAATAAGATACACACAGAAGAGAGGAACATACACACAGGAGAGAGGAGGTTACACACAGGGGAGAGATGGATACACACAGGAGAGAGGAGGATACACACAAAAGAGAAAAAAAATATACAAACAGGAGAGAGAAGAATACAAACAGGTGAAAGGAGGATATACACAGGAGAGAGGGAGATACAGACAAAAGAGGGGGATACACACAATAGGAATGGGGATACACACAGGGGGAGGGGGATACACACAGGTGAGAGGAGGATACACACAAGAGAGAGGAGGATACACACAAGAGAGAGGGGGATACACACAGGGCGAGGAAAATACACACAGAAGAGTGGAGGATACAAACAGCAGACAGGATGATATGCACAGGAGAGAGGAGAATACACACATGAGAGAGAAGGATACACAAAGGAGAGGGAGAAAAGCACAGTAGAATGGGGGATATACACAGGCGAGAGGGATACACACAGAAGTGGGGGGAATGCACACAGGAGAAAGCGGGATCCACAGAGAACAGTGGGATACACAACGAAAAGAAGAGCATACACACAGGAGAGAGGAGGATACACACAAGAGAGAAGGGGGATAAACACAGGAGAAAGGGAGATACACACAGGAGAGTGGGGCATACAGACAGGATGGAGGGGGATACACACAGGGTGAGAAGGGTAAATACAGGAGAAAGGAGGGTACACAAAAAAAGAGAGGAGGATACAGACAGAAGAGAGGACGATAAAGGCAGGAAAGAAGAGGATACACACAGGAGCGAGGAGGATACACAGAGGAGAGTGGGGGAATACGCAAAGGATAGGGCGATACACACAGAATTGAGGAGGATAAACACAGGAAAGAGGAGGATACTCACAGAAGAAAGGGGGATACACACAAAAGAGTGGAGGATGCACAGAGGAGAGAAGGGGAAACACACAGAAGAGAGGGGGATACACACAGTAGAGAGAAGATACACAGGAGAAGGGAGGATACACACAGGAGAGAGGGGGATACACACAGGAGAAAAAAGGATACACAAGGGAGAGGGGGATATACACACCGGAGAGAGGGGGATACTTGGAAGAGAAAAGGATACACATAGGAGAGAAAAGGATACACACAGGAGATGGGAAGACACAGAAGAGAGGGGCATACACACAGGAGAGGGTGATACACACAGGAGAAAGTGTGATACACACAGGAAAGAGGAGAATACACACAGGAGAGAAGAATACACACAGGAGAGAAAGTCAAACACACAGGAGAAAGGAGAATACAAACAGCAGAGACTAGGATTCACACATAAGAGAGGGGATAAACGCAGGATAAAGAAGAACACACGAGAGAGAGATCCAAGATGGCTGATCGCTAACAGCTCGGGATTGCAGCTCCCAGTGATAGCTCAGAAAACGTGAGGATGCCACATTTTCAGAGGAATTTTCGTCACCCACGGACCAGAAGATTTCCAGTGGAGGAGTCCCGTGGGTCGCCAGCGCGACTTCTGTGGCCGGCGCAGCGGTTTTGTCGTCGCCTCGGCGCGGCAGCTCTTCGTGCACAGTGAGCGGGACTAGTTCCCCTACTGACTGGTGTTTGGAGCTCCGAGAAGGCAGAGCCACTTGTTGCGGACTCAAGAAGGAAGCCAGACTGGAGATTTCCAGGCAGAAAAGCACCATCAGTCTTATCGCTGCTGTTTTGGCCAGCACAGTGGGTTGCTCGGATTCCAGCACTGGGAATCAATAAATTGGACATCCTCTCAGGAACTTAATCAGAAAGGCGCTAATTGTAAAGACATCAGATGGATAAAATCACAATAAACGGAAAAAAAAAAACAGCCTAAAAAGGCCGAGAAAACCGAAAGTCAGAACCCCTCTCCCTCTACAGGGGATAGTAATTCCTCATAAGCAGCGGAACAAGCCCTAATGGAAGAGGACTGTGTTCCAGTATTTGAAGGAGGCTTTAGAAGGTGGATGGTAAAAAACTTCTGGGAATTGAAACAACTTGTTCTAACCCAACGTAAAGAAACTAAGAACTTTGAAAAAAGGCTTGACGAAAGGTTAAAAAAATGGACAATATAGAGAGTAATATAAATGAACTAATGAAGTTGAAAAATACAACACGAGAACTTAGTGAAATACGCACAAGTTTGAATAGCCGAATTGATCAAGCAGAAGAAAGGATATCAGAGGTCGAAGACCAAATTAATGAAATGGAAAGAGAAGACAAGAATAGAGAAAAAAGGATAAAAAGGAATGAGCAAAGTCTCCAAGAATTATGGGACTATGTGAAAAGACCTAATCTACGTTTGATAGGTGTACCTGAATGTGATGGAGAGAATGAATCCCAGCTGGAAAATACTCTTCAGGATATAATCCAGGAGAATTTTCCCAATCTAGCAAAGCAGGATATTATTCAAACTCAGGTAATACAGAGAACACCACAAAGATATTCCTTAAGAAGAGCAACCCCAAGACACATAATTATTAGATTCACCAGGGTTGAAACAAAGGAGAAAATACTAAGGGCAGCTAGAGAGAAAGGTCAGGTAACCCACAAAGGGAAGCCTATTAGACTTACAACAGATCTCTTAGCAGAAACCCTACAAGCCAGAAGAGAGTGGGGGCCGATATTTAACATACTTAAAGAACAGAACTTTCAGCCCAGAATTTCATATCCTGCCAAACTAAGCTTCACAATTGAAGGAAAAATAAAATCTTTTATGAACAAGCAAGTATGCAGAGATTTTATTACCACCAGGCCTGCTTTACAAAAACTTCTGAAAGAAGCATTATACACAGAAAGAAACAACCAGTATTAGCCTTTCTAAAAAAATAACAAAAAGTAAAGAGCATCAACATAAAGAAAAGTTTACATCAATGAATGGATAAAATAGCCAGTTAGAATGGCGATCATTAAAAAATCTGGAGACAGCAGATGCTGGAGAGGATGTGGAGAAATAGGAAGACTCTTACACTGTTGGTGGGAGTGTAAATTAGTTCAATCATTGTGGAAGACAGTGTGGCAATTCCTCAGGAACCTAGAAATAGAAATTCCATTTGACCCAGCAATCCCATTACTGGGTATATATCCAAAGGACTATAAATCGTTCTACTATAAGGACACATGCACACGAATGTTCATTGCAGCACTGTTTACAATAGCAAAGACCTGGAACCAACCCAAATGCCCAACGATGATACACTGGACTTGAAAATGTGGCACATATACACCATGGAATATTATGCAGCAATCAAAAATAATCAGTTTGTGTCCTTTGTAAGGACATGGATGAATCTGGAGAACATCATTCTCAGCAAAGTGACACAAGAACAGAAAAAGAAATACCGCATATACTCACTCATAGGTGGGTGAGAAAAATGAGAACACATGGACACCGATAGGTGGTCTACTATACACTGGGGTCTATTGGGGGAATGGGGGAGGGACAAGCAGGGGGGGCTGGAGAGGGATAGGCTGGGGATGAATGCCAAATGTGGGTGAAGGAGAGGAAGGCAGCAAAACACACTGGCAGAGGGAGGAGGCAAGATGGCGTCATAGAGGCGACTGAGGATTGCAGCTCTCAGTGAAGGCGCAGAGGGTGAGTCCTAGCCGCATTCTCGGATGGACCATTTATGCCCACAGAGTGTTCAATGTCCCAGGTGTGGGAGAGACACTGGACCCTAGTGCAGCCGGCTAATGCAGCCGGCTCCCACCGCCTCTTCGGCCGGCGCCGCAACGGGACCTAGCGTGGAACTCACTGGTCTGGGTGCCCTGTTAAACCGGCAATCTGAGATTTGGAAGGGCAGATTGGCATGTCCATCTGATTGAACAGGACTTGGACAATGAGCCAGAAGAGGAGTTTCCTGGGAAGCGTGATCTGAGCCGGGGTAGTGGGCAGCAGCACGGGAGATCGCACGGATCCCAGTGCCCTAGCGGCAGGCTACAGGGGCGCCAGTGAGAGAGTCGACCTTTCAGCTTGGAGAGAGGAAGAGAGAGAGAGAGGATGGACTCTGAGGCAGGGAGCTGGGTGATCGGGCTCGGTGGGTCCCACGCTCACAGAAACAAGCAGGGCGGTGACTGGAGGTGCTTGGGGCTGAGAGTTTTGCTGCCGGCATCTAGGACGGTGCAGCCCGGTGAGGGAGGCACGTCCACCATCTCTGAAACAGTGCACCCCCACAGAAGTACCACCCAGGTCTGACGCAGCCTGCCATTGCCGAGGAAACCTGCCATAACAGAGAGACTCCACCAGGCAGCAACAGGGTGGACCCGCGCTAGCAGGTCAGAGCCCTGGCAGGCAAATAGTGAATAGACTGCCGCCAAGTGGAGTAGGACAGTGCAACAGATACTCATAAAGAAAGCCCCAACTCCCTGAGACAGAGCATCTAAGGGTGAAAAAGAAAAAAAAGGGTGGTGTTTTATGAGTTCTATTGCAGCAGACATAAACAACATCCCAACAACACTGAATGAAAAACGGAGCTCACAGCTCAGCACTGGAGCTCCTATAAAGCACAGACTGTCTCCTCAAGCAGCTCCCTGACCCCTGTATATCCAAGGAGTCACCCCAGAAAAGGACTAATCAGACTGACATTTGGCTGGCATCATTCTGGAACAAGGGCAGCAGAAAAAGAAACTGGTATCATCCCTCACTGTTCTGCAGCTGCTGCAGGTATACACCAGACAAACAAGGCCTGGAGTGGACCTAAGCACTCATACAGCAGAGGGGATAGACCATTAGAGGGAAAACTAAGTAACAGAAATACTTCATCATCAACAATCTCAGTGTCAACACAGAGACCCAATTGAAAAATCAGCAACTACTAAGACGACAGGCGGATAAATCCATAAAGATGGGAAGAAACCAGCGCAAAAAGGAGGAAAACACCCGAAACGAAAACACCTCACCTCCAAAAAAGGACCAAAACTCCTCACCAGCAAGGGAACAAAGCTGGACGGAGAATGAATGTGACAAAATGACGGAATCAGACTTCAGAAAGTGGATAATGAGAAACTTCAGTGAGCTAAAGGAACATGTCCTAAACCAGTGCAAAGAAACTAAGAACCTTGAAAAAAGATTTGAAAAAAGATTCGAGGAATTGATAATGAGAATGGACAACTTAGAGAGGAATATGAATGAACTGAAGGAGCTGAGAAACACAACAAAAGAACGTCGCGAAGCATGCACAAGTTTCAACAGCCGAATTGACCAAGCTGAAGAAAGAATATGAGAAGTTGAAGATCAACTCAATGAAATAAAACGAGAAACCAAGATTAAAGCAAAAAGCACAAAAAGGAATTAACAAAATCTCCAAGAAATGTGGGACTATGTGAAGAGACCCAACCTACGTTTGATAGGTGTACCAGAATGTGACGAAGAGAATGAATCCAAGCTGGAAAACACTCTTCAGGATATTATCCAGGAAAATTTCCCCAACCTAGCAAGACAGGTCAATACTCAACTCCAGGAAATAGAGAGAACACCACAAAGATACTCTGCAAGAAGAGCAACCCCAAGGCACATAATCGTCAGATTCACCAGGGTTGAAATGAGGGAGAAAATACTAAGGGCAGCCACAGAGAAAGGTCGGGTCACCCACAAAGGGAAGCCCATCAAACTCACAGCAGATCTCTCGGCAGAGACTCTACAAGCCAGAAGACAGTGGGGGCCAATATTCAACATCCTTAAAGAAAAGAACTTTCAACCCAGAATTTCATATCCAGCCAAAATGAGCTTCATAAGTGAAGGAAAAATAAAATCCTTCACGAACAAGCAAGTACTCAGAGATTTTGTCACCACTAGGCCTGCTTTACAAGAGCTCCTGAAAGAGGCACTACACATAGAAAGAAACAACCAGTTCCAGCCATCCTAAAATCATACCAAATGCTAAAGACCATCAAGAAAATGAAGAATGTACATGAACCAACGGGAAAAACAGCCAGCTAGCATCAAAATGGCAGTATCAAATTCACACATAACAATATTAACCCTGAATGTAAATGGGCTAAATGCACCAATCAAAAGACACAGACTGGCAAATTGGATAAAAAAACAAAACCCATCGCTGTGCTGTATCCAGGAAACCCACCTCACATGCAAAGATACACAAAGGCTCAAAATAAAGGGATGGAGGAAGATTTACCAAGCAAATGGAGAGCAAAAAAAAGCAGAAGTTGCAATTCTCATCTCTGATAAAATAGACTTTAAAGTAACAAAGATCAAAAGGGACAAAGAAGGTCATTACATAATGGTAAAAGGATCGATACAACAAGAAGAGATAAGGATTCTAAATATATATGGACCCAATGTAGGAGCACCCAGATATATAAGGCAAGTTCTTAATGACTTACAAAGAGACTTAGACTCCCACACAATAATAGTGGGAGACTTTAACACTCCACTGTCAATAGCAGACAGATCAACCAGACAGAAAATTAACAAGGATATCCAGGACTTGAACTCAGACCTGGAACAAGCAAACCTGATAGACATTTACAAAACTCTCCACACCAAATCCACAGAATATACATTCTTCTCAGCACCACATCACACCTACTCCAAAATTGACCACATAATTGGAAGTAAAGCACTCCTCAGCAAATGCAAAACAACTGAAATCATAACAAACAGTCTCTCAGACCATAGTGCAATCAAGTTGGAACTCAGAATTCAGAAAATAACTCAGAACCGCACAGCTTCCTGGAAACTGAACTATTGGCTCTTGAATGTTGATTGGATAAACAATGAAATGAAGGCAGAAATAAAGAAGTTCTTTGAAACCAATGAGAATGAAGACACAACGTGCCAGAATCTCTGGGACACATTTAAAGCAGTCTGTAGAGGAAAATATATAGCAATAAGTGCCCACATGAGAAGAGTGGAGAGATCCAAAATTGACACCCTATCGTCAAAATTGAAATAGCTAGAGGAGCAAGATCAAAACAGCTCAAAACCTAGCCGAAGACAAGAAATAACTAAGATCAGAGCAGAACTGAAGGAGATAGAGACAAGAAAAACCCTTCAAAATATCCATAAATCTAAGAGCTGGTTTTTCGAAAAGATCAACAAAATAGACAGACCACTAGACAGACTGATAAAAAAGAAGAGAGAGAACAACCAAAGAGATGCGATAAAAAACGACAAAGGGGAAATCACCACAGATTCCACAGAAATTCAAACCATCATCAGAGAATACTACAAACAACTCTATGCACATAAACCAGTAAATCAGGAAGAAATGGATAAATTCCTGGACGCCTGTGTCCTCCCAAGCCTAAACCAGGAGGAAGCCGAAACTATGAATAGACCAATAACAAGGTCTGAATTTGAGACAGCAATTAAGAGCCTACCACCCAAAAAAAGCCCAGGTCCAGATGGGTTCACAGCCGAATTCTACCAGACACACAAAGAGGATCTAGTACCATTCCTTCTGAAACTATTCCAAATAATCCAAAAAGAGGGAACCCTTCCCAAATCATTTTATGAGACCAACATCATCCTGATACCAAAACCCGGCAGAGACTCACCAAGAAAAGAAAACTTCAGGCCAATATCCATGATGAACATAGATGCAAATATCTTCAATAAAATACTGGCAAACCGATTGCAACAGCACATTAAAAAACTTATCCATCATGATCAAGTAGGATTCATCCCGGGGATGCAAGGCTGGTTCAACATACGCAAGTCTATAAATGTAATTCACCACATAAACAGAAGCAAAAACAAAAACCACATGATTATCTCAATTGATGCAGAGAAGGCATTTGACAAAATTCAACAGCCCTTTATGCTAAAAACCCTCAATAAACTTGGTATTGATGGAACATATCTCAAAGTAATAAAAGCTATTTTTGACAAACCAACAGCCAATATCATACTTAATGGGCAAAAACTGGAAGCATTCCCTTTGAAATCCGGCACTAGACAAGGATGCCCTCTCTCACCACTTCTATTCAACATAGTACTGGAAGTTCTAGCCAGAGCAATCAGGCAAGAAAAAGAAATAAAGTGTATTCAAATAGGAAAGGTGGAAGCCAAATTGTCTCTATTTGCAGACGACATGATAGTATACCTAGAAGACCCCATCACCTCAGCCCAAAAGCTCCTGCAACTGATAAGCAACTTCAGCAAATTCTCAGGATATAAAATCAATGTTCAAAAATCACAAGCATTCCTATACACCAATAACAGACTTAAAGAGAACCAAATCAAGAACGAACTGCCATTCACAATTGCTACAAAGAAAATAAAATACCTAGGAATACAACTCACATGGAATGTAAGGGACCTCTTTAAGGAAAACTACAAACAACTGCTCAACGAAATAAGAGAGGACACAAACAGATGGAGAAACATTCCATGTTCGTGGTTAGGAAGAATCAATATCGTGAATATGGCCATACTGCCCAAAGTAATTTACACAATCAATGCTATCCCCATCAAACTACCATTGAATTTCTTCACAGAACTGGAAAAAACCACCAGGAATTTCATATGGAACCAAAAAAGAGCCCGCATAGCCAAGTCAATTCTAAGCAAAAAGAACACAGCGGGAGGCATCACGCTACCAGACTTCAAACTATACTACAAGGCTACAGTAATCAAAACAGCATGGTACTGGTACCAAAACAGAGATATAGACCAATGGAACAGAACAGAAGCATCGGAGGCAACACAAAATATCTACAACCATATTATCTTTGATAAACCAGACAAAAACAGGCAATGGGGAAAGGATTCCCTATTTAATAAATGCTGTTGGGAAAACTGGCTAGCCATGTGCAGAAAGCAGAAACTGGACCCCTTCCTGACACCTTACACTAAAATTAACTCCAGATGGATTAAAGACTTAAACGTAAGACCTGACGCCATAAAAGCCCTAGAAGAAAATCTAGGCAAAACCATTCAGGACATAGGAGTAGGCAAGGACTTCATGACCAAAACACCAAAAGCATTGGCAACAAAAGCCAAAATAGACAAATGGGACCTAATCAAGCTCCACAGCTTCTGCACGGTGAAAGAGAGAGTCACTAGAGTGAATCGGCAACCATCAGAATGGGAAAAAATCTTTGCAGTTTACGCATCTGACAAAGGGCTGATATCCAGAATTTACAAAGAACTCAAACAGGTTTACAGAAAGAAAACAAAGAAGCCCATTCAAAAATGGGCAAAGGATATGAACAGACACTTTACAAAAGAAGATATACATGAGGCCAACAAACATATGAAAAAGTGCTCATCGTCATTTGTCATTAGAGAGATGCAAATCAAAATCACCTTGAGATACCATCTCACACCAGTTAGAATGGCGATCATTAAAAAATCTGGAGACAGCAGATGCTGGAGAGGATGTGGAGAAATAGGAACACTCTTACACTGTTGGTGGGAGTGTAAATTAGTTCAACCATTGTGGAAGACAGTGTGGCAATTCCTCAGGGACCTAGAAATACAAATTCCATTTGTCCCAGCAATCCCATTACTGGGTATCTATCCAAAGGAGTATAAATCGTTCTACTATAAGGACACATGCACACGAATGTTCATTGCAGCACTGTTTACAATAGCAAAGAACTGGAACCAACCCAAATGCCCAACGATGGTAGACTGGACTGGGAAAATGTGGCACATATACACCATGGAATATTATGCAGCAATCAAAAATTATGAGTTTGTGTCCTTTTTAGGGACATGGATGAATCTGGAGAACATCATTCTCAGCAAAGTGACACAAGAACAGAAAAAGGAATACCGCATATACTCACTCATAGGTGGGTGAGAAAAATGGGAACACATTGACACAGAGAGGCGGTCTACTACACACTGGGGGCTGTTGGGGGGAATGGGGGAGGGACAGCAGCGGGGCTGTGGGTGATGACCTGGGGATTCCTACCAACTGTGGGTGAAGGGGAGGAAGGCAGCAAAGCACACTGCCATATGTGTACCTATGCAACTATCTTGCACATTCTGCACATGTACCCCCAAACCTATAATGCAATAAAAATTAAAAAAAAGAAAACAAAAAAAACACTGCCATGTGTGTACCTATGCAACTATCTTGCACGTTCTGCACATGTACCCCAAAACCTATAATGCAATAAAAATTTTAAAAAAAAGCAAAACCAATAGCCAGTTAACATCAAATTGCAGTAATCCTAAATTGAAATTAACTAAACTCCCCAATCAAAAGATACAGCCAAATCCTAATGGTATACTACATCCAGACCCATTTCATATCCAAAGATACACTAAGACTCAAAACAAAGGGTTGGAGAAAGATCTACCAACCAAATGGAGAACAAAAACAAATAAATAAACAAAAAGGAGTTGCAATTCATGCATTTGATAAAACAGATTTCAAAGCAACAAAGATAGAGTGGTATAAGGATAAATGCATCCTAACACCCAGATACACAAGACCCATGAAGAGATTTAGACTCAGTGAGACAGAAAATTAATAAGAATATCCAGAATTTTAACTCAAATTAGTAACAAGTAAACTTAATGAGCATTTGTAGAGCTCTCCACTTTAGATACATAAAATATGTATTCTCCACTTTAAATGCACAAACTAGTGATCGGCCATTATTAATACCCATTCATAGAATAAAGCAATATTCCTGTTATCTCTCCCTCTTTTTCTTCCCTTCTTTTTTTTTCTTAAAAAAAAAAACAAACAAGGTCAGGAGTTCAAGACCAGCCTGGCCTAAATGATAAAACCCCATCTCTACAAAATCCAGAAATCAGCCAGGCATGTGGTGGGCACCCTCAGCTACTCAGGAGGCTGAGGCAGGAGAATCACTTGAACCGGGGAGGCAATCTTGCAGTGAGCTGAGATTGCACCACTGCACTCTAGCCTGAGCAACAGAGCAAGACACTCTCTCAACAAAAAATAAAAAAAGAAGAACATACACAGGAGAAAGGGGGGATACACACAAGAGAGAGGGTGAATACCCAAAGGAGAAAGGAGGGATACACAGAGAAATGAGGAGAGATACACACAGGAGGGAGGAGCATACACACAGGAGAGAGGAGCATACACACAAGAGAGGGATAGATACACACAGGAGAGAAGGATAAACACAGTAGAGAGAAAGATACACACAGGATAGAAGAGGATACACACAAAATAGAAAATGATACACAGAGGAGACAGAAGCATACACACAGAAGAGAGGGGAATAAACACAGGAGAGGGGAATACACATAGGAGAGAAAAAAGATACACACAGGAGACAGGGATACACAAAGAAGAGAGTTGGATACACACAGGAGAGAGGGGGATACACACAGGAGAGAGGGGAATGCACACAAGAGAGATGGGCATACCCACAGGAGAGAGGAGAATACACAAAGGAGAGAGGGGTATACACACAGGAAAAAGGGGGATACAAACAGGAGAGTGCGGCATACACACAGAAGGAGGGGGATACACACAGGAGAGAGGAGGATACACACAAAATAGAAAATGATACACACAGGAGACAGAAAAATACACACAGGAGAGAGGGGGATAAACACAGGAGAGGGAAATCCACACAGGAGAGAAAAGGAAACACACAAGAGACAAAGATACACTAAGAAGGGAGTGGGATACACACAGGAGAGAGAAAAATACACACAGGAGAGAGGGGAATACACACAAGAGAGAGGGGCATACCCACAGGAGAGAGGAGACTACAAAAAGAGAGAGGGGGATACACACAAAAAAAGGGGTATACAAACAGGAGAGTGTGGCATACACACAGAAGGGAGTGGGAAACACACAGGAGAGAGGAGCATACACACAGAAGAGAGGAGGATATACAAAGAAGAGAGGAGGATACACACAGGAGAGAGAAGAATACACACAAGAGTGGGGGATACACACAGGATAGAAAAGGTTACACATAGGAGAGAGAAGGATATACACAGGAGAGAGGATGATACACACAGAAGAGAGAAGAATACACAGAAGAGAGGGGCATACACACAGGATAGAAAAGAGTACACATAGGAGAAAGGAGAATACACACAGGAGAGAAGAGGATACAAAAAGAAGAGGGGTAAACACACAAGAGAGAGGGGGATACACACAGGCGAGGGGGATAAACACTGGAGACGGTGGGATACACACAGGAGAGAGGGAAATACACAAAGGAGAGAGAAAGATACACACAGGAGAGAAGAGGCTACACACTGCAGAGAGGAAGATACACAAAGAAGAGAAGGAAACACACAAGAGAGAGGGCGATACACACAGGCGAGGGGGATAAACACTGGAGACGGTGGGATACACACAGGATAGAGGGAAATACACAAAGGATAGAGAAAGATACACACAGGAGAGAAGAGGCTACACACTGCAGAGAGGAAGATACACAGAGAAGAGAAGGAAACACACAAGAGAGAGGGGGATACACACAGTCGAGGGGGATAAACACTGGAGACGGTGGGATACACACAGGAGAGAGGCGGATACACAAATGAGAGGGGGATACACACAGGAGAGAGGGGTATACACACAAAGTAGATGAGTATACACACAGGAGAGAGGGAAGATACACACAGGAGAGAGGGGGATACACACAGGAGAGTGGGGCATAAACACAGGAGGGAAGGGGATATACATAGCAGAGAGGAGGATACACACAGTGAAAAAAGAATAAATACAGGAGAGAGGAGAATACACACAGGACAGAGGAGGATACACACAGAAGACAGAAGAATACACACAAGAGAGGGGGATAAACACAGGATAAAAAGAGGATACACATAGGAGAGTGGAGGATACACACAAGAGAGAGGAGGATACACAGAGCAGAGAAAAGGATACACACAGGAGAAAAAGATACACACAGAAGAGAGGGGAATAAACACAGGAGAGTGAAAAATACACACAGGATTAGAGAAGATACACACAGGAGAGAGGGGAATTCACACAGGAGTGAGGGGGGATACACACAAGAGATAAGAAAATACACACGAGAGAGGAGGATACACACAAGAGACAGGAGGATACACAGAGGAGAGAGAAGAATACACAAAGGAGAGAGAAAAATACACAAAGGAGGGAGGACTACACACACAGGAGACAGGATGATCCACACAAATGAAAGGAGGATACACACAACAGACAGAAAAATACCCACAGGAGAGAGGGGGAAACACACAGGAGAATGGAAAATACACACACGTGGAGGGTGATACACACAGGAGAGAGGAAGCTACACAGAGGATAGAGGAAAATACACATAGGAGACAGGAGCATACACAAAAGAAACAGTGGCATACACATAGGAGAGGGGGATACACACAGGTGAAAGGGGGATAGACACAGGAAAGAAAAGGATACACACAAAAAAGAAAGATACACACAGGAAGGTGGGGCATACACACAGGAGGGAGGAGGACACACACAGGATAGAGGAGAATACACACAATAGAGATGGAGATACACACAGGAGAGAGGGGGTATACACACAGGAGAGAAGAAGATACACACAGAAGAGAGGAAGATACACACAGGAGATAGAAGAATACACACAGGGGAGAGAAGGATAGACATAGCAGAGAGGAGGATACACACAAGAGAGAAAAAATACAAACAGAAGAGAGGAGGATGCACACAGGTGAAAGGAGGATACACACAGGAGAGAGGAGGATACACACAGGAGAGAGGGAGTTACACCCAGGATAAATGGGGATACACACAGAAGAGAGGGGGAATCACACAGGAGAGAGGTAAATACAAACAGGAGAGTGCGACATACACACAGGATGGAGGGAAATACACACTGGAGAGAGGGGGATACACACAGGGGAAGGGGGATACACACAGGAGAGACGAAAATACAAACTGCAGAGAGGATGATACGCACAAAAGAGAGGAGGATACTCCCAGGAGAGAGGACGATACACAAAGGAGAGGGGGAAACACACAATAGAGAGGGGGATACACACAGGTGAGGGGGAAACACACAGAGGTGGGGAAGATGCACACAGGAGAAAGGGGGATCCACACAGGAGAGGGGGATACACACAGAACAGAGGGGCATACACACAGGAGAAAAGAGGATACACACGGGTGAAAGGGGTATACACACAGGTGAGAGAAGAATACACACAGAAGAGGGGATACACACGAGAGGGGGCATAAACACAGGAGAGAAAAGGATAGACACAAGAGAGAGGAGGATACACAAAGGAGAGAGGGGATACACACAAAAGAGAGGGAGATACACAAGGAAGAAAAAGGAATACACATAGGAGAGAGGGGGGATACACAGAGGAATGAAGAAAGATACACACAGGAGAGAAAATCATACACAAAGGAGAGAGGAGGATACACAGAGGAGAAAGAAAGATACACACAGGAGAGAGGAAGATACACAGGAGAGAGGAAGATACACACAGGAGAGAGGATACACACAAAAAAGAAAAGGATACACAGAGGAGACAGAAGGATACACAAAGTAGAGAGGAGCATACACACAGAAAAATTGGATACACACAGGAGAAAGGAAGATACACAAAAGAGAGAGGAGGATACACACAGGAGACGGGGATACACACAGGTGAGAGAGGTGTACACACAGGACAGAGGAAAATACACACAAGAGAGTGGAGAATACAAACAGGAGAGAGGGTATACATACAGGAGAGAGGGGGATAACCACAAAAGAAAGGGGGGATACAAACAGAAGAGAAAGGGGTTACACACAGGAGAGAGGGGAAACAAAAGGGAAAGAGGAGGGATACACAAAGGATATAGAAAGATACACACAGGAGAGAGGAAAATACACACAGGACAGAGGAGAATACACAGACAGAGGAGAGAGGAGAATACACACAGGAGAGGTGCATAGACACAGGAGAGAGGGGGATACACACAAAAGAGTTGGATTCACACAGGAAACAGGGTAATACACACAGGAGGGTGGGGGTTACAAACAGGAGTGGGGGATACACACAGGACAGAGTGGGATACACACAGGAGAGAGGGAAATACACACAAGAGAGAGGGGCATACACACAGGAGAGAGGAGGATACACACAGGAGAGAGGAGGATACACACAAGAACAAGGAAGATACAAACAGGAGAGTGCAGCATACACACAGGAGGGAGGGGGATACACACAGGAGAGAGGAAGATACACACAAAGAAAGGGGGATACACACAGGAGAGAGGAGGGTACACAGAGAAGAAAGGATACACAAATAAGAGAAGGAAACACACAAAAGAGAGGGAGATACACACAGGCGAAAGGGATACGCCCAGGAGACGGGGAGATACACAGGAGATAGGGGGATACACACAGGAGAGGGGGATACACACAAAAGAGAGTGACATACACACAGGAGAGAGGAGGATACACACAGGAGGAAGTGGGGATAAACACAGGAAAGAGCGGGATACAAACAGGAGATAGAGGCATACAAACATGTGGGAAGAAGATACACACAGGAGATTGAGGCATACACACAGGAGAGAGTGGGATACACACAGAGAAAGAAAGATAAATACAGGAGAGGGGAAGATACACACAAAAGAGTGGATGACACAGACAGAAGAGAGGAGGATAAACGCAGGAGAGAGGAGGATACACACAGCAGAGAGGAAGATACACGCTGGAGAGAGGAGGATACTCACAGGAGAGAGAAGGGATACACACAGGAGAAAGGGATACACGCTGTAGAGAGAATACACACAGGAGAAAAGTGGATACACACAGGAGAGTGGAAGATACACACAAAAGAGAGGAAAGTACACACAAAAGAGAGGGGGATACACACAGAAGAGTGGTGATACAGGAGAGAGGAGGGTACACACAGGAGAGAGGAAGATACAAAGAGGAGAGAGGAGGATACACAAAGGAGAGGTGTATACACACAGGAGAGAGGGGGATACACTGAAAAATAAAGGATACACACAGGAAAGAGGAGGATAAACACAGTAGAGAAGGATATATATAGGAGAGAGGGGCATACACACAGGAGAGGGAGATACACACAGGAGAAAGGGGAATAGACACAGGAGAGGGGAGAATACACATGGGAGAGAGGGATACACACATGAGAACACGGCGTACACACAGAAGAGAGAAGGATTCAAAAAGCTGAGAGGAGGATACACACTGGAGAGAGGGGACACACACAAGAGAGAGGGGGATACCCACAGGAGAGAGGGGGATACACACAGGAAAGAGCGGGTATACCCACAGGAGAGTGGGGGGATACACACACGAGAGAGGAGGGATACACACAAGAGGGAGGAGGATACACACAGAAGAGAGGAGGATACAAACACTAGAGAAAAAGATACACACAGAAGAGGGGGATACACACAGGAGAGAGAAAAATACACACAGGATAGAGGAGTTTACACACGAAGGAGAGCAGGATACACACAGAAGACAGAAGAATACACACAGGAGAGAGGGGGATATACACAGGAGAGTGGTGATATAAACAGGAGGGAGGAGCGTACACACAGGAGAGAGAAGCATACACACAGGAAAAATGGATAAACACAGGAGAAAGGGGGATACACACAGGAAAGGGGAGGATACACACAGGTAAGGGGGATACAAAAAAACGGGTACACACAGGAGAGAGGAGGATACACACAGGAGACAGGAGGATACAAACAGGAGAGAGGTGATACACAGGAGACAGGAGGTATACAGAGGATTCTTCACAGCCTCACTGAATATTACACACTTGTGATATATTCTGGAGTCTATTTTTTATGGCCACCCGTTCAGAGAATCACTAAATAATGCAAGCCTGCAGAATAGTCAGAAGTCTCTTTCCTATGGCCACTCGTTAAGAGCCTCACTAAGTGTACACACCTGAGGAAATAGTCAGGATTTACCATTATCCCCTCATTCAGAGTCTCACTAAATAATGCACACCTGTGGAATAGTCAAAAGACTCTTTTCTATGGCCACTCGTTAAGAGCCTCACAAAGCGTACACAGCTGTGGAAACAGTCAGGATTTACCTATATCCCTTCATTCAGAGTCTCATTAAATAATGCATACCTGCGGAATAGTCAGGAGACTTTTTCAGGTGGCCTCTAATTTGGAGTGTCACTGAATAATGTGATGTAGTCAGGAGTCTATTTCATGTAGACACATATTCAGAGCCACAGTGAATAAAAGAGGCCCTTTATGTTGAAAGGAATCTAATTAATATGGCCACATCTTCGAAGCCTCACTGAATAATACACAACTGGAGAATAAATTAGAATTTTTTTTTCCATGGACATTCATTAAGAGCCTCGGTATATAATGTACACCTGAGGAGTAGCCAGGAGTTTATTTTATTAAAACACTCATTCATAGCTTCAGTGGATAATATGCACGTGTGGATTAGGCCAGATTCCAATTTATATGGCAACTGACTCATAACCTCAGTGAAAAATGCACAAATGTAAAGTACTCAGCATTCTCTTTCGTATAGACACTCATTCAGAGATTCCCAAAATAAAACAAATATTTAATATAGCAGCATCCTGTTTCATATGGTCACACAAAATAAGCCTCACTGAGTAAGACACACCTAGGGAAGTGTTAGAAATCTACTTCATATAGCCTCTCATTTATAGCCTCAGGGAATAATGCACACGTGTGGAATAGACACTAGACTATTTTATATGGCCACAAAATCAAACCTTGAGTGAGTAATACACAACTTTGGGATAGTCACTTGTCTATTTTACATGCCCAAATATTTAGAATCAGAGTCAATAATACACGCCTGTGGACAAGTCAGAAAACAATTTCATATGGCCAAAGTTTCAGAGCCTCAGTGAATAATACATACCTGGGAAATACTCAGGACGCTAGTCCATGTGGCATCAATTTCAGAGCCTCCTTGTATAAGACACACCTCTATTGTAGTCAGAATTTTGTTTCTTATAGCGACATATTCAGAGCCTAACTGAATAACATACACCTTGGGAAAAGTTAAAATTCTATTTCGTATAGCCACTCATTTAGAGCTGAATGTAAAAACGCATGCCTGAGGAGAATTCAGGAGGCTCTATTTATGGCCACTCATTCAGAGCTTCACAGAATAATACAGACCAATGAAAACGTCAGGAGTGTATTTCACATGGCCACTTATGCAGAACCTCAGTGAGGAATCATATATATCTGGAACATACTCTTGATTATATTATATATAGCCACTTATTCAGAGACTCACTGAATAATGCACAGCTAAGGAATAGTCTGGAGACTATTTGATATGACTCTTCACCCAGCTCCTCAGTGGACAATGAAGAACTGAAAAATAGTCAATAGGATAAAGTCAAGGGTTTATGTTATGTGGTCACTCGTTCAGAATCTCACTGAAGAATACACATCTTGAGAATAGTCAGTGTCCAAGTCATATGGACAATAAATCACAGCATTACCGAATAATGCACAATGGGGCAATGGTAAAAAGTTTATTTCCTATGGCCTGTCATTCAGAGATTCAGTGCAAACTAAACAGTTTTGGAGTCGTCAGGACCCTATTTCAGGTAGCCCCAAATTAAGCAGCTCCGTAAATGATACACACGTGTCAGAGTCAGGAGACTATTTGACATAGACACTCATACAGAAACTTTTCGAATAACTGCACATGTGGGGAAAAATCACTAGTCTGTCACATATGGTGATTAGTTTATAGAATCAAAAAATAACGCATACCTCTTGAATAAAATGGGTTCTATTTCATAAGGCCATTCTTTCAGTGTTTTAGTGAATAATATGTATATCTGATAAGTCACGAATCTCTTTCACATGGCCACTCGTTCAGGGCCTCTGTGAAGAATAGTCCCCTCAAAAATAGTCAAGGGTCTATTTCAAATGGCTACACATTCAAAGTGTCTGTACATAATGAACACCTGGGCAATAAACCTGAGTCCCTTTTTTATGCCCACCTAGTCAGAGACTCATTCAATAATACACAACAAAGGAAGATCTAAGAGTCTACTTCATGTAGCCACAAATTTAGAGCCTCAGTGAATAATGCATACCAGGGTAATAGTCGAGCATTTTTTTATATGGCCACTCATTTTGTGCCTCACTGAGTGATATACACCTGAAATATCCTCAGGATTCTATTTGATACTACCACTCATTTAGAACCTTATTGAATAAATCACAATGGAGCAATAGTCAGGGGTCTATTTTATATGGTCTATCATTGAAAGTTTCAGTGAATAGTAAACTTCTATGGAGTAATCAGGACTCTGTTTAACATAGCCACGAATTAAGTGCCTTGCTGAATGATACGCACCTGTGTGATAGTCAAGAGTCTATTTCATTTGAACTCTAATTTTGTGTATCGCTGAGTAATACACACCTGGGGCAGTGTCAGGAGTTTATTTGTTATGGACACTCAAACAGAGCCTGTTCGATTAATGCACACATGGATAATAATGAGGAGTCTATGTCATATGGCTACTCATTCAGACAAACTGTGAATAATGCACATGTGGAGTAATTAGAAGTCTGTTTCATATGGCCCCTCTTTCATAGCCTCACTGAATATTACACATTTGTGATATAGTCTGGAGTCTATTTTATATGTCCACTCATTCAGAGAATCACTAAATAATGCACACCTGCGGAGTAGTCAGAAGTCTCTTTCCTATGGCCTCTCTTTAAGAGCCTCACTAAGTGTACACACCTGGGGAAATAGTCAAGATTTAACTTTATCCCCTAATTCAGAGTCTCATTAAATAATGCACACCTGTGGAATAGTCAGTAGACTTTTTCATGTGGCCCCTAATTCGGAGTGTCACTGAATAATGTGGTGTAGTCAGGAGTCTATTTCATGTATACACATATTCCGAGCTTCAGTGAATAAGACAGACACTTGATATAGTACGGAATCTAATTGATATGGAAACATATTCTGAACTTCACTGAATAATACACACTTGAGGAATAATTTAGAGTCTATTTTTGATGGACATATATTCAGAGCCTCGGAAAATGATGTACACCTGTGGAGTAGCCAGGAGTCTATTTTATTAGGACACTCATTCATAGCCTCAGTTGATAATATGCACGTGTGAATTAGTCAGGATTCCATTTTACATGGCCACTGACTCATAACCTCAGTGAAAAATGCATAAATATAAAATACTTAGCAGTCTATTTCATATAGACACTCATTCAGAGATTCACTGAATAATACCAATATTTGAGATAGACAGCATCCCGTTTCATATGGTTAAACAAAAAGAACCTCACTGAGTAATACACACCAGGGGAAGTGTTAGGAGTCTACTTTATATAGCCTTTAATTTACAGAATCAGGAAATAATGCACACGTGTGGAATAGACACTAGTCTATTTTATATGGCTGCAGAATTAAAGCCTTTTCAAATTCTGCACATGTGGGGAATAATCTCTTGTCTGTTTCATATGGTGTTTCGTTCGGTGAATCAAAAACTTATGCACACCTGTGGAGTAAAATGGGCTCTATTTCAGAAGGCCACTCTTTCAGTGTTTTAGTGCATAATATGTATATCTGAAAAGTAAGGAATCTCTTTCACATGACCACTCCTTCAGGGCCTCTGTGAAGAATACTCCCCTCAAAAATAATCAAGTGTCTACTTTAAATGGCTACACATTCAGAGACACTGTAGGTAATGAACACCTGGGCAATACACCTGAGTCTCTTTTTAATGCCCACATAGTCAGAGTCACATTCAATAATACACACCTGGGGAAGAGTTAAGAGTCTACTTCATGTAGCCACTCATTTAGAGCCTCAGTGAATAATGAACACCAGGGTAATAGTCGAGCAATTTTTTTTTTTTTTTTTTTTTTTTTAAATTTTTATTGCATTATAGGTTTTGGGGTACATGTGCAGAACGTGCAAGATAGTTGCATAGGTACACACATGGCAGTGTGTTTTGCTGCCTTCCTCCCCCTCACCCACACTTGGTATTCATCCCCAGGCTATCCCCCCCAGCCCCCCCCGCTGTCCCTCCCCCATTTCCCCCAACAGTCCCCAGTGTATAGTAGACCGCCTCTCTGTGTCCATGTGTTCTCATTTTTCTCACCCGCCTATGAGTGAGTATATGCGGTATTTCTTTTTCTGTTCTTGTGTCAGTTTGCTGAGAATGATGTTCTCCAGATTCATCCATGTCCCTACAAAGGACACAAACTCATCATTTCTGATTGCTGCATAATATTCCATGGTGTATATGTGCCACATTTTCCCAGTCCAGTCTATCATCGATGGGCATTTGGGTTGGTTCCAGGTCTTTGCTATTGTAAACAGTGCTGCAATGAACATTCGTGTGCATGTGTCCTTATTTTTATATGGCCACTCATATGGTGTCTCACGAAGTGATATACACCTGAAGAATCCTCAGGATTCTATTTGATACTACCACTAATTTAGAACCTTATTGAATAATTCATAATGGAGCAATAGTCAGGTGTCTATTTTTATATGGTCTATCACTCAAAGTTTAAGTGAATAATAAACTTCTATGGAGTAATCAGGACGCTGTTTAAGATAGCCATGAATTAAGTGCCTTCCTGAATGATACACACCTGGGTTATAGCCTAGCGTCTATTTTATATGAACTGTAATTTTGTGTACCTTTGAGTAATACACACCTGGGGCAGTGTCAGGAGTCTCTTTGGTATGGACACTCAAACAGAACCTCTTTAATTAATGCACACATGTATAATAATGAGGAGTCTATGTCATACAGTTACTCATTCAGACAAACAGTGAATAATGCATATGTAAAGTAATTAGAAGTCTGATTCTTATGGAACCACTTTCACGGCCTCACTGAATATTACGCACTTGTGATATAGTCTGGATTCTACTTCTTATGGCCACCCATTCAGAGAAATCACTAAATAATGCACACATGCAGAATAGAAAGATGTCTCTTTTCTATGGCCATTCGTTAAGAGCCTCACTAAGTGTACAAACCTGAGGAAATAGGATTTACCATTATCCCCTCATTCAGAGTCTCACAAAATAATGCATACCTGTGGAATAGTCAGGAGACTCTTTCCAATGGCCACTCGTTAAGAGCCTCACTAAGTGTACACACCTGGGGAAATAGGATTTACCATTATCCCCTCATTCAGAGTCTCACTAAATAATGCACACCTTTTACAAAGAACTCAAACAGATTTACAGGAAAAAAACAAACAAGCCCATTCAAAAATGGGCAAAGGATATGAACAGAAACTTTACGAAAGCAGACATACATGAGGCCAGCAAACATATGAAAAAGTGCTCATCGTCATTGGTCATTAGAGAGATGCAAATCAAAACCACATTGAGATACCATCTCACACCAGTTAGAATGGCGATCATTAAAAAATCTGGAGACAGCAGATGCTGGAGAGGATGTGGAGAAATAGGAACACTCTTACACTGTTGGTGGGAGTGTAAATTAGTTCAACCATTGTGGAAGACAGTGTGGCGATTTCTCAGGGACCTAGAAATACAAATTCCATTTGACCCAGCAATCCCATTACTGGGTATCTATCCAAAGGATTATAAATCGTTCTACTATAAGGACACATGCACACGAATGTTCATTGCAGCACTGTTTACAATAGCAAAGACCTGGAACCAACCCAAATGCCCAACGATGATAGACTGGACTGGGAAAATGTGGCACATATACACCATGGAATATTATGCAGCAATCAAAAATGATGAGTTTGTGTCCTTTGTAGGGACATGGATGAATCTGGAGAACATCATTCTCAGCAAACTGACACAAGAACAGAAAAAGAAATACCGCATATACTCACTCATAGGTGGGTGAGAAAAATGAGAACACGTGGACACAGAGAGGCGGTCTACTATACACTGGGGACTGTTGGGGGGAATGGGGGAGGGACAGCAGGGGGGGCTGGGGGGGATAGCCTGGGGATGAATACCAAGTGTGGGTGAAGGGGAGGAAAGCAGCAAAGCACAGTGCCATGTGTGTACCTATGCAACTATCTTGCTTGTTCTGCACATGTACCCCCAAACCTATAATGCAATAAAAATTAAAAAAAAAAAAAAAAAAAAAAAAAAGAAATAAAGATGCAGTTTATAGGAAAAAAAAAATAAAAAAAAAAAAAAATAATGCACACCTGCGGAATAATCAGAAGTCTCTTTCCTATGGCCACTCGTTAAGAGCCTCACTAAGTGTACACACCTGGAGAAATAGTCAGGCTTTACCTTTATCCCCTCATTCAGCATCTCACTAAATAATGCACACGTGTGGAATAGTCAGGAGAATTTTTCATGTTGCCTCTAATTCGAAGTGTCACTGAATAATGTGGTTTAGTCAGGAGTCTTTTTCATGTAGACACATATTCAGAGCTTCAGTGAATAAGACAGACACTTGATATAGAAAGGAATCTAACTGAGATGGAAACATATTGTGACTCTCACTGAATAATGCACACCTGGGCAATAATTTGGAGTCTATTTTCGATGGACATATATGCAGAGCCTAGGAAAATATTGTACACCTGTGGAGTAGCCAAGAGTCTATTTTATTAGGAGACTCATTCATAGCCTCAGTGGATAACAGGCACGTGTGGATTAGTCAGGATTCCATTTTATATGGCCACTTACTCATATCCTCAGTGGAAAATGCAAAAATGTAAAATACTTAGCACTCTATTTCATGTAGACACTCATTCAGAGATTCACTGAATAATACCAATATTTGAGATAGACAGCATCCTGTTTCATATGGTTAAACGAAAAGAGCCTCACTGAGTAATGCACACCAGGGGAAGTGTTAGGAGTCTACGTTATATAGGCTATAATTTACAGAATCAGGAACTAATGCACACGTGTGGAATAGACACTAGTCTATTTTATACGGCCACAAAATCAAAGCCTTTTCGAATACTGCACATGTGGGGAATAATCACCTGTCTGTTTCATATGGTGTTTCGTTTGTTGAATCAAAAGCTCATGCACACCAGTGGAGTAAAATGGGTTCTATTTCAGAAGGCCGCTCTTTCAGTATTTTAGTGAATAATACGTCTATCTGAAAAGTAAGGAATCTCTTTCACATGGCCACTCGTTCAGGCCCTCTGTGAAGAATACTCCCCTAAAAAATAGTCAAGTGTCTACTTTAAATGGCTACACATTCAGAGAATCTATAGGTAATGAACAACTGGGCAATACACCTGAGTCTCTTTTTTATGCCCACTTAGTCAGAGTATCACTCAATAATACACACCTGGGGAAGAGTTACGAGTCTACTTCATGTAGCCACTCATTTAGAGCCTTAGTGAATAATGCACACCAGGGTAATAGTCGAGCATTTTTTATATGGCCACTCATTTTGTGCCTCACTGGGTGATATACACCTGAAGAATCCTCAGGATACTATTTGATGCTACCACGCCTTTAGCAACTTATTGAATAATTCACAATGGACCAATAGTCAGGTGTCTATTTTATATGGTCTATCACTCAAAGTTTCAGTGAATAATAAAATTCTATGGAGTAATCAGGATGCTGTTTAAGTTAGCCACGAATTCAGTGCCTTTCTGAATGATACACACCTGGGTAATAGCTGGGCGTCTATTTCATATGAACTCTAATTTGGTGTATCATTGAGTAATACACACCTGAGGCAGTGTCAGAAGTCTATTTGGTATGGACACTCAAACAAAACCTCTTTGATTAATGCACACATGTATAATAATGAGGAGTCTATGTCATATGGCTACTCATTCAGACAAACAGTGAAGAATGCACATGTAAAGTAATTAGCAGTCTGATTCTTATGGACCCTCTTTCACAGCCTCACTGAATATTACACACTTGTGATATATTCTGGAGTCTATTTTTTATGGCCACCCGTTCAGAGAATCACTAAATAATGCACACCTGCGGAATAGTCAGAAGTCTCTTTCCTATGGCCACTCGTTAAGAGCCTCACTAAGTGTACACACCTGAGAAAATAGTCAGGATTTACCATTATCCCCTCATTCAGAGTCTCACTAAGTAATGCACACCTGTGGAATAGTCAAAAGACTCTTTTCTATGGCCATTCATTAAGAGCCTCACTAAGTGTACACACCTGGTGAAATAGTCAGGATTTACCTATATCCCTTCATTCAGAATCTCACTAAATAATGCACACCTGCAGAATAGTCAGGAGACTTTTTCATGTGGCCTCTTATTCGGAGTGTCACTGAATAATGTGATGTAGTCAGGAGTCTATTTCATGTAGACACATATTCAGAGGCACAGTGAATAAAACAGGCTCTTTATGTTGTAAGGAATCTAATTAATATGGCCACATCTTCAGAGCCTCACTGAATAATACACAACTGGAGAATAAATTAGAATCCTTTTTCGATGGACATTCATTCAGAGCCTTGGTATATAATGTACACCTGCGGAGTAGCCAGGAGTTTATTTTATTAGGACACTCATTCATAGCTTCAGTGGATAATATGCACGTGTGAATTAGTCCAGATTCCAATTTATATGGCCACTGACTCGTAACCTCAGTGAAAAATGCACAAATGTAAAGTACTCAGCATTCTCTTTCATATAGACACTCATTCAGAGATTCTTAAAATAATACAAATATTTAATATAGAAGCATCCTGTTTTATATGGTCACACAAAATGAGCCTCACTGAGTAAGGCACACCTAGGGAAGTGTTAGGAGTCTACCTTACATAGCCTCTCATTTATAGTCTCAGGGAATAATGCACACGTGTATAATAGACACTAGACTATTTTATATGGCAACAAAATCAAAGCGTGAGTGAGTAATACACAACTTTGGGATAGTCACTTGTCTATTTTACATGCCCAAATATTTAGAGTCAGAGTCAATAATACACACCTGTGGACAAGTCAGAAAACAATTTCATATGGCCAAAGTTTCAGAGCCTCAGTGAATAATACATACCTGGAAAATACTCTGGACGCTATTCCATGTGGCATCAATTTCAGAGCCTCCTTGTATAAGACACACCTCTATTGTCGTCAGAATTCTATTTCCTATAGCCACATATTCAGAGCCTAACGGAATAGCATACACCTTGGGAAAAGTTAAAATTCTATTTCTTTTTTTTTTTTTTTTTATTGCATTATAGGTTTGGGGGTACATGTGCAGAACGAGCAAGATAGTTGCATAGGTACACACATGGCAGTGTGCTTTGCTGCTTTCCTCCCCTTCACCCACACTTGGTATTCATCCCCAGGCTATCCCCCCCAGCCCCCCCCGCTGTCCCTCCCCCATTCCCCCCAACAGTCCCCAGTGTATAGTAGACCGCCTCTCTGTGTCCACATGTTCTCATTTTTCTCACCCACCTATGAGCGAGTATATGCGGTATTTCTTTTTCTGTTCTTGTGTCAGTTTGCTGAGAATGATGTTCTCCAGATTCATCCATGTCCCTACAAAGGACACAAACTCATCATTTTTGATTGCTGCATAATATTCCATGGTGTATATGTGCCACATTTTCCCAGTCCAGTCTATCATCGTTGGGCATTTGGGTTGGTTCCAGGTCTTTGCTATTGTAAACAGTGCTGCAATGAACATTCGTGTGCATGTGTCCTTATAGTAGAACGATTTATAATCCTTTGGATAGATACCCAGTAATGGGATTGCTGGGTCAAATGGAATTTCTATTTCTAGGTCCCTGAGGAATCGCCACACTGTCTTCCACAATGGTTGAACTAATTTACACTCCCACCAACAGTGTAAGAGTGTTCCTATTTCTCCACATCCTCTCCAGCACCTGCTGTCTCCAGATTTTTTAATGATCGCCATTCTAACTGGTGTGAGATGGTATCTCAATGTGGTTTTGATTTGCATCTCTCTAATGACCAATGACGATGAGCACTTTTTCATATGTTTGCTGGCCTCATGTATGTCTGCTTTCGTAAAGTTTCTGTTCATGTCCTTTGCCCATTTTTGAATGGGCTTGTTTGTTTTTTTCCTGTAAATCTGTTTGAGTTCTTTGTAAATTCTGGATATCAGCCCTTTGTCGGATGCGTAAACTGCAAAGATTTTTTCCCATTCTGATGGTTGCCGATTCACTCTAGTGACTGTTTGTTTTGCTGTGCAGAAGCTGTGGAGTTTGATTAGGTCCCATTTGTCTATTTTGGCTTTTGTTGCCAATGCTTTGGGAGTTTTGTTCATGAAGTCCTTGCCTACTCCTATGTCCTGAATGGTTTTGCCTAGATTTTCTTCTAGGGTTTTTATGGTGTCGGGTCTTACGTTTAAGTCTTTAATCCATCTGGAGTTAATTTTAGTGTAAGGTGTCAGGAAGGGGTCCAATTTCTGCTTTCTGCACATGGCTAGCCAGTTTTCCCAACACCATTTATTAAATAGGGAATCCTTTCCCCATTGCCTGTTTTTGTCTGGTTTATCAAAGATAATATGGTTGTAGATGTGTTGTGTTGCCTCCGATGCCTCTGTTCTGTTCCATTGGTCTATATCTCTGTTTTGGTACCAGTACCATGCTGTTTTGATTACTGTAGCCTTGTAGTATAGTTTGAAGTCTGGTAGCGTGATGCCTCCCGCTGTGTTCTTTTTGCTTAGAATTGACTTGGCTATGCGGGCTCTTTTTTGGTTCCATATGAAATTCATGGTGGTTTTTTCCAGTTCTGTGAAGAAATTCAATGGTAGTTTGATGGGGATAGCATTGATTGTGTAAATTACTTTGGGCAGTATAGCCATTTTCACGATATTGATTCTTCCTAACCACGAACATGGAATGTTTCTCCATCTGTTTGTGTCCTCTCTTATTTCATTGAGCAGTTGTTTGTAGTTTTCCTTAAAGAGGTCCCTTACATTCCTAGTGAGTTGTATTCCTAGGTATTTTATTTTCTTTGTAGCAATTGTGAATGGCAGTTCGTTCTTGATTTGGTTCTCTTTAAGTCTGTTATTGGTGTATAGGAATGCTTGTGATTTTTGCACATTGATTTTATATCCTGAGACTTTGCTGAAGTTGCTTATCAGTTGCAGGAGCTTTTGGGCTGAGGTGATGGGGTCTTCTAGGTATACTATCATGTCGTCTGCAAATAGAGACAATTTGGCTTCCACCTTTCCTATTTGAATACCCTTTATTTCTTTTTCTTGCCTGATTGCTCTGGCTAGAACTTCCAGTACTATGTTGAATAGAAGTGGTGAGAGAGGGCATCCTTGTCTAGTGCCAGATTTCAAAGGGAATGCTTCCAGTTTTTGCCCATTAAGTATGATATTGGCTGTTGGTTTGTCATAAATAGCTTTTATTACTTTGAGATATGTTCCATCAATACCAAGTTTATTGAGGGTTTTTAGCATAAAGGGCTGTTGAATTTTGTCAAATGCCTTCTCTGCATCAATTGAGATAATCATGTGGTTTTTGTTTTTGCTTCTGTTTATGTGGTGAATTACATTTATAGACTTGCGTATGTTGAACCAGCCTTGCATCCCCGGGATAAATCCTACTTGATCATGATGGATAAGTTTTTTAATGTGCTGTTGCAATCGGTTTGCCAGTATTTTATTGAAGATTTTTGCATCTATGTTCATCATGGATATTGGCCTGAAGTTTTCTTTTCTTGTTGAGTCTCTGCCAGGTTTTGGTATCAGGATGATGTTGGTCTCATAAAATGATTTGGGAAGGGTTCCCTCTTTTTGGATTCTTTGGAATAGTTTCAGAAGGAATGGTACCAGATCCTCTTTGTGTGTCTGGTAGAATTCAGCTGTGAACCCATCTGGACCTGGGCTTTTTTTGTGTGGTAGGCTCTTAATTGCTGCCTCAACTTCTGACCTTGTTATTGGTCTATTCATAGTTTCGGCTTCCTCCTGGTTTAGGCTTGGGAGGACACAGGCATCCAGGAATTTATCCATTTCTTCCTGATTTAATGGTTTATGTGCATAGAGTTGTTTGTAGTATTCTCTGATGATGGTTTGAATTTCTGTGGAATCTGTGGTGATTTCCCCTTTATCGTTTTTTATTGCATCTATTTGGTTGTTCTCTCTCTTCTTTTTTATCAGTCTGGCTAGTGGTCTGTCTATTTTGTTGATCTTTTCGAAAAACCAGGTCTTAGATTTATTGATTTTTTGAAGGGTTTTTCTTGTCTCTATCTCCTTCAGTTCTGCTCTGATCTTAGTTATTTCTTGTCTTCGGCTAGGTTTTGAGCTTTTTTGATCTTGCTCCTCTAGCTCTTTCAATTTTGACGATAGGGTGTCAATTTTGGATCTCTCCACTCTTCTCATGTGGGCACTTATTGCTATATATTTTCCTCTACAGACTGCTTTAAATGTGTCCCAGAGATTCTGGTACGTTGTGTCTTCATTCTCGTTGGTTTCAAAGAACTTCTTTATTTCTGCCTTCATTTCATTGTTTATCCAATCAACATTCAAGAGCCAATTGTTCAGTTTCCATGAAGCTGTGCGGTTCTGAGTTATTTTCTGAAATCTGAGTTCCAACTTGATTGCACTATGGTCTGAGAGACTGTTTGTTATGATTTCAGTTGTTTTGCATTTGCTGAGGAGTGCTTTACTTCCAATTATGTGGTCAATTTTGGAGTAGGTGTGATGTGGTGCTGAGAAGAATGTATATTCTGTGGATTTGGGGTGGAGAGTTCTGTAAATGTCTATCAGGTTTGCTTGTTCCAGGTCTGAGTTCAAGTCCTGGATATCCTTGTTAATTTTCTGTCTGGTTGATCTGTCTGCTATTGACAGTGGAGTGTTAAAGTCTCCCACTATTATTGTGTGGGAGTCTAAGTCCCTTTGTAAGTCATTAAGAAGTTGCCTTACACATATACACCATGGAATATTATGCAGCAATCAAAAATGATGAGTTTGTGTCCTTTGTAGGGACATGGATGAATCTGGAGAACATCATTCTCAGCAAACTGACACAAGAACAGAAAAAGAAATACCGCATATACTCACTCATAGGTGGGTGAGAAAAATGAGAACACGTGGACACAGAGAGGCGGTCTACTATACACTGGGGACTGTTGGGGGGAATGGGGGAGGGACAGCAGGGGGGGGCTGGGGGGGATAGCCTGGGGATGAATACCAAGTGTGGGTGAAGGGGAGGAAAGCAGCAAAGCACACTGCCATGTGTGTACCTATGCAACTATCTTGCTCGTTCTGCACATGTACCCCCAAACCTATAATGCAATAAAAATTAAAAAAAAAAAAAAAAAAAAAAAAAAAAGAAGTTGCCTTATATATCTGGGTGCTCCTACATTGGGTCCATATATATTTAGAATCGTTATCTCTTCTTGTTGTATCGATCCTTTTACCATTATGTAATGACCTTCTTTGTCCCTTTTGATCTTTGTTACTTTAAAGTCTATTTTATCAGAGATGAGAATTTCAACTCCTGCTTTTTTTTGCTCTCCATTTGCTTGGTAAATCTTCCTCCATCAGGATACTAGTTCATACTACCACTCATTTAGAACCTTATTGAATAATTCACAATGAAGCAATGGTCAGGTGTCTATTTTGTATGGCCTCTCATTTAAAGTTTCAGTGAATAATGAACTTCTATGGAATAATCAGGACACTGTTTAAGATAACCATGATTTAAGTGCCTTCCTGAATGACACACACCTGGGTTGTAGTCAGGAGTCTATTTCATATGAATTCTAATTCTATGAAATGCTGAGTAATACAAACCTGGGGGAGTTTCAGGAGTCTATTTGGTATGGACACTCATACCGAACCTGTTGGAATAATGCACACATAAGAAATAATGAGGAGTCTATGTCATACGGCTACTCATTCAGACAAAGAGTGAATAACGCACATGTGGTGTCATTAGAATTCTGTTTCATATGGCCCCTCTTTCACAGCCTCACTGAATATTACACACTTGTCATATAGCCTGGAGTCTATATGTTATGGCCACTCATTCAGAGAATCACTAAATAATTCACTCCGGCAGAATAGTCAGAAGTCTCTTTCCTATGGCTACCCGTTGAGAGCCTCACTAAAGATACACACCTGGATAAATAGTCAGAATTTACTTGTATCTCCTCATTCAGAGTCTCACTAAATAATGCACACCTGTGGAATAGTCAGGAGACTTTTTCATGTGACCTCTCATTCAATGAGTCATTGAAAAATGTGGTGTAGTCAGGAGACTCTTTCATGTAGACACATATTCAGAGCCTCAGTGCATAAGACAGACCATTGATATAGTAAGAAATCTAATTAGTATGACCACATCTTGTGAGGCTCACTGAAAAATACACACCTGGAGAATAATTTGGAGTCTACTTTCGATGGACATTCATTCAGAGCATCGGTAAATAATGCAGACCTGTGGAGTAGCCCTGAGTCTATTTCATTTGGAAAAACATTCATAGCCTGAGTGGATAATGTGCACGTGTGGATTAGTCAGGATTACATTTAATATGGCCACTGACTCGTAACCTCAATGAATAATGCACAAATGTAAAGTACTCAGCAGTCTATTTCATATAGCCACTCATACAGAGATTCACTGAATAATAAAATTATTTGAGATGGACCGCCTCCTGTTTTATATGGTCATGCAAAAGAGCCTCACTGAGTGACACACACCTGGGGAAGTGTTAGGAGTGTACTTTACAAAGCCTCTCATTTAAAGCCTAAGGGAATAATGCACACGTGTGGAATTGACACTAGTCTATTTTATATGGCCACAAAATCAAAGCCTGATAAAGTAATAGACAACTTTGGAATAGTCACTAGTCTATTCCATATGCCCAACTACTTAGAGTCAGAGTCAATAATACAGGCCTGTAGACTAGTCAGGAAACAATTTCATATGGCCAAAGATTCAGAGCGTCAGTGAATAATAAATACCTGAGGAATAATCTGGATACTATTACATGTGTCATTCCTTCAGAGGTTCATTGAGTAAAGAACACCTGTATTTTAGTCAAAATTCTATTTCATATAGCCACATACTCAGAGCCTAACTGTTTAACAGACACCTTGGGAAAGTCAGGATTCTGTTTTGTATAGCCACTCATTTACAGCTGAATGTAAAAACTCACGCCTGAGTAGTATATAGGAGTCTCTATTTTATGGCCACTCATTCAGACCCTCACAGAATAATACAGACGTATAGAAATTTCAGGAGTGTACTTGACATGGCCACTTATTCAGTTCTTCAGTGAAGAATCATATATATCTGGAAAATACTCAGGATTTTATTATATATAGCCACTTATTTAGAGACTCACTGAATAATGCACACCTGGAGAATTGTCTGGAGACTATTGATATGACCGTTCACCCAGGGACTCAGTGGAAAATGGAAAGCTGAGAAATAGACAAGAGGAAAGAGTCAGGAGTCCATTTTATGTGGTTACTTGTTCAGAATCTGACTGAAGAATACATACCTTGGGAATAGTCAGAGTCCATGTCATATGGATGCTCCATGACAACATTACCGAATAATGCACAATGGGGCAATAGTAAGGAGTTTATTTCATATGGCCTCTCATTAAAAGCTTCAGTGTATAACAAACAGCTGTGGAGGAGTGAGGACCCTATTGAAAGTAGCCCCAAATTAAGCAGCTCCGTGAATGATACACACATATGTGAGAGTCATGAGACTATTTGATATGGACACTCATACAGAACCACTTCAAATATTGCATATGTGAAGAATAATCACTAGTCCATTTCATGTGGTGGTTTGTTCGGAGAGTCAAAAAAAACACACCCCTGTGGAGTAAAATGTGGTCTATTTAATAATGCCACTCTTTCAGTGTTTTAGTGAATAACATGTATATCTGATAAGTCATGAATCTTTTTCACATGGCCACTCGTTCTGGGCCTCTGTGAATAAAACTTTCCTCAGAAACATTCAAGGGTCTACTTCAAATGCCTACACATTCAGAGTCTCTGTAAGTAATGAACACCTGGGCAATACACTTGAGTCTCTTTATTATGCCCACTGAGTCAGAGTCTCATTCAATAATACACACCTGGGGAAGAGTTAAGGGTCTACTTCATGTAGCCACTCATTTAGATCCTCAGTGAATATTCCACACCAGGGTAATAGTCGAGAATTTTTATATGTCCACTCATTCTGTGCCTCACTGAATGATACCCACCTGGGGAATTCTCAGGATTCTATTTCACACTACCAATCATTTAAAATCTTATTGAATAATTCACAATGGAGCAATAGTCAGGTGTCTATTTTGTATGGCCTCTCATTCAAAGATTCAGTGAATAATGAACTTCTATGGAGTAATCAGAACACTGTTTAAGATAGCCATGAATTAAGTGCCTTCCTGAATGATACACACCTATGTAGTAATCAGGAATCTGTTTCATATGAACTCTTATTATGTGCAACACTTAGTAATACACAGAACCACTTCAAATATTGCACATGTGAAGAATAATCACTAGTCCATTTCATAAGGTCGTTCGTTTGGAGAGTCAAAAAATAACATGGGAGAGGGGTGATACACACAGGAGAGTGGAGGGTACACACAGGAGACAGGGTATACAAAGGAGAGAAGAGGATAAACAAAGGTGAGGGGATACACACAGGAGAGTAGAAGATACACAGAGGAAAGAGGAAAATACACACAAGAGAGAGGAAAATAAACACAGGAGAAAGAAATACACACAGGAGAGAGGGGCATACACACAGGAGAGGGTGATACACACAGAAGAAAGAAGGATAAACAGAAAAGAGAGGAAGATACACACAGAACGAGGGGAAACACACAGGAGAGAGAAGCGTACACACAGGAGAAAAAAAGATACACACAGCAGAGAGGAGGATACACACAGGAGAAAGGGGATACACAGAGGAGAGAGGAAAATACACACAGGAGAGAGAAAGTATACACAGAAAAGGGAGGGGGTTAGACATAGAAGAGAGGGGATACACAAAGGAAAGAGGGAAACACAAACTGGAGAGAGGGGGATAAACACAGGAGAGAGGGGAAATACACACAAAAGAGAGGGTTGATATACACAGGAGAGAAAAATGATACACACAGGAGGGAAAAGGATACACACAGGAAAAAGGAGGATACGCATTGGAGAGAGAAGATTACACACAGGAGAGGCAAATACACACAGGAGTGAGGAGGATTCACACAGGAAAGATTAGGATACACACAGGAGACAGGAGGATACACACAAAAGAGGGAAGATACACATGGTAGACAGGATACACACAGGAGAGAGAAGGATACAGACAGGAGAGTGGTGATACAAACAGAAGAGATGAGGATTCACACAGGAGAATAGAGGATACACACATGAGCGAGATGGATACACACAGGAGAGAGGAGAATACACACAGCAGAGAGAAAGATACACACAGGAGACAGAAAATACACACAAGAGTGAGAAAGATCAACACAGGAGAGAAGGGAACGCACACAGGAGAGAGGTGGATACACACAGAAGTGGGGCATACGCACACAAAAGAGGGGAAACACACAAGAGAGGGGGGTACACACGGAGCGTGGTGATCCACACAGGATTGTTGAAAGTACACACAGCAGAGAGGGGGTACACACAGGAGAGAAGAGGATACGCAAAGGAAAAAGGGATCCACACAGGAGAGTAGGGAATAAACAGAGGAGAGAGGAGAATACACAACAAAGAGAAACGGATAAACACAGGAGAGAAGAATACACACAGGAGATAGGGGTTTACACACAGAAGACGGGGATACACACAGGAGAAAAAGGAATAAACACAGGAAAGGGGATTAAACACACAGGAGAGGGGAATACACACAGGAGAGTGGGTCGTAGACACAGGAGAAAACAGGATACACACAGCAGAGAGGAAGAAACACAGGAGAGAGGAGATACACAAAGGAGAGTGGGGGAGACGCACAGGAGAGAAAAGAGATACACACAGGAGGGAGGGTGTTACACACAGGAGAAAGGAGGGATACACATAGAAGAGAGAAGAGATACCCACAGGAAAGAGGAGTATGCACACAGGAGAGTGGGATACACACAGGAGAGAGGAGGATGCAAACAAAACAGAGTAGGAGACACACAGAAGAAAGAAGAATACACGCAGGAGAAAGGAGGGTAAACAGGATAGAGGGTGATACACACAGGAGAGAGGAGGATACACACACGAGAGAGAAAGATAAAAACAGGCGAGAGGAGAATACACGAAGAAGAGAGGAGGATACACACAGGAGAGCGGGGGATACACACAAAGAAGAGGGAGAAACTAACAAAAGGAGGGAAATAAACACAGGAGAAAGGAGGATACACACAGGAGAAAGGAGGATACACACGGGAGAAAGGAAACACACAGGAGAGAGGGGGATACACACAGGCGGAAAAGATAAACACAGAAGAGGGAGTATACACAAAGGAGACAGGGGGATACACAGAGGAAAGGGGAATACAAACAGGAAAGAGGGGCTTATGCACAGGAGAGAGGAGGATACACACAGGAGAGAGGGTGAATACACAAAAAAGAGAGGGGCATACACACAGGAGAGTGACGCATACACACCGGAGGGAAGGACATACACACAGAAGAGAGGGGGATACACACAGAGAAAAAAGGACAAATACAAAAGAGAGGAGAATACACACAAAAAAAGAAGGATACAGATAGAAGAGGGGAAGATACACTCAGGAGATTGAAGGATACACAGGAGAGAGGAGGATAAACACAGGAGAGGGGAAATACACGAAGAAGAGAGGAGATACACACAAGAGAGGGGAAAAATATACACAGGAGAGAGAAGGATACACACAGGAGTGGCGTGATGCACACAGGAGAGAGGAGGGTACACACAGTAGAAAGTAGAATACACACAGGAGAGAGGAGGATACACAAAGGAGAGAGGGATACACACAGGAAAGAGGGGGATACACCGAGGAGAGAGGAGGATACACAAAGGCGAGAGGAGGATACACACAGGAGGGGGAATACACACAGAAACGAGGACCATAGACACAGGAGAGGGGGATACACACAAGAGAAAGAAAAATACACACAAAGGAGAGGAGGATACACACTGGACAAATAGATACACACATGAGAGTGGGGCGTACACACAGGAGAGAGGAGGATACACACAGCAGAGAGGAGGATGCACACAGGAGAAATGGGATACACACAAGGGAGAGAAAAATACAAACTGGAGAGAGGGAAGAAACACACAGGAGAGAGGGTGGATACACACAGGAGAAAAGGTGATACACACAAAAGAGGAATAAGATACACACAGAAGAGAGGAGGATACACACAGGAGAAAGGATGATACACACTGGTTAGAGAAAGATACACACAGGAGAGAAGGATACACACAGAAGTGAAAAGGATACACACAAAAAAGAAGAAAATAAACACAGGAGAGAGGAGGATACACACAGCAGATAGAAGGATACACACAGGATAAAAGAGATACACAGAGGAGAGAGGGGAATACACACGGGAGAGAGGGTGTTACACATAGGAGAAAAGAGGGATATGCACAGGAGAGAGAATTGATACCCACAAAAGAGAGAAGGATACACACAGGAAAGAAAAGGATACACACAAGAGAGAGGAGAATGCACACAGGAGAGAGAAGCATACATAGAGGAGGAAAAAGGAGACACACAGGAGAAAGAAGGATACACGCAGGAGAGAGAAGGATACGAACAGGAGATAGGAGGATACACGCAGAAGAGAGGAAAATACACACAGGAGAGTGGAGAATACAGAGCAAAGAGAGGATGATACACACAGGAGATAGAGAAATACACACAAGAGAGAAGAGGATACACACAGAAGAGGGGTGATACACACAGGAGAGAGAAGGGTACACATAGGAGAAAGGAGGACGCAAACAGAAGTCAGAAAGATACACAAATGAGAGGGGGATACACACACAAAAAAGGGGGACATACAAATGAGAGAAAATGATACATACAGTAGAGAGCAGGATACACACAGGAGAGAAGAATAACAACAGAAAAAGGGGGCATACACACAGGAGAGGAGGATACACAAAGGAGATAGGGGGATATACACAGGAGAGAAAAGGATACACACAGGAGAGGGGGACACACACAAAAAGAGTGGCGTACACACAGGAGAAAGAAAAATACACACAGCAGAGAAAAGAATACACACAGGAGAGAGAGGATACACACAGGAGAGAGGAGGATACACAGGAGAGAGGAAAATACATACAAAAGAGGGAAGGATACACACAGGAAACAGAAGGATACAAACAGTGTAGTGGGGGATACAAAAAGGAGAGGGGTGATACACACAGAAGAGAGGAGGGTACACACAGGAAAGAAGAGGATTCACACAGGAGAGGGGAGGATACACACAGGATAAGGGGATACACACAGGAAAGAGGAATACACACAGGAGAAAGGATACACACAAAAGAGAGAAGCATACACACATAAAAGTGTGATAAACAAAAAAAGAAATGGGGATAAACACAGGAGAGAAAAGTATACACACAGGAAAGTGTGATACACACAGGAGAGAGTGGTGTAAACACAGGAGATAAAAGGATACACACAGGAGAGAGGAGGAAACAAACAGGAGAGAGGGGATACACACAAAAGAGGGGGATACACACAGGAGAAAGGAGGTATACACACAGGAAAGAAAGGTGTTACACACAGGAGAGAAGGGGAAAACACACAGGAGAGAGAAGGGATAAACAAAGTAGAGAGAAGGATACACACAAAAGAGAGGAGGATACACACAAGAGAGAAAAGTATACACACAGGAGAGGGGCATACACAAAAGAGAGAGGGGGATACACACAGGAGCGTTGGATACATACAGAAGACAGGGAAATACACACAGGAGAAAGGAAGATACACACAAGATATGGAGACACAAACAGGAAAGAGGGGGATACACACAGGAGAGAGGAGAATACACACAGGAGATAGGAGGATACACAGAGGAAAGAGTATACACAAAGAAGAGGGGAAACACACAGGAGAGAGAGGGATTTACACAGGCGAGAAAGATCAACACAGAAGAGGGGTGGATACACAAAAAGAGAGGGGAATACACACAGGAGAGAAAAATACACACAGGAGATTGTGGCTTATGCACAGGAGAGAGCAAGATACACACAGGAGAGTGGGGGGATACACAAAGAAGAGACGGGGATACACACAGGAGAGTGAAGCATACACACAGGTGGGAGGGGAATACACACAGGAGAGAGGAGAATACACACAGAGGGAAAAGGATAAATACAAAATAAAGAAGGATACACACAAAAGAGAGGAGGATACAAATAGAAGAGAGGAGGAAACATGCAGGAGATTGGAGGATACACAAAGGAGAGAGGAGTATACACACAGAAAAGGGGCATACACACAGGAGAAAGGGAGATTCTCACAGGAGCATTGGATACATACAGGAGACAGGAAAATACACACAAAAGAAAAGGGGATACACACAGCAAAGGTGGATACATACAGGAGAGAGGGGGATTCACACAGAAAAGGAAGATACACACAGGAGAGATAGGGATCCACACAGGAGAGAGGGGAATAAACACAGGAGAGAGGGCATTACACACAGGAGTGTGGTGTGATACACACAGGAGAGAGGAGGATACACACAGGAGAGAGAAGGATACACACAAAAGAGAGGAGCATACACACAGGACAGAGAAGGTTATGCACAGAATAGAGGGGAATTCACACAGTAGAGAGAATGATACACACAGGAGAGAGGGGAATACACACAGGCGAGAGGGGTATACACACACGTGAGGGCAATACACAAAGGAGAGAGGGGCATATACAGGAGAGAGAAGAGATACACACAGGAGAGAGGAGGATACACACAAAAGAGATGGGGATACACACAGAAGAGAAGAAGATACACACAAAAGAGAGGAGGATACACAGAGGAGAGAGGGGGATACACACAGGAGAGAGGAGATACAAACAGGAGAAAGGGAATATACACAGAGGATAGAGGAGAATACACACAGAAAAGATGGGGATACACACAGAAGGAAGGAAGTTACACAAAAAAGAGACGAGGATACACACAGAAGAGAAAAGAATACACACAGGAGAGAAAAGGATACACACAAAATAGGAGGATTCACACAGGGGAGGGGAAATACACACATAAAATGGGAATAAACACAGTAGAAAGGGGGTACACATAGAAGAAAGGAGGATACTCACAGGAAAGGTGATACAAACAGGAGAGAGAAATACACACAGGTGAGAGGAGGATACACACAGGAGGCAGGAGCATAAACACAGAAAAGTGTGGATACACAGAAGAGAGATGGGAATACACAAAGGAGAGAGGGATACACACAGGAGAGGGAAATACACACAGGAGCGAGGGGGATGCACACAGGAGAAAGGGAAATACACACAGCAAAGAGGAGGATACACACAGGAGAAAGAATAATACACACAGGATTGGGGGATACACACAGGAGAGAGGAAGATACACACAGGAGAGAGGAGGATACAGAGAGGAGAGAAGAAGATACACACAGAAGAGAAGGAGATACACACAGGAGTGGGGAATACACACAGAAGAGAGGGGGTACACACAAAAGCGTTGAATACATGCAGGAGACAGGAAAATACACACAGGAGAGAGGGGGATACACACAGAAGAGGGGGATACACACAGGAGAGAGGGAGTTACACACAGGAGAGAAAAGTATACACAGGAGAGAGTGGGATACACACAAGAGAGAGGGGAATACACACAAGAGAGAGGGGCATACACACAGGAGAGGGGGGATACACACAGGAGAAAGATACACAAAAGAGAGAAGAGAATACACGCAGGAGAGAGAAGTATACACAGGAGAAAGTGGGATACACACAGCAGAGGAGGATACACAAAGGAGAGAAAAATACAAACAGGTGAGAGGAGGATACATAGAGAAGAGTGGGGCGTACACACAGAAGAGGGGGGTTACAGAAAAAAGAGAGGTGAATACACAAAGGAGAAAGGGATACAGACAGGAGAAAAAAATACACACAAGAGCGAGAGGGATGCAAACAGGAGAAAGGAGTATACACACAGGAAAGAGGAGAATACACACAGGAGAGAGGAGCATATACACAGGAGAGAGGGTGATACACACAGGAGAAAAAAAGATACACAAAGGAGAGTGGGGCACACAAACATGAGGGTGGGAAATACACAAAAAAGAGAGGGGTATATACAGAATGGTAGAAGGATACACACAAGGGTGAGGAGGAAACACATTGGAGAGAGGAGTATACACACAGGAGAGAGGAAGATACTCACAGAAGAGGAAAGGATACACACAGGAGAAGGGAATAAACACAGAAGAGAGGGGGATAGGCACAGGAAAAAGGATACACAGACGAGAGAGGGGATACACACAGAAGAGAAAAGGAAAAACAGAGGAGAGGGGGACACATACAGAAGAGAGGGGCATAGACAGAGGAGAGGGGATGATACACGCAGGAGAGAAAAGAATACACACAGGAGAGAGGGTTATACACTCAGGAGAGAGGGGGGATAAACACAGGAGAGAAAAGAATACATAAAGGAGACAGGAGGATACACAGAGGGGAAAAGAAGATACACACAGGAGAGAGAAGGATACACACAGGAGAAAGTGGGATATAGACAGTAGAGAGGGAGATACACACAGGGGAAGGAAGATACACACAGGAGAGAGAAGAATACACACAAGAGAAAGAAGGATACACACAGGTGAAGGGAGGATACAAACAGGAAAGAGAAAGATACACACAGGAGAGAGGGGAATAAACACAGAAAAGAGGAGGATACACACAAGAGAGAGGAGGATACACACAGGAGAAAAAAAGATACACGCAGGGGCAAAAAGGATACACACAAAAGAGGGAAGGATACACATAGGAGAGAAAGGGATACACACAGGAGACAGAGGGATACACACAGGGGGGAAGGGGATAAATACAGGATAGAGGAGGATACAAACAGTAGAGAGGAGGATACACACAGGACAGTGGAGAATACACAAAGGAGACTGAAGCATACACACAGGAGAAAAGGATACACACAAAAGAGGAAGATACACACAGAAAAGAGGAGGATACATACAGGGGATGGGGATACACACAGGAGAGAGGGGCACACACACAGAAGAGAGCAGGATACACACAAAATAGAATAGGATACACACAGGAGAGAGGTGGTACACCCAGGAGACAGGGGGGATACACACAGGAGGGAAGAAAATACACACAGAAAAGAAGAGGATACACACAGGAGAGAGAAGGATACACACATGGGAAAAGGGATACACACAGAAGAGGGAAGGATACACACAAAAGAGAGGAGGATACACACAGGAGAGTGAAGAATACCCACAGAAGGGAGGGGGATACACACAGGAGAGAGGGGCATACACACAGGAGGGGGGATACACAGAGTAGAGAGGAGAAAACAAACAGGAGAAGTAAATACACACAGGAGAGAAAGATACACACAAGAGAGAGGGGGATGCACAAAGGAGAGAGGGGGATACACACAGCAAAGAAGTGGATACACAAAGGAAAGGGAAGGATACACGCAGGAGAGGGCAGATACACACAGAAGAGAGGAATATACACACAGGAGAGTGGGGCAAACACACAGGAGGAAGAGAGATTAATACAGAAGAGAGGGGTATACACACAGGAAGGAAGGATACATACAGAAGAGAAGAGAATACACACAGGTGAGAGAAGGATACACACAGGAGAGAGGAAGATACACACAGGAGAGAGAAGGATACACACAGGAAAGATGGGGATACACACAGAAGAGAAAAGGATACACACAGGAGAGAGGAGGATACACACTGGAGAGAGGAAGATACACACAGGATAAAGGAGGATACACACAGGAAAGATGGGGATACACACAGGAGAGTGGAGGATACACAAAGGAGAGAGGAGGATACACACAGAAAAAGGAGAATACACACAGGATACAGGAGAATACACACAGGTAAGGGGAGGATACACACAGTAAAGAGAAGGATACACATAGGAGAGAGGTGGATACACACAGGAGAGAGAAAAATACACACAGGAGAGAGGAGGATACACACAGGAGAGGGTGGATACACACAGGAGAAAAAAGAATACACACAGGAGAGAGAGGAGATACACACAAGAAAGAGGGGGACGCACACAGAAGACAGTAGAATACATAAAGGCTAGAGGGGAAATACACACAGGGGAGAGTGGTGATACTAACAGGAGAGAGGGGGATACACACAGAAGAGTGGGGCATACACACAGAAGAAAGATGATACACACTGGAGAGAGTGGGATACACAAAAGAGAAGGAAAATACGCACAGTAGAGAGGAGGATACTCACAGGAGAAGGAAGGATACACACAGAAGAGAAATGGATACACACAGGAGAAAGGAGGATACACACAGGAGAGGGCGATACACACGAGAGAGGGGGATCCACAAAGAAGACAAAAAAATACACATAAAAGAGAGGGCTATACACACAAAAGAGGGGTATACACACAGGAGAGAAAAGGACACACACAGGAGAAAAAAGATACACCCAGGACAGAGGAGGATGCCCACAGAAGACAGGGGGATATACACAGGAAAGAGAAAAATACACACAAAAGAGAAGTGGGATACACACAGGGGAGAGGAAAATACACAAAGGAGCGAGGGATTCGCACAGGTGAGAAAAGGATACACACAAGAGAGTGGGGCATAAACACAGAAAAGGGGGGATACACAAAGGAGAGAAAAATACACACAGGAGTGAGAAGGATCACACAGGAGAAATGGAAATACACAAGGAAAAAGGAAGATACACACAGGAGAGAGAAGGATACACACAGGCGAGGGGGAATACATACAGAAGAAAGGGGGATATGCAGAGGAGAGAAAAATACACAAAGGGGAGGGGGATACATACAGGAAAGAGGGGAATACATAGAGAAGAGAACAGGATACCCGCAGGAGAGAGGAGGATACACACAGAAGAGAGGGGAATACACACAGGAGAGATAGGGATACACATAGGAGACAAAAGGATACACACAGGAGAGAAAAAGATACACATAGGAGAGAAAGATACACAGAGGAGAGAGGCGCATACACACAAAAATGGGGGATACACACAGGAGATGGGGGAAACACACAGGAAAAGGTGATACACACAAAAGAGAGAAGCATAAACACAGGAGAGAAAGGGATACACACAGGAGAGAGGAGGAAACAAACAGGAGAGAGAGAATACACACAAGTGACAGGGGTATACACAGAGGAGAACGGGGTAATACACACAGGAAAGAAAGGTGTTACACACAGGAGAGATGGAAGAAACACAGAAAAGTGAAGGAATATACACAGGAGAGAGGGGGATACACACAGGAGAGAGAAGGAAACACACAAGAGAGAGGAGTGAACACACAGGAGAGGAGCATACACACAGGAGAGAGGGAGATACACATAGGAGAGTTGGATACATATAGGAGACAGGGAAATACACACAGGAGAGTTGGATACATACAGGAGACAGGGAAATACTCACAAAAGAGAGGGGGATACACACGGGAGAGAGGTTATACACACAAAAGTGAGGGGAATACACACAAGAGAGAGGGGCATACACACAAAAGAGAGGGTGATACACATAGGAGAGAGGAAGATACACACAGGAAAGTGGAAGATACACACAGGAGAAAGGAGAAAACACACAGGAGAGAGTGAAACACACAAGAGAAAGGGTTCCACAAAGGAGAGAGGGGAATACACATAGGAGAGAGGGGTATACACACAGAAATGGTGTATACAAACAGGAGAGAGAAGGATACATGCAGAAGAGTGGAGGATACTTGCAGCACAGAGGAGGATATTCGCAGGAGAAAGGAGGATACACACAAAAGAGAAAAAAATACACACAGGATTGAAGGGGATACACACAAGAGAGAGAATGATTTACACAGGAGAGAAAAGAATACCACAAAAGAGAGGAGGATACACACAGGAGCGAGGGATACACACAGGTGAGAGAAGGATACACACAGGAGAGAGGGGCGTACCCACAGGAAAGGGAGGAACACAGAGAAGGGAGGAAAATACACAAAGGAGAAAGTGATACACACAAAAGAGGGAAATACACACAGGAGAGAGGAAGATGCACACAGGAGAAAGGGAAATACACACAGGAGAAAGGAGGATACACACAGGAGAGGGGGGATACACACACAAGTGAGAGATACACATAGAAGAGAGGGGGATACGCACAGGAGAAAGAGATACACAGAGGAGAGAGTGAAATACAAACAAGAGAGAGGGGGATAAACACAGGAGAGGGGGATACATACAGGAAAGAGGGCATAGACAGAGGAGAGGGGAAGACACACGCAGGAGAGAGGAGGATACACAAAGGACAGAGGGGGATAGACACAGGAGAGAGGATACACACAGGAGAGAAAAGGATACACAGAATAGATAGGAGGATACACATAGGAGAGGGAGATACACAGGAGAGAGGGGCATACCCTCAAAAAAAGGAATGTACACAAGAGAAAGTGGGATACACACAGGAGAGTGGAGGATACACACAGGAAAGTGTGATACACAAAGGACAGAGGGGCATAAACACAGGAGAGTGGAGGATACACACAGGAGAGAGGAATAAAAAACAGGAGAGAGGAGATACACACAAGAGAGAGGAGGATATACACAGGAGAGAAAGGTGATACACACAGGAAAGAAAGGTGTTACACACAGGAGAGGGGGGGAACCCACAGGAAAGCGGAGGGATACAAGCAGGAGAAAGGATACACACAGGAGAGAGGAGGATACACAGAGGAGACAGGAGTATACACACGGCTGGGTGGCATACACACAGGAGAGAGGGGGATACATGCAGGAGAGTTGGATACATATGGGAGACAGGGAAATATACACAGAAGAGGGGGAAATACACACAAAAGAGGGGAATATACACAGGAAAGAGGGTATACACACAGGAGAGGGGGATACACATAGAAGAGAGAGGGATCCACAAAAAAGAAAGGGGAATACACACAAAAGACAGGGGCATAGAGTCAGGAGAGAGAAAAATATACATAGCAGAGTGGAAGATACACAAAAAAGAGAGGAGGATACACGCAGAAGAGAGGAGTATACACAGGAGAGAGGTTAATACACAGAGGAGAGAGGGCCTTACACAGGGGAGAGAGAACAGATACACACAGGAGAGAGGAGGATACACAAAAGAGAGGAGCATACACAAAGGAGAATGATATGCACAGGAGAGACGGGAATTCACAAAATAGAGAGGGGGATACACAAGGAAGCAAGGGATATACACACAGGTGAGGGAAATACACAAAGGAGACGGGGCATACACACAGAAAAGAGAAAAGATACACACAGGAGAGAAAAGGATCCACACAGGAGAGACAGGAATTCACAAAACAGAGAGGGGGATACACACAGAAGAGAGGGGGATACACAAGGAAGAGAGGGTTATACACACAGGTGAGGGAAATACACAAAGGAGAGAGGGGCATACACACAGAAAAGAGAAAAGACACACACAGGAGAGAGGAGGATACACACAGGAGAAAGGAGAATACACACAAGAGAGAGATGGATACACACAGGAGAGAGGAGGATACACACAGGATAGGGTAATACACACAAGAGAGAGGGATATCCACACAGGAGAGAGGGGAATACACATAGAAGAGAGGGGTATTTACACAGGATAGGGGCATACACACAGGAGACAGGAGGATACACGCAGGAGAGAGGAGGATACACGCAGCACAGAGAAGGATACCTGCATGAGAGAGGGGGATACACACAGAAGAGAAAAAAATACACACAGGAGAGAAGGGGGATACACACAAGAGAGAGAATGATACATACAGGAAAGAAAAGGATACACACTAAAGAGAAAAGGATACACACAGGAGCGAGGGATATGCACAGGTGAGAGGAGAATACACCAGAAGAGAGGGGCATTCACACAGAAAAGGGGGGATACAAAGAGAAGAGAGGGAAATATACAAAGAAGAAAAAGATACACACAAATGAGGAAAATACACACAGGAGCGAAAGGGATGAACACAGGATTAAGGAAAATACACACAGGAAAGACGAGGATAGACACAGGAGAAGGAAGGATACACTCAGGAGAGGGGGGATACACACAGGAGTAAGAAAGATACACACAGGAGAGAGGAGGATACACAGAGGAGTAAGGAAGATACACACAGAAAAGAAGAGGATACACACAGGAGTGGGGGATACACAGAGAAGAGAGTGGGATACTCAAAGGAATGGGGGATACACATAGGATAGTGTGGAATACACACAGGAGAGGAAAATAAACACAGGAGAGGGGGATACATATAGGAGAGAGGGGCATAGACAGAGGGGAGGGAAGGATACAAGCAGAAGAGAGGAGGATACACACAGGAAAGAGTGGGATACACACAGGAGAGAGGGGGATACACACAGGAGAGAAAAGAATTCACATTGGAGAGAGGTGGATACACATAGGAGAGGGAGATACACTCACAAGAGAGGGGCATACACACCAAAAACGGGATACACACAGGAGAAAGTGGGATACACACAGGAGACAAAGGATACACACAGGAAAGGGTGATACACACAAGATAGAGGGGCGTAAACACAGGAGAGAGGAGAATACACACATGAGAGAGGAGGAAACAAACAGAAGAGAGGAGATACACACAAGAGAGAAAAGGATACACATAGGAGTAAGGGTGATACAGACAGGAATATTAGGTGTTACCCAAAGAGAGAGGGGGAAACACACAGAAAAGTGAAGGGATACACATAGGAGAGAGGGGTATACACACAGGAGAGGGGCATACACACAGGAGAGAGGGGGATACACACAGGAGAGTTGGATACATACAGGAGACAGAGAAATACACACAGGAGAGAGGGGGAAACACAGAGGAGAGGGGGATACACACAGGAGAGAGGGTATACACACAGGAGAGGGGATACACACAGGAGAGAGAGGGATCCAAAGAGGAGAGAGGGGAATACACACAAGAGAGAGGGTCATACATACAGGAGAGAGGGGGATACACATAGGAGAGAGAAAGATACACAAAGGAGAGAGAATGATACACGTAAAAGAGAGGAGTATACACAAGAGAGAGGGGAATACAAAGAGAAGAAAGGGTGTTACACACAGGAGAGAGGGCGGATACACACAGGAGAGAGGAGGATACACAAAGGAGAGGGTGGATACACACAGGAGAGAGGGGGCATACACACAACAATGAGGGGGATACGCACAGAAGAGAGTAGGATACACAAAGGTGAGAGAAAAGATACACACAGGGGAGAGGGGGGATACTAACAGGAGAGATGGGGATACACACAGGAGAGTTGGGCATACTCAGAGAAGGGAGAGACTACACACTGGAGAGAGTGGGAGACACACAGGAGGAGGAAGATAGCACAGTAAGGAGAAGGATACACACAGGAGAAAGGAAGATACACACTGAAGAGAGACGGATGCACAAAAGAGAGAGGAGCATACACACAGGAGAGGGCGATACACACAAGAGAGAGGGGATCCACACAAAAGAGACAAAATACAAATAGGAGAGAGGGGTATACACACAAGAGAGGGATATACACACAAGAGAGGAGGATACACGCAGGAGAAATGAGAATACAGGCAGCACAGAATAGGATACTCGCAGGAGAGAGGAGGATACACACAGGAGAGAGAAAAATACACACTGAAGGGAAGGGGGATACACACAAGAGAGAAAATGATACACACAGAAGAGAAAAGGATACACACAGAAGAGAAAAGAATACACACAGGAGCGAGGGGGATACACACAAAAGAGAGAAGGATACACACAGGAGAGAGGGGTATACACTAAGGTGAGGGGAATACACAAAGAAGAGAAGTGCATACACACAGGAGAGAGAAAAGATACACACAGAGAGAAGGATCCACGTAGATGAAAGGAGGACACACAGAGGAGAGGGCGATAAACAGAAGACAGAGGGGGATCCACACAGGAGAGAGGGGAATACACATAGGAGAGTGGGGTATAGACAAAAATGAGAAGAATACTCAACGAAGAAAGGGGGACGCACACAGAAGAGAGAAGAATACACAGAGGAAATGGTGATACACACAGGAGAGAGGTGCATAAACACAGGAGAGAGGAGGATTCACACAGAAGAGAGGACGAAACAAACAGGAGAGAGGAGATACACACGAGAGAGGGGGATACACACAGGAGAAAGGGGTGATACACACAGGAAAGAAAGACGTTACACACAGGAGAGAGGGGGGAAACACAAGAAAGCGGAGGGATACACGCGGGAGAGAGAAGGATACACGCAGGAGACAGGAGGATACACACAGGAGGGAGGAGTATACACACAAAATAAGGGCATACACACAGGACAGAGGGAGATACACACAGGAGAGTTGGATACATACAGGAGACAGGAAAATATACACAAGAGAGAGGGGGATACACAGGAGATGGGAATACACACAAGAGAGAGAATATACACACAAAAGAGGGAAATACACACAGGAGAGAGGGGCATGCAGACAGGAGAGAGGGAAATACATATAGGAGAGAGAAAGATACACAAAAAAGAGAGGACGATACACGCAGGAGAGAGGAGTATACACAGGAGAAATGTTAATACACAGAGGAGAGAGTGTGTTACACACAGGAGAGAGGATGGATACACACAAGAGAGAGGAGGATACACACAGGAGAGAGGAGGATACACACAAAAGAGAGGAGCATACACATAGGAGAGATAATGATACGCACAGGAGAGACGGGAATTCACAAAATAGAGAAGGGAATATAAACAGGAGAGAGGGGGATACACACAGGAGAGTGGGGTATACACACAGGTGAGAAAAATACACAAAAAAGTGGGGCATACACACAGGAGAGAGAAAAGATACACACAGGAGAGAGGAGGATACACACAAGAGAGAGGGGGATAAACACTGGAGAGAGAAGGGATACACAAAGTTAAGAAAAAGATACACACAGGAGAGAGGAAGATTAAAACAAAAGAAAGGAGGATACACACAGGAGAGTGAAGGATACACAGAACAGAGAGGAGGATACACACAATAGAGGGGGATACACACAGAAGAGAGGGGCATACACAAAGGAGAGAGAAGGATACACACAGGATGCAGGAGGATACACATAGGAGAGAGGAAGACACACACAGGCGAGAGGCGGGTACCCAAGGGAGAAAAGAAAATACACACAGGAGGGAGGAGAATACACACAGGAGACAGGAGGATACACACAGAATACAGAAGGATACACACAGGAGAGAGGAAGATACACACAAGAGGGAGGATGATACTCACAGGAGAGAGGAGGATCCCCACAGATGAAAGGAGGATACACTGAGAAGAAAAAATGATACACACAGGAGAGAGGGGTATACACAAAGGAGACAGTGGGATACACACCGGGGAAAAAGATACACACAGAAGAGAGGAAAATACACACATTAGAGAGAAAGATACACACATGAGAGAGGAGAATACACAAAAGAGACAAAGGCATACACAAAGGAGAGGCTGATACACACAGGATAGAGGGGGATACACACAGGAAAAAAAGGATACACGCAGAAAAAGGGGATACACACAGAAGAGATGAGGATACACACACAAAAAAAGGAGGATACAGAAAGGAGAGAGGAGGATACATACGTTTAAAAAGGATACACACAGGAGAGAGGATGATACACAGGAGAGAGGGAAATACACTCAGGAGAGTCGGGATACAAACAGGAGAGTGCGGCATACACAAATGGGGAGGAGGATACACACAGGAGAGAGGAGGATACACACAAGAGAGAGAAAAATACACACAGGAGAAAGGAGGATCCACACAGGAATGAGGGGGATAAACAAAAAAGAGAAGGATAAACACAGCAGAGTGGAGGATACACACAGGAGAGAGGAGGATACACATAGGAGAGAGGAGGATACACAAAGAAGAGGGGAAGATACACACAGGAGAGAAGCGAATACACAAAAGAGAAAAAGGCATACACAAAGAAGAGGCTGATACAAACAGGATAGAGGGGGATACACACAGGACAAAAAGAATACACGCAAAAGAGTGAAATACACACGGGAGACAGGGGGATACACACAGAAGAGAGGAGAATATACACAGAATAGAGGAGGATACACACAATAGAGAGGAGGATACACACAAAAAAGAGGAGGATACAGAAAGGAGAGAGGAGGATACACACAGAAGAGAAAATGATGCAAACAGGAGAGAGGAGGATACACACGTGAAAAAAGGATACACACAGTAGAGAGGGGAATACACTCAGGAGAGTGGGGGATACAAACAAGAGAGTGCAGCATACACAAAAAGGGAACGGGATACACACAGGAGAGAGGAGGATACACACAAGAGAGAGGAAAATGCACACAGGAGAAAAAAATACACACAGGAATGAGGGGGATAAACGCAAAAGAGAGGAGGATAAACACAGCAGAGTGGAGGATACACACAGGAGAGAGGAGGATACACACAGGAGAAAGGAGGATACACAAATGAGAGGGGAAGCACACAGGAGAAAGGGGGATACACACAGGCGAGGGGGAAACACAAAGGATTAGGAAGGATACACACGAGAAAAGAGGATACACACAGGAGGGAGGAGGATGTACAAAAGAGAGAGGGAAATACACTCAGGAGAGTGGGGGATATAAAAAGGAGTGTGGCATACACAAAGGGGGAGGGGGATACACACAGGAGAGAGGAGGATACACACAAGAGAGAGGAAAATACACACAGGAGAAAGGATGATTCACACAGAAATGAGTGTGATAAACGCAAAAGAGAGGAGGATAAACACAGCAGAGTGGAGGATAAACACAGGAAAGAGTGAGATACACACAGGAGAAAGAAATACACACAGGAGAGAGGGGAATACACAGAGGAGAGAGGAGGGTAAACACAAGGGAGAGAAAAGATACACACAGAAGAGAGGGGATACACACAGGAGAGTGGGCCATACACATAGAAGAGAGGGGGATATACACAGGAAACAGGGGGATACCCACAGGGGGAGAAAGATAATGATGGGAGGGGGAAGGATACACACAAAATAGAATAGGATACAGACAGAAGAGAGGAAAATACACGCAGGAGAGGGGAAAATTCATACAAAAGAGAGGAGGATACACAAAGAAGAGAGGAGGATACACGCAAGAGAGACGAGGATACACACAGTGGAGAGGGGGAATACACACAGGAGAGGGGGACACAAACAGAAGCGAGGAGGATACAAACAGGTGAGAGGAGTATACACACAGGAGAGAAGAATACACACAGGTGAGAGGAGGATACACACAAAAAGAGGGGGATAGAAAAAGAGGGGATAAACACAGGAGAGAGGGTGATACACACAGAAAAAAGGTGATACACAAAGGAAGGGGAGGGTACACAGAGGACAGAGGAAGACACAAAAAGGAGAAAAGAGGATACACAAAAAAGAGGGGGTACACACAGAAGAGAGGGTGATATACCGAAAAGAGAGAAGGATACACACAGGAGAGAAAAGGAAACACACAGAAGAGGGGAATACACATAAGAGAAAGGGGGATACACACAGCAGAGAGAACACACACAGGACAGGAAAATACACACAGGAGAGAGAGGCGGACACACAGGAGAGAAAAGGATACACACAGCAGAGAGGAGGATACACAGAGGAGAGAGGGGATACCCACAGAAGAGTGGAGGATACACATAGGAGAGAGGGGGGATACACAGGGAAAGAGGGGAGATACACACAAGAGAGAAGGGGGATACATCCAAGAGAGAGGAGGAATACACACAGGAGAGAGGATACACATAAGAGAGAGCAGGATACACACAGGAGAGAGGAAGATACACACAAGAAAAAAAAATACACACAGGAGAGAGGAGAATACACACAGGAGAGAGAAAAATACACACAAAATACAGAAGAATACACAGAGGAGACAGAAGGATACACACAGGAGAGAGAAGGATACAAACAGGAGAGGGGTGATACACACAGGAGAAAGGGGGATACACACCGGAGAGAAAAGGAACCACACAGGAGAGAGGAGAATACACACAGAAGAGAGAAATACACAAAGTAGAAAAGAGCATGCACACAGGAAAGAAGATACATACAAAAGAAAGGGGGATACACACAGGAGAGGGGTGGATACACACAGAAGATTAAGATACACACAGGAGAGGGGATGATACACACATGAGAAAGGAAAATACAAACAGGCGAGAGGAGATACACACAGGAGAAAGGGTGATACACACAGGAGAAAGGGGGCATACACATAGGAGAAAAAGGGGTTACACACAGGAGAGAGGGAAAAAACACACAGGAGAGAGGAGGGATACACACAGGATAAAGGAATATACAGGCAGGCGAGAGGAAAATACAAACAGGAGAAAAAAGGATACACACAGGGGAGGGGGATACACAAAGTAGAGAGGGGCATGCACTCAGGAAAAAAGGATACACACAGGAGAAAAAAGGATACACACAAGAGAGAAAAGGATACACACAGAAGAGGGGGATACACACAGCAGAGAGGGGCATACACACAGAAGCGAGGAAGATACACACAGGAGAGAGGAAGATACAAGAAGGAGAGAGGGGATACACACAGGAGAGACGGTGATACACACAGGAGAAAGGGGGATACACACAAGACAGAAAGGAATTACACACAGGAGAGAGGAGAGAAACACACAGGAGAGAGGAGGGATACACACAGGAGAAAGGAAGACACACACAGGAGAGTAGAAAATACACACAGGAGAGAGGAGGGTACACACAGGAAAGAGGAGGATACACATAGGAGAGAAGAATATACACAAATGAGAGAGGAGAATACACACAGGAGAAAGGAGGATACACACAGGAGAGGGGCTTACACACAGGAGAGAGGGGATACAAAAAAGAGATTTGGATACACACAGGAGACAGGGTAATACACACAGGAGAGTGGGGGATACACACCGGAGATGGGGATACAGAGCAGAGAGAGGGGGATACATACAGAAGAGAGGAGGATACAAACAGGTGAGAAGAGTATACGCACAGGAGAGAGGAGGATACACACAGGTGAGAGCAGGATAGAAACAAAAAAGAGGGGGTTGGAGACCCGGCAAGATGGCGTCATAGAAGCGACTCAGGATTGCAGCTCTCAGTGACGGCGCAGAGGGTGAGTCCTAGCCGCATTCTCGGATGGACTTTTCTAGCCCACAGAGCACTGAAAGTCCCACAGGATGCTAGTAAAGTAAAACCGGCTAACGCAGCCCTCTGGCGCGGCCGCTTCGGCTGGCGCTGCTTCGGCCGGCGCCGCAGCAGGACCCGGCAGGGAACTCACTGGTCTGGGCGCCCTGTTAAACCAGCAATCTGAGAGTTTGAAGGGCAGATTGGCGCGTCCATCTGATTGAACGGGACTTGGACAGTGAGCCAGACCAGGAGTTTCCTGGGAGTTTCCTGGGAAGCGTGATCTCAGCTGGTGAAGTGGGCAGTGGCACGGGAGATTGCACGGATCCCAGTGCCCTATCGGCAGGCTCCTGGGGCGCCAGTGAGAGAGTCGAACTTTAAGCTTGCGGAGAGGGAGGGAGAGAGAGAGAGGACGGACTCTGAGGCAGGGAGCTGGGTAATCGGGCTCAGCGAGTCCCACCCTCACAGGGACAAGCAGGGCAATGACTGGAGACACTTGGCGCTGAGAGTTATGCTGCCGGCATCTAGGACGGTGCAGCCCGGTGAGGGAGGGGCGTCCACCACCGCTGACACAATCCGCCCGTATTGAAGTACCGCCCAGGGCCGAAGCAGCCTGCCGTTGCCGAGGCAACCTGCCATAACAGAGAGACTCCCAGGAGACGGGAGCTCTACACAGCAGAAGGGAGCCCAGCAGCAACAGGGCAGAACCGCGCTAGCCGGTCAGAGCCCCGGCAGGCAAATAGTGAATAGACTGCCACCTAGTGGGGCAGGACAGTGCAACAGATACTCATAAAGAAAGCCCCAACTCCCTGAAACAGTGCATATAAGGGGGGGAAATAAAAGGGAGGTGTTTTATGAGTTCTATTACAGCAGACATAAACAACCTCCCAACAACACTGAATGAACAACGGAGCTCACAGCTCAGCACTGGAGCTACTATAAAGCACAAACCGTCTCCTTAAGCAGCTCCCTGACCCCTGTATATCCAAAGAGACACCGCAAAAAAAGGACTAATCAGACTGACATTTGGCGGGCATCATTCTGGAACAAAGACAGCAGAAGAAGAAACTGGTATCATCCCTCACACTTCCACAGCTGCTACAGGTATACTCCAGACAAACAGGGCCTGGAGTGGACCTCAGAACTCATACAGCAGAGGGGCAAGAACACTAGAAGGAAAACTAAGTAACAGAAATACTTCATCATCAACAATCTCAGCATCCACACAGAGACCCAATTGAAAAATCAGCAACTACAAAGACGACAGGCGGATAAATCCATAAAGATGGGAAGAAACCAGCGCAAAAAGGAGGAAAACACCCGAAACCAAAACACCTCACCTCCTACAAAGGACCAAAACTCCTCACCAGCAAGGGAACAAAGCTGGACGGAGAATGAGTGTGACGAAATGACGGAATCAGACTTCAGAAAGTGGATAACGAGAAATTTCATTGAGCTAAAAGAACATGTTCTAAATCAGTGCAAAGAAACTAAGAACCTTGAAAAAAGATTTGAAAAAAAATTCGAGGAATTGATAACAAGAATGGAAAACTTAGAGAGGAATATGAATGAATTGAAGGAGCTGAAAAACACAACACGAGAACTTCGTGAAGCATGCACAAGTTTCAACAGCCGAATTGACCAAGCAGAAGAAAGAATGTCAGAAATTGAAGATCAACTCAATGAAATAAAACGTGAAACCAAGATTAAAGAAAAAAGCACAAAAAGGAATGAACAAAATCTCCAAGAAATGTGGGACTATGTGAAGAGACCCAACCTACGTTTGATAGGTGTACCAGAATGTGACGAAGAGAATGAATCCAAGCTGGAAAACACTCTTCAGGATATTATCCAGGAAAATTTCCCCAACCTAGCAAGACAGGTCAATACTCAACTCCAGGAAATACAGAGAACACCACAACGATACACCGCAAGAAGAGCAACCCCAAGGCACATAATCGTCAGATTCACCAGGGTTGAAATGAAGGAGAAAATACTAAGGGCAGCCAGAGAGAAAGGTCGGGTCACCCACAAAGGGAAGCCAATCAGACTCACAGCAGATCTCTCGGCAGAGACTCTACAAGCCAGAAGAGAGTGGGGGCCAATATTCAACATCCTTAAAGAAAAGAACTTTCAACCCAGAATTTCATATCCAGCCAAACTGAGCTTCATAAGTGAAGGAAAAATAAAATCCTTCACGAACAAGCAAGTACTCAGAGATTTTGTCACCACTAGGCCTGCTTTACAAGAGCTCCTGAAAGAGGCACTACACATAGAAAGGAACAACCAGTTCTAGCCATCCTAAAAGCATACCAAATGCTAAAGACCATCAACAAAATGAAGAATGTACATGAACCAATGGGCAAAACAGCCAGATAGCATCAAAATGGCAGTACCAAATTCACACATAACAATATTAACCCTGAATGTAAATGGGCTAAATGCACCAATCAAAAGACACAGACTAGCAAATTGGATAAAAAACCAAAACACATCAGTGTGCTGTATCCAGGAAACCCACCTCACACACAAAGGTACACAAAGGCTCAAAATAAAAGGATGGAGGAAGATTTACCAAGCAAATGGAGAGCAAAAAAAAGCAGGAGTTGCAATTCTCGTCTCTGATAAAATAGACTTTAAAGCAACAAAGATCAAAAGGGACAAAGAAGGTCACTACATAATGGTAAAAGGATCGATACAACAAGAAGAGCTAACGATTCTAAATATATATGGACCCAATGTAGGAGCACCCAGATATATAAGGCAAGTTCTTAATGACTTACAAAGAGACTTAGACTCCCACACAATAATAGTGGGAGACTTTAACACTCCACTATCAATAGCAGACAGATCAACCAGACAGAAAATTAACAAGGATATCCAGGACTTGAACTCAGACCTGGAACAAGCAAACCTTATCGACATTTACAGAACTCTCCACCCCAAATCCACAGAATATACATTCTTCTCAGCACCACATCACACCTACTCCAAAATTGACCACATAATTGGAAGTAAAGCACTCCTCAGCAAATGCAGAACAACGGAAATCATAACAAACAGTCTCTCAGACCATAGTGCAACCAAGTTGGAACTCAAAATTCAGAAAATAACTCAGAACCGCACAGCTTCATGGAAACTGAACAACTGGCTCTTGAATGTTGATTGGATAAACAATGAAATGAAGGCAGAAATAAATAAGTTCTTTGAAACCAACGAGAATGAAGACACAACATACCAGAATATCTGGGACACATTTAAAGCAGTCTGTAGAGGAAAATATATAGCAATAAGTGCCCACATGAGAAGAGTGGAGAGATCCAAAATTGACACCCTATCGTCAAAATTGAAAGAGCTAGAGGAGCAAAATCAAAAAAGCTCAAAACCTAGCCGAAGACAAGAAATAACTAAGATCAGAGCAGAACTGAAGGAGATAGAGACAAGAAAAACCCTTCAAAAAATCAACAAATCTAAGAGCTGGTTTTATGAAAAGATCAACAAAATAGACAGACCACTAGCCAGACTGATAAAAAAGAAAAGAGAGAACAACCAAATAGATGCAATAAAAAACGATAAAGGGGAAATCACCACAGAGTCAACAGAAATTCAAACCATCATCAGAGAATACTACGAACAACTCTATGCACACAAACTAGTAAATCAGGAAGAAATGGATAAATTCCTGGATGCCTGTGTCCTCCCAAGGCTAAACCAGGAGGAAGCCAAAACTATGAATAGACCAATAACAAGGTCAGAAGTTGAGGCAGCAGTTAAGAGCCTACCACACACACACAAAAAAAAAGCCCAGGTCCAGATGGGTTCACAGCTGAATTCTACCAGACACACAAAGAGGATCTGGTACCATTCCTTCTGAAACTATTCCAAATAATCCAAAAAGAGGGAACCCTTCCCAAATCATTTTATGAGAACAATATCATCCTGATACCAAAACCTGGCAGAGACTCAACAAGAAAAGAAAACTTCAGGCCAATATCCATGATGAACATAGATGCAAAAATCTTCAATGAAATACTGGCAAATCGATTGCAACAGCACATTAAAACACTTATCCATCAACTGGAAGCATTCCCTTTGAAATCTGGCACTAGACAAGGATGCCCTCTCTCACCGCTTCTATTCAACATAGTACTGGAAGTTCTAGCCAGAGCAATCAGGCAAGAAAAAGAAATAACGGTTATTCAAATTGGAAAGGTGGAAGCCAAATTGTCTCTATTTGCAGACGACATGATAGTATACCTAGAAGACCCCATCACCTCAGCCCAAAAGCTCCTGCAACTGATAAGCAACTTCAGCAAAGTCTCAGGATATAAAATCAATGTGCAAAAATCACAAGCATTCCTATACACCAATAACAGACTTAAAGAGAAACAAATTAAGAACGAACTGCCATTCCCAATCGCTACAAAGAAAATAAAATACCTAGGAATACAACTCACTAGGAATGTAAGGGACCTCTTTAAGGAAAACTACAAACACCTGCTCAACGAAATAAGAGAGGACACAAACAGATGGAGAAACATTCCATGTTCGTGGTTAGGAAGAATCAATATTATGAAAATGGCTATACTGCCCAAAGTAATTTACACATTCAATGCTATCCCCATCAAACTACCATTGAATTTCTTCATAGAACTGGCAAAAACCACCATGAATTTCATATGGAACCAAAAAAGAGCCCGCATAGCCAAGTCAATTCTAAGCAAAAAGAACACAGCGGGAGGCATCACGCTACCAGACTTCAAACTATACTACAAGGCTACAGTAATCAAAACAGCATGGTACTGGTACCAAAACAGAGATATAGACCAATGGAACAGAACAGAGGCATCGGAGGCAACACAACATATCTACAACCATATCATCTTTGATAAACCAGACAAAAACAGGCAATGGGGAAAGGATTCCCTATTTAATAAATGGTGTTGGGAAAACTGGCTAGCCATGTGCAGAAAGCAGAAACTGGACCCCTGTCTGACACCTTACATTAAATTAACTCCAGATGGATTAAAGACTTAAATGTAAGACCTGACACCATAAAAACCCAGAAGAAAATCTAGGCAAAACCGTTCAGGACATAGGCGTAGGCAAGGACTTCATGAACAAAACACCAAAAGCATTGGCAACAAAAGCCAAAATAGACAAATGGGACCTAATCAAACTCCACAGCTTCTGCACGGCAAAAGAAACAGTCACTAGAGTGAATCAACAACCATCAGAATAAGAAAAAATCTTTGCAGTTTACGCATCGGACAAAGGGCTGATATCCAGAATTTACAAAGAACTCAAACAGATTTACAGAAAAAAAAAACAAACAAGCCCATTCAAAAATGGGCAAAGGATATGAACAGACACTTTACAAAAGAAGACATACATGAGGCCAACAAACATATGAAAAAGTGCTCATCATCATTGGTCATTAGAGAGATGCAAATCAAAACTACATTGAGATACCATCTCACACCAGTTAGAATGGCGATCATTAAAATATCTGGAGACAGCAGATGCTGGAGAGGATGTGGAGAAATAGGAACACTCTTACACTGTTGGTGGGAGTGTAAATTAGTTCAACCATTGTGGAAGACAGTGTGGCGATTCCTCAGGGACCTAGAAATAGAAATTCCATTTGACCCAGCAATCCCATTACTGGGTATCTATCCAAAAGACTGTGAATCGTTCTACTATAAGGACACATGCACACGAATGTTCATTGCAGCACTGTTTACAATAGCAAAGACCTGGAACCAACCCAAAAGCCCATCGATGATAGACTGGACTGGGAAAATGTGGCACATATACACCATGGAATATTATGCAGCAATCAGAAATGATGAGTTTGTGTCCTTTGTAGGGACATGGATGAATCTGGAGAACATCATTCTCAGCAAACTGACACAAGAACAGAAAAAGAAATACCGCATATACTCACTCATAGGCGGGTGAGAAAAATGAGAACACATGGACACAGAGAGGCGGTCTACTATACACTGGGGACTGTTGGGGGAAATGGGGGAGGGACAGCGGGGGGGGCTGGGGGTGTTGGCTGGGGATGAATACCAAGTGTGGGTGAGGGGGAGGAAGGCAGCAAAACACACTGCCATGTGTGTACCTATGCAACTATCTTGCACGTTCTGCACATGTACCCCAAAACCTATAATGCAATAAAAATTAAAAAAAAAAAGAGGGGGTTAAACACAGGAGAGAGGGTGATAAACACAGAAGAAAGGTGATACACACAGGTAAAAGGAGGGTACACAGAGGAGAGAGGAAGATACACAAAGAAGAAAAGGTGATACACAGAAAAGAGGGGATACACATAGGAGAGAGTGTGATACACTGAAAAGAGAGAAGGATACACACAGGAGAGAAAAGGAAACACACAGGAGAGGGGAATCCACACAAGAGAATGGGGGATACACACAGGAGAGTAAAGAATACACACAGGAGAGGGGAATACACACAGGGGAGAGAGGCGTACACACAGGAGAGAAAAGGACACACACAGCAGAGAGGAGAATACACAGAGGAGAGAGGGGATACCCACAGAAGAGTGGAGGATACACATAGGAGAGAGGGGGGATACACACGGAGAGAGGGTAGATACACACAAGAGAGAAGGGGGATACATCCAAGAGAGAGGAGGAATACACACAAGAGAGGAGAATACACATAGGAGAGAGCAGGATACACACAGGAGAGAGGAAGATACACACAGGAAATAAAATCCAAACAGGAGAGAGGAGAATACACACAGGAGAGAGAAGGATACAAACAAAATAGAGAAGGTTACACACATAAGACAGAAGGATACACACAAAATAGAGAAGGATACACACAGGAGAGAGGTGATCCACACAGGAGAAAGAAGAATACACACCGGAGAGAGGAAGATACACACAAATGAGAGAATTATACACACAGGAGAGAGAGGGATACACATAGGAGAGTGGTGATACACACAGGAGAAAGGAAGATACACACAGGAGAGAAAAGGAACCACACAGGAGAGGGGGATACACAGAAATGAGAGGGGTGTACACACAGGAGAAAGGAAGATACACACAGAAAAAAATAAACACAGGAGAGAGGAGAATACACACAGGAGAGAGAAGGGTACACACAAAATAGAGAAGGATACACACAGGAGACAGAAGGATACACACAGAAGAGAGGAACATACACAAAGGAGAGGTGTGATACACACAGGAAAAAAAGGAATACACACAGGAGAGAAAAAGATACACACAGGAGAAAAAGATACACAAAGTAGAGTGGGACATACATACAGGAAAGTGAAATACACACAGGGGAAAGGGGGGATAAACACAGGAGTGAGGAGGATATGCACAAGAGAGGGGGATACACAGAAATGAGAGGGGTGTACACACAGGAGAAAGGAAGATACACACAGGATAGAGGAGGATACAAAAATGAGAAAGGGATACACACGAAAGACGGGTTATACACACAGAAAAAATGGGGGATACACACAAGAGAGAAACGGGTTACACACAGGAGAGAGGGGGGAAAACAAAAAATAGAGGAGGATTGCACACAGGAGAGAGAAAGATACAAACAGGAGAGAGGAAAATACACACAGGAGAGAGAAGAATACGCACAGGAGAGAGGAGGATACACACAGGAGAGAGGAGTATACACAGAGTAGAGAGGAGGATACACATAAGAGACAAGGTAATACACACAGAAGAGAGGGTGATACACACAGAAAAGAGGGGAATGCACACAACAGAGAGGGAATACATAGAGGAGAGATGAGAATACACAAAGGAGAGAGGGGGTACACACAAGAGAAAGGGGGATACAAATAGGAGAGTGCGGCATACACACAAAAGGGAGAAGGTTACACACAGGAGAGAAGAGGATACACACAGGAGAGAAAGGCTACACACAGGAGAGAGCAGTATACACAAAGAAGAGAGGAAAACACACAATAGAGAGGGGGATACATACAGGCGAGGGGTATACACACAGGAGATGGTGTGGTACACAAAGGAGAGTGGGGGATACACACAGGAGGAAGGAGGATACAAACAGGAGAGTGCGGCATACACACAAGAGGGAGGGGGATACACACAGGAGAGATGAGGACACACACAGGAGAGAGAAGGCTCACACAGGAGAGAGGAGTATACACAAAGAAGAGAGGGAAACAAACAAGAGAGAGGGGGATACATAAAGGCGAGGGGGATACACACAGGAGACGGTGTGATACACACAGGACAGAGGGGGATACACAAAAAAGAGAAAAACATACACAGGAGAGCGGGGTATAAACAAAAGATAGAGGAGGGTACCCACAGGAGAGAGGGGGGATACACACAGGAGAGAGGGGGGATGCACACAGGAGAGAGGGGGATACCCATAGGAGAGTGGGGCATACACACAGCAGGGAAGGTAATACATACAGGAGAGAGAAACATACACACAGGAAGACAAGAATAAATACGAAAGAGGAGGATACACACAAAAGACTGGAGGATACGGGCAGAATAGAGGATGATACACGCAGGGGAGAAGAGGATAGACACAAGAGAGAGGAGGATACACACAGGAGAGAGGAGGATACACGCAGAAGAGAGGAGGATGCACACAGGAAAGAGAAGGGATACACACAGAAGAGGGGGATACACAAAAAAGAGAGGAAGATACACACAGGAGAAAGGAAGATGCACACAGGAGAGTGGAAGATTCACACAAAAGAGAGGATGATACACACAGGAGAGACTAGGATACATACAGAAGAGAGAACAATACACACAGGACAGAGGGATACACACAGAATAGAAAATGATACACATAAAAGAGAGGAGGGCACACACAGGAGAAAAAAGGATACACAGAGCAGAGAGGAGGATGCACACAGGAGAGGGGGATACACATATAAGAGAGTGACATACACACAGGGGAGACAAAGATATACACAGAATTGAGGAAGATACACACTGGAGAGAGTAGGATACACACAGGAGACAAGAGGATACACACAGGAGAGAGGGGAAATACACACAGGATAGTGGAAGATACACACAGAAGAGAGGAGGATACACACAGGAGAGAGGATGATCCACACAAATGAAAAAAGGATACACACAGGAGAGAGGGGAAAAAACACAAGAGAGTGGGGGATACACACATGTGGAGGGGGATACACACAGGAGGGAAAAAGATACACACAGGAGAGAAGAAAATACACATAGGAGAGAACAACATACACAAAAAAGACATGGGCATGCACACAGGAGAGGAAGATACACACAGGAGAATGGGGAATACACACAGGAACGTCAGGATACACAGAATAGAGGGTGATACACACAGGAGAGAGGGGCATACACAGAGGAGGGAGGAGGATACACACAGGATAGAGGAGAATACACACAGTAGAGAGGAAGATACACAGGGTAGAGAGGGAATAAACACACAGAATAGAAGAAGATACACACAGAAGAGAGAAAGATACACACAGGAGAGGAGGAAACACACAGGGAAGAGATGGATACACACAGGAGAGAGGAGGATACACACAAAACAGAAAAAAAATACAAACAGGAGAGAGAAGGATACACACAGGTGAAAGGAGGATACACACAGGAGAGAGGAAGATACAGACAAAAGAGGGGGATACACACAGGAGGAATGGGGATACACACAGGGGGAGGGGGATACACACAGGAGAGAGGAGGATACACTCAGAAGAGAGGAGGATACACACAGGAGAGAGGGGTATACACACAGGGCGTGGGGGATACACACAGGAGGGTGGAGGATACAAACAGCAGACAAGAGGATACGCACAGTAAAGAGGAGAATACACACACACAGAGAAGGATACACAAAGGAGAGGGGAGAAAACACAGTAGAGAGTGGGATCTACACAGGAGAGAGGGATACACACAGAATTGAGAGGGATGCACATAGGAGAAAGGGAGATCCACAGAGGAGAGGGAGATACACAATGAAAAGAGGAGCATACACACAGGAGAGAGGAGGATACACACAGGAGAGAAGGGGGATACACACAGGAGAAAGGGGAATACACACAGGAGAGTGAAGCATACACACAAGATGAAGAGGGATACACACAGGAGAGAGGGGGATACACACAGGGGAATGATAAATACAGGGGGGAGGAGGGTACACAAAAGCGAGGGGAGGATACAGACAGAAGAGGGACGATAAATGCAGGAAAGAGAAGGATACACACAGGAGCGAGGAGGATATACAGAGGAGAGAGAAGGATACACGCAGGAGAGAGCAGGATTCACACAGGAGAGTGGGGGGATACACACAAGATAGGGCGATACAAACAGAAAAGAGAAGGATAAACACAGGAGAGAGGACGATACTCACAGGAGAGAGGGGTATACACACAAAAGCGTGGAGGATGCACTCAGAAGAGAAGGGGATACACACAGGATTGAGGAGGATACACACAGTAGAGAGAAGATACACAAAGGAGAAAGGAGGATACACACAGGAGAGAGGGGAATACACACAGGAGAAAGGAGGATACACAAGGGAGAAGGAGATACACACAGAAGAGAGGGGGATACATGGAAAAGAGAAAAGGATACACACAGGAGAGAAAAGAATACACACAGGAGATGGGAATGCACAGGAGAGAAAGGCATACACACAGGAGAGGGTGATACACACAGGAGAAAGGGGGATCTACACAGGAAAGAGGAGAATACACACAGGAGAGAAGGATACACACAGGAGAGAAAGGCATACACACAGGAGAAAGGAGAATACACACAGCAGAGATTAGGATTCACACAGGAGAGAGGGCATAAACACAGGAGAAAGAAGAATACACACAGGAGAAAGGGGGGAAAAACACAGGAGAGAGGGTGGATACAAAAAGTAGAAAGGGGGGATACACAGAAGAATGAGGAGAGATACACACAGGAGAGAGGAGCATACACACAGGAGAGAGGAGAATACACACAGGAGAGGGATAGATACACACAGGAGAGAAGGATAAACACAGTAGAGAGGAAGATACACACAGGATAGAGGAGGATACACACAAAATAGAAAATGATACACACAGGAGAAAGAAGGATACACACAGAACAGAGGGGGATAAACACAGGAGAGGGGAATACACACAGGAGAGAAAAAGGATATACACAGGAGACAGGGATACACAAAAAAGGGAGTTAGATACACACAGGAGAGAGGGGGATACACACAGGAGAGAGAGAAATACACACAAAAGAGATGGGCATACCCACAGGGAGAGGAGAATACACAAAGGAAAGAGGGGGATACACACAGGAAAAAGGGGATACAAACAGGAGAGGGCGGCATACACACGGAAAGGAGGGGGATACACACAGAAGAGAGGAGGATACACACAAAATAAAAAATGATACACACAGGAGACAGAAAATGACACACAGGAGAGAGGGGGATAAACACAGGAGAGGGAAATCCACACAGGAGAGAAAAAGAAACACACAAGAGACAGGGATACACAAAGAAGGGAGTTGGATACACACAGGAGAGAGGGGGATACACACAGGAGAGAGGAGACTACAAAAATAAGGGAGGAGAATACACACAGGAAAAAGGGGGATACAAACAGGAGAGTGCTGCATACACACAGAAGGGAGGGGGATACACACAGGAGAGAGGAGGATACACAAAGGAGAAAGGAGGCGTCACAAAGGAGAGAGGAGAATACACAAAGAAGAGGGGGAAACACACAAGAGAGGGGGATACACACAGGAGAGAGGAGGATATACAAAGGAGAGAAGAGGATACACACAAGAGAGAGAAGAATACACACAAGAGAGGGGGATACACACAGGATAGGAAATGTTACACATAGGAGAAAGGAGGATACACACAGGAGAGAGGAGGCTACACACAGGAGAAAGGAGAATACATAAAGAAGAGGGGAAAACACACAAGAGAGTGGGGGTACACATAGGAGGGGGATAAACACTGGAGACGGTGGGATACACACAGGAAAGAGAGGGATACAAAAAGAGAAGGGGATACACACAGGATGGAGGGGTAAACACACAAAATAGAAAAGGATACACACAGGAGAGAAGGGTGATACACACAGGAGAGTGGGGGATACACACAAAAAAGTGGGGCATAAACACAGAAGGGAAGGGGATACACACAGGAGAGAGGGGGATACACAAAGGGGGAGAAGAATAAAAACAGAAGAGAGGAGGATAAACACAAATGAGTGGAGGATACAGACAGAATAAAGGAGGATACACGCAGGAGAGAGGAGTATACACAAAGGAGAGAAGATACACACAGGAGAGAGTAGATACACACAGGAGAGAGGAGCATACACACAGGAGAGAAGAGGATACACAAAGGAGAGTGATAGATACACACAGGAGAGAAGGATAAGCACAGGAGAGAGGAAAATACACACAGGACAGAGGAACATACACACAGGAGAGAGGAGGATACACACAGAAAAGAAAAGGATGCACACAGGAGACAGAAGGATACACACAGGAGAGAGGGGGATACACAAAGGAGAGGAGGATAATAAAAGGAGACAAAAAGATACTCACAGGAGACAGGAATACACAAAAAAGGGAGTTGGATACACACAGGAGAGAGGGAAATACACATAGGAAAGAGGGGAATACACACAAGAGAGAGAGCTATACCCACAGGAGAGAGAATACACAAAGGAGAGATGGGGATACACACAGGAAAAAGAAGGATACAAACAGTAGAGTGCAGCATACACACAGAAGGGAGTGGGATACACACAGTAGAGAGGGGGATACACACAAAAGAAAGGGGCATACAAACAGGAGAGGGTGATACACACAGGAGAAAGGGGGATACACACAGGTGAGAGAAGAATACACACAGAAGAGGGGGATACACACAAGAGAGAGGGACGTACACACAGGAGAGAGGAGGATAGACACAGCAGAGAGGAGGATACACAAAGGAGAGAGGGGATACACACAAAAGAGAGGGAGATACACACAGAAGAAAGGGGTATACACATAGGAGGGGGGATACACAGAGGGATGAGGAAAGATACACACAGGAGAGAGGATCATACACACAGGAGAGAGGAGAATACACAGAGGAGAGAGAAAGATACACACAGGAGAGAGGAAGATACACACAGGAGAGAGGATACACACAAAAGAGAAAAGTATACACAGAGGAGACAGAAGGATACACAAAGTAGAGAGGGGCATACACACACAAAAGGGGAATACACCCAGGAGAAAGGGGGATACACAAAAGAGAGAGGAGGATACACACAGGAGAGGGGGATACACACAGGTGAGAAAGACATACACACAGGAGAGAGGAAGATACAAACAGGAGAGTGGAGGTTACAAACAAGAGAGAGGGTATACACACAGGAGAGAGGGGGATAACCACAGAAGAAAGGGGAGATACAAACAGAAGAAAAAGGGGTTACACACAGGAGAGTGAGGGGAAACACAAGGGAAAGAGGAGGGATACACAAAGGATATAGGAAGAAATACACAGGAGAGAGGAGAATACACACAGGAGAGAGGAGAATACACACAGAAGAGAGGAGGATACACAGAAAAGAGAGGGGGATACACACAGAAACAAGAAAGATACAAACAAAAGAGTGCAGCATACACACAGAAGGGAGGGGTATACACACAGGAGAGAGGAAGATACAAACATGGGAAGGCGGATACACACAGGAGAGAGGAGGCTACACAGAGGAGAAAGGAAGATACACAAATAAGAGGGGGAAACACACAAAAGAGAGAGAGATACACACAGTCGAGAGGGATACGCCCAGGAGACGTGGAGATACACACAGGAGATAGGGAGAAACACACAGGAGAGGGGGGTACACACAAAAGAGAGTGGCATACACACAGGAGAGAGGAGGATACACACAGGAGAGAGGGGGGATACACACAGGAGGGAGTGGGGATACACACAGGAGAGAGGGGGGTACAAACAAGAGATTGAGGCATACAAACAGGTGGGAAGAAGATACACACAGGAGATTGAGGCATACACACAGAAGAGAGTGGGATACACACAGGAAAAGAAGGATAAATACAGGAGAGAGGAAGACACACACAAAAGAGTGGAGGATACAGACAGAAGAGAGGAGGATAAACGCAGGAAAGAGGAGGATACACACAGGAGAGAGGATTATACACACAGGAGAGAGGAGGATACACGCAGGAGAGAGGAGGATACACACAGGAGAGAGAAGGGATACACACAGGAGAGGGGGATACACACTGGAGGGAGGAGGATACACATAGAAGAAAAAAGGATACACACAGGAGAGTGGAAGATACACATAAAAGAGAGGAAAATACACACAAAAGAGAGGGGGACACACAGAGAAGAGAGGGGGATACACATAGAAGAGTGGTGATACACACAGGAGAGTGGAGGGTACACACAGGAGAGAGGGGGATACACACAGGAGAAAGGAGGATACACTGAAAAAAGGAGGATACACACAGGAGAGAGGAGGATAAAAACAGTAGAGAAGGTTATACACAGGATAGAGGGGCATAGACACAGGAGAGGGAGATACACACTGGAGAAAGGAGGATAGACACAGGAGAGGGGAGAATACACACAGGAGAGGGGGATACACACATGAGAACAGGGCGTACACACAGAAGAGAAAATAATTCAAAAAGCAGAGAGGAGGATACACACTGGAGAGAGGGGATACACACAAGAGAGTGGGGGATACACACAGGAGAGAGGGGAATACACACAGGAAAGAGCGGGGATACACACAGGAGAGTGGGGACATACACACATGAGAGAGGAGGAATACACACAAGAGGAAGGACAATACACACAGAAGAGAGGAGGATACACACAGTAGAGAAAATGATACACAGAAGAGGGGGATACACACAGGAGAGAGAAAGATACACACAGGATAGAGGAGTTTACACACAAAAGAGAGAAGGATACACACAGAAGACAGAAGAATAAACACAGGAGAGAGGGGGATATACACAGGAGAGTGGTGATATAAACAGGAGGGAGGAGGGTACACACAGGAGAGAGGGGCATACACACAGGAAAAATGGATAAACATAGGAGAAAGGCGGATACACACAGGAAAGAGGAGGATACACACAGGTAAGGGGGATACACGAAGAAAAAAGGGTGTACACACAGGAGAGAGGAAGATACACACAGGAGACAGGAGGATACAAACAGGAGAGAGGTGATACACACAGGAGAAAGAGGGTATACCGAGGATCCTTCACAGCCTCACTGAATATTACACACTTGTGATATAGTCTGGAGTATATTTTTTATGGCCACTCATTCAAAGAATCACTAAATAATGCACACCTGCTGAATAGTCAGATGTCTCTTTCCGATGGCCACTCATTAAGAGCCTCACTAGGTGTACACACCTGAGGAAATAGGATTTACCTTTATCCCCTCATTCACATTCTGACTAAATAAGGCACACCTGTGGAATAGTCAGGAGACTTTTTCATGTGGCCTCTAATTCGGAGTGTCACTGAATAATGTGGTGTAGTCAGGAGTCTATTTCATGTGGACACATATTCAGAGCCTCAGTGAATAAGACAGGCCCTTGATATAGTAAGAAATCTAATTAATATGGCCACATCTTCTGAGCTTCACTGTATAATACACACCTGGAGAACAACTTTGAGTCTATTTTCGATGGATATTCATTCAGAGCCTCGGTAAATAATGTACACCTGTGGAGAAGCCAGGAGTCTACTTTATTAGAACACTCATTCATAGCCTCAGTGGATAATATGTACGTGTGGATTAGTCAGGATTCCATTTTATATGGCCACTGACTTGTAACCTCAATGAAAAATGCACAAATGTAAAGTACTCAGCAGTTTATTTCATATAAACACTCATTCAGAGATTCAGTGAATAATACAAATATTTAAGATAGACAACATCCTGTTTCCTATGGTCAAACCAAAAGAGCCTCACTGAGTAATGCACACCTGGGGAAGTAATAAAATTCCACTTTATATAGCCTCTCATTTACAGCCTAAGGGAATAATGCACACGTGTGGAATAGACACTAGTCTATTTTATATGGCCACAAAGTCAAAGCCTTAGTGAGTAATACACAACTTTGGAATAGTCACTAGTCTATTCCATATGCCCAAATATTTAGAGTCAGAGTAAATAATACACGCCTGTGGAATAGTCAGAAAACAAGTTCATATGGCCAAAGATTCAGATCCTCAGTGAATGATACATACTTTGGAGAAAATCAGGACGCTATTACATGTGGCATCAATTTCAGAACTTCATTGAATAATAAACACATGTATTGTAGTCAGAATTCTATTTCCTATAGCCACATATTCAGAGCCTAACTAAATAACATACACCTTGGAAATAGTCAGGATTCTATTTCGTATAGCCACTCATTTAGAGCCGTATGTTAAAACGCACGCCTGAGGAGTATTCTGGAGTCTCTATTTTATGGCCACTCATTCAGAGCTTCACAGAATTATACAGACTTATGGAAAGGTCTGGAGTGTATTTCACATAGCCACTTATTCAGAACCTCAGTGAAGAATCATATATATCTGGAAAATACTCAGGATTATATTATATATAGCCACTTATTCAGAGACGCGCTGAACAAGGCACACATAAGGAATAGTATAAAGACTATTTAATATGACCCTACACTCAGCGACTCAGTGGAAAATGCAGAGCAGAAAAACAGTCAAGATGATAGAGTCAGAAATTTATGTTATGTGGTCACTCATTCAGAATCTCACTGAAGAATACACACCTTTGGTATAGTAAGAGTCCAAGTCATATGGCCACTGAATCACAGCATTATGGGATAATGCACAAAGGAGCAATAGTAAAAAGTCTATTTCATATGGACTCCCATTCCGAGCTTAAGTGCATAATAAACAGCTGTGGAGTAGCCAGGACCCTATTTAAGGTAGTCCCAAATTAAGCAGCTCCGTTAATGATACACACATTGGTCAGAGTCAGGAGACTATTTGATATAGACACTCATACAAAAACTTTCTGAATACTGCACATGTCATGAATAATCAAAAGTCTGTTTCATATTGTGATTCATTTGGAGAATCAAAAAATAATGCACACCTGTGGAGTAAAATGGGTTCTATTTCAGAAGCCCACTCTTTCAGTGTTTTAGTGAATAATATGTATATCTGAAAAGTAAGGAATCTCTTTCACATGGCCACTCGTTCAGGCCCTCTCTGAAGAATACTCCCCTCAAAAATAGTCAAGTGTCTACATTATATGGCTACACATTCAGAGACTCTGTAGGTAATGAACACCTGGGCAATACACCTGAGTCTCTTTTTTATGCCCACTTAGTCAGAGTCTCATTCAATAATACACACCTGGGGAAGAGTTAAGAGTCTACTTCATGTAGCCACTCATTTAGAGCCTCAGTGAATATTGCACACCAAAGTAATAGTCGAGCATTTTTTATATGGCCATTCATTTTGTGCCTCACTGAGTGATATACCCCTGAAGAATCCTAAGCATTGTATTTGATACTAACACGCATTTAGCACATTATTGAATAATTCAAAATGGAGCAATAGTCAGGTGTCTATTTTATATGATCTATCACTCAAAGTTTCAGTGAATAATATACTACTCTGGAGTAATCAGGACGCTGTTTAAGATAGCCACGAATTAAGTGCCTTCCTGAATGATACACACCTGGGTAATATACTGGCCTCTATTTCATATGAACTCTAATTTTGTGTATCATTGAGTAATACACACCTGAGGCAGTGTCAGGAGTCTATTTGGTATGGACACTCAAACAGAACCTGTTTCATTAATGCACACATAAAAAAATAATGAGGAGTCTATGTCATATGGCTACTCATTAAGACAAAGACTGAATAATGCACATGTAAAGTAATTAGAAGTCTGATTCTTATGGACCCTCTTTCACAGCCTCACTGAATATTACACACTTGTGATATAGTCTGGAGTCTATTTTTTATGGCCACCCATTCAGAGAATCACTAAATAATGCACACCTGCGGAATAGTCAGAAGTCTCTTTCCTATGGCCACTCGTTATGAGCCTCACTAAGTGTACACACCTGAGGAAATAGTCAGGATTTACCATTATCCCCTCATTAGGATTCTCACAAAATAATGCACACCTGTGGAATAATAAGGAGACTCTTTTTTATGGCCACTCATTAAGAGCCTCACTAAGTGTGCACACCTAGGGAAATAGTCAGGATTTACCTATATCCCTTCATTCTGAGTCTCACTAAATAATGCACACCTGTGGAATAGACAGGAGACTTTTTCATGTGGCATCTAATTCAGAGTGTCACTGAATAATGTGGTGTAGTCAGGAGTCTATTTCATGTAGACACATATTAAGAGCCACAGTGAATAAAACAGGCCCTTTATGTTGTAAGGAATCTAATTAATATAGACACATCTTCTGAGCCTCACTGATTAACACACACCTGGAGAATAATTTGGAGTCTATTTTCGATGAACATTCATTCAGAGCCTCGGTAAATAATGCACACCTGTGGTGTAGCCAGGAGTCCATTTTATTAGGACACTCATTCATAGCCTCAGTGGATAATATGCACATATGGATTAGTCTGGATTCCAATTTATATGGCCACTGACTCGTAACCTAAGTGAAAAATGCACAAATGTAAAGTACTCAGCAGTCTATTTCATATAAACACTCAATCAGCGATTCACTAAATAATACAAATATTTAATACAGCAGCATCTTGTTTCATATGGTCACACAAAATGAGCCTCACTGAGTAAGGCACACCTACGGAAGTGTTAGGAGTCTACTTTATATGGCCTTTCCTTTACAGCCTCAGGGAATAATGCACACGTGTGGAATAGACACTAGACTATTTTATATGGCCACAAAATCAAAGCCTGAGTGAGTAATGCACATCCTTGGAATAGTCACTTGTCTATTTTACATGCCCAAATATTTAGAGTCAGAGTCAATAATACATGCCTGTAGACAAGTCAGAAAAGAATTTCATATCGCCAAAGATTCAGAGCCTCAGTGAATAATACATACCTGGGAAATACTCAGGACGGTATTACATGTGGCACCAATATCAGAATTTCCTTGAATAAGAAACAGCTCTATTGTGGTCAGAATTCTATTTCCTATACCCACATATTCAGACCCTAACTGAATATAATATACCTTGGGAAAACTTAAAATTCTATTTTGTATAGCCACTCATTTAGAGCGGAATGTAAAAACGCATGCCTGAGGAGCATTCAGGAGGCTTTATTTTATGGCCACTCATTCAGAGCTTCAAAGAATAATACAGACCTATGAAAACATCAGGAGGGTATTTCACATGGCCACTTATTCAGAACCTCAGTGAGGAATCATATATATGTGGAAAATACTCAGGATTATATTTTATATAGTCACTTATTCAGAGACTCACTGAATAATGCACAGCTAAAAAATAGTCTGGAGACTATTTGATATGACTCTTCACCCAGTGACTCAGGGGACAATGCAGAACTGAAAAATAGTCAAGAGGATAGAGTCAAGGGTTTATGTTATGTGATCACTCATTCAGAATCTCACTGAAGAATACACATCTTGGGAATAGTCAGTGTCCAAGTCATATGGACCCTCAATAACAGCATTACTGAATAATGCACAATGGGGCAATAGTAAGGAGTCTATTTCATATGGCCTGTCATTCGGAGCTTCAGTGCATAAACTACTTCACAGCTGTTTTAGCTGTGGAGTAGTCAGGACCCTATTTAAGGTAGACCCAAATTAAGCAGCTCCCTGAATGATACACACATGTGTCAGAGTCAGGAGACTATTTAACATAGACACTCATACAGAACCTTTTCGAATACTGCACATGTGGAAATAATCACTAGTCTTTTTCATATGGTGGTTAGTTTGGAGAATCAGAAAATAACGCACACCTGTTAAGTAGAATGGGTTCTATTTCATAAGGCCATTCTTTCAGTGTTTTAGTGAATAACATGTATATCTGATAAGTAAGGAATCTCTTTCACATGGCCACTGGTTCAGGGCCTCTGTGAAGAACACTCCCCTCAAAAATAGTCAAGGATCTACTTTAAATGGCTACACATTCAAAGTCTCTGTACGCAATGAAGACCTGGGCAATACACGTGACTCTCTTTTTTATGTCCACTTCATCAGAGACTCATTCAATAATACACAACAGAAGAAGATTTAAGAGTCCACTTCACGTAGCCACTCATTTAGAGACTCAGTGAATAATGCACACCAGGGTAATCATCGAGCATTTTTTATATTGCCACTAATTTTGTGCCTCACTGAGTGATATACAACTGAAGAATCCTCTGGATTCAATTTAATACTACCACACATTTAGAACCTCGTTAAATAATTCACAATAAATAGTCACGTGTCTATTTCATATGGTCTATCATTCAAAATTTCAGTGAATACTAACCTTCTATAGAGTAATCAGAAAACGGTTTAACATAGCCACGAATTAAGTGCCTTGCTGAATGATATGCACCTGTGTGATAGGAGTCTATTTCATATGAACTCTAATTTTGTGTATTGCTGAGTAATACACACCTAGGGCAGTGTCAAGACTCTATTTGGTATGGACACTCAAACAGAGCCTGTTTGATTGATGAACACATGGATAATAATGAGGATGATATGTCATACCGCGACTCATTCAGACAAACTGTGAATAATGCACATGTGGAGTAATTAGAAGTCTGTTTCATATGGTTTCTCTTTCACAGCCTCACTAAATATTACACACTTGTAATATAGCCTGGAGTCTATTTTTATGGCCACTCATTCAGATAATCAACAAATAATGCACAACTGCAGAATAGTCAGAAGTCTCTTTCCTATGGTCACTCGTTAAGAGCCTCACTAAGGGTACACACCTGGGAAAATAGTCAGAATTTACCTTTGTCCCCTCACTCAGAGTCTCACTCAATAATGCACACCTGTGGAATAGTCAGAAGTCTCTTTCCTATGGCCACTCATTAAGAGCCTCACTAAGTGTACACACCTAGGGAAATAGTCAAGATTTACCATTATCCCCTCATTCAGAGTCTCACTAAACAATGCACACCTGTGGAATAGTCAGGAGACTTTTTCAGGTGGCCTCTAATTCAGAGTGTCACAGAATAATGTGATGTAGTCAGGAGTCTATTTCATGTAGACTCATATTCAGAGCCACAGTGAATGAAACAGGCCCTTTATGTTCTAAGGTATCTAATTAATATGGCCACATCTTCTGAGACTCACTGAATAATACACACCTGGAGAATCATTTGGAGTCTATTTTCAATGGACATTCATTCAGAGCCTTGGTAAATAATGTACACCTGTGGAGTAGCCAGGAGTCTATTTTATTAGGACACTCATTCATAACCCCAGTGGATAATATGCACGTGTGGATTACTCCGGATTCCAATTTATATGGCCACTGACTCATAACCTCAGTGAAAAATGCACAAATGTAAAGTACTCAGCAGTCTATTTCATATAGACACTCATTCAGTAATTCACTAAATAATACAAATATTTAATATAGCAGCATCCTGTTTCATATGGTCACACAAAATAAGCCTCACTGAGTAAGGCACACCTAAGGAAGTGTTAGGAGTCTACTTTATATAGCCTCTCATTTACAGCCACAGGGAATAATGCACACGGGTGAAATAGACACTAAACTATTTGATCTGGCCACAAAATCAAAGCCTGAGTGAGGAATACACAACTTTGGAAGAGTCCCTTCTCTATTTTACATGCCCAAATATTTAGAGTCAGAGTGAATAATACACGCCTGTGGACAAGTCAGGAAACAATTTCATATGGCCAAAGTTTCAGAGCCTCAGTGATTAATACATATCTGAGAAAAACTCAGGACGGTATTACATGTGGCATCAATTTCAGAGCTTCCTTGAATAAGAAACACCTCTATTGTAGTCAGAATTCTATTTCCTATACCAACATATTCAGTGCCTAACTGAATAACATACACCTTAAAAAAAGGTAAAATTCTCTTTCGTATAGCCACTCATTTAGAGCCGAATATAAAAACGCACGCCTGAGGAGCATTCAGGAGGCTCTATTTTATGACCACATATTCAGAGCTTCACAGAATAATACAGGCCTATGAAAATGTCAGGAGTGTATTTCACACGGACACTTATTCAGAACCTCAATGAGAAATCATATATATATGAAAAATACTCAGGATTATATTATATAGAGCCACGTATTCAGGGACTCACTGAATAATGCACAGCTGAGGAATAGTCTGGAGACTATTCGATATGACTCTTCACCCAGTGACTGAGTGGACAATACAGAACTGAAAAATAGCTAAGAGGATAGAGTCAAAGGTTTATGTTATGTGATCACTCGTTCAGGAACTCACTGAAGAATAAACACCTGAGACTAGGAGGGAGGAGGCAAGATGGCGTCATAGAGGTGACTCAGGATTGCAGCTCTTGGTGAAGGCGCAGAGGGTGAGTCCTAGCCGCATTCTCGGATGTTCCTTTTATGCCCACAGAGCGTTCAAAGTCCCAGGTGTGGGAGAGACACGGGACGCTAGAAGCCAGCTAACGCAACCGGCTCCCGCCGCCTCTTCCGCCGGAGCCGCAGTGGGACCTGGCGCAGAACTCACTGCTCTGGGTGCCCTGTTAAACCGGCAATCTGAGATTTGGAAGGGCATATTGGCATGTCCATCTGATTGAACGGGACTTGGACAATGAGCCAGACCAGGAGTTTCCTGGGAAGCGTGATCTGAGCCGGTGTAGTGGGCAGCGGCATGGGAGATCACACGGATCCCAGTGCCCTATCGGCAGGCTCCTGGGGCGCCAGTGAGAGAGTCGACCTTTCAGCTTGGGGAGAGGAAGAGAGAGACAGAGAGGACCGACTCTGAGGCAGGGAGCTGGGTGATCGGGCTCGGAGGGTCCCACGCTCACGGGGACAAGCAGGGCGGCAACTGGAGGCGCTTGGGGCTGAGAGTTTTGTTGCCGGCATTTAGGACGGTGCAGCCCGGTCAGGGAGGGGTGTCCACCATTACTGACGAAGTGCACCCCCACTTAAGTACCGCCCAGGACTGACGCAGCCTGCTGTTGCCGAGGCAACCTGCCATAACAGAGAGAGTCCGCCAGGCAGCAACAGGGTGGACCTGCGTTAGCAGGTCAGAGCCCAGGCAGGCAAATAGTGAATAGACTGCCACCTAGTGGGGCAGGACAGTGCAACAGATACTCATAAAGAAAGCCCCAACTCCCTAAGACCGAGCATCTAACGGTGGAAAAAAAAAAAGTGGTGTTTTATGCGTTCTATTGCAGCAGACATAACCTCCCAACAACCCTTAATGAAAAACGGAGCTCACAGCTCAGCACTGGAGCTCCTATAAAGCACAGACTGTCTCCTCAAGCAGCTCCCTGACCCCTGTATATCCAAGGAGTCACCCCAGAAAAGGACTAATCAGACTGACATTTGGCTGGCATCATTCTGGAACAAGGGCAGCAGAAAAAGAAACTGATATCATCCCTCACTGTTCTGCAGCTGCTGCAGGAATACCCGAGACAAGCAGGGCCTGGAGTGGACCTCAGCACTCATACAGCAGAGAGGATAGATCATTAGAGGGAAAACTAAGTAACAGAAATACTTCATCATCAACAATCTCAGTGTCCACACAGAGACACAATAGAAAAATCAGCCACTACTAAGACGACAGGCGGATAAATCCATAAAGATGGGAAGAAACCAGCGCAAAAAAAAGGAAAGCACCCGAAACCAAAACACCTCACCTCCAAAAAAGGACCAAAACTCCTCACCAGCAAAGGAACAAAGCTGGACGGAGAATGAATGTGACGAAATGATGGAATCAGACTTCAGAAAGTGGATAATGAGAAACTTCAGTGAGCTAAAGTAACATGCTCTAAACCAGTGCAAAGAAACTAAGAACCTTGAAAAAAGATTTGAAAAAAGATTCGACGAATTGATAACGAGAATGGACAACTTAGAGAGGAATATGAATGAATTGAAGGAGCTGAATAACACAACACGAGAACTTCGTGAAGCATGCACAAGTTTCAACAGCCGAATTGACCAAGCAGAAGAAAGAATATCAGAAGGTGAAGATCAACTCAATGAAATAAAACGAGAAACCAAGATTAAAGAAAAAAGCACAAAAAGGAATGAACAAAATCTCCAAGAAATGTGGGACTATGTGAAGAGACCCAACCTACGTTTGATAGGTGTACCAGAATGTGACGAAGAGAATGAATCCAAGTTGGAAAACACTCTTCAGGATGTTATCCAGGAAAATTTTCCCAACCTAGCAAGACAGGTCAATACTCAACTCCAGGAAATACAGAGAACACCACAAAGACACTCTGCAAGAAGAGCAACCCCAAGGCACATAATCGTCAGATTCCCGAGGGTTGAAAGGAAGGAGAAAATACTAAGGGCAGCCAGAGAGAAAGGAGAGGTCACCCACAAAGGGAAGCCCATCAGACTCACAGCAGATCTCTCGGCAGAGACTCTACAAGCCAGAAGAGAGTGGGGGCCAATATTCAACATCCTTAAAGAAAAGAGCTTTCAACCCAGAATTTCATATCCAGCGAAACTGAGCTTCATAAGTGAAGGAAAAATAAAATCCTTCATGAACAAGCAAGTACTCAGAGATTTGTCACCACTAGGCCTGCTTTACAAGAGCTCCTGAAAGAGGCACTACACAAAGAAAGAAACAACCAATCCCAGCCATCCTAAAAGCATACCAAATGCTAAAGACCATCAACAAAATGAAGAATGTACATGAAACAACGGGAAAAACAGCCAGCTAGCATCAAAATGGCAGTATCAAATTCACACATAACAATATTAACCCTGAATGTAAATGGGCTAAATGCACCAATCAAAAGACACAGACTGGCAAATTGGATAAAAAACCAAAACCCATCAGTGTGCTGTATCCAGGAAACCCACCTCACATGCAAAGATACACAAAGGCTCAAAATAAAGGGATGGAGGAAGATTTACCAAGCAAATGGAGAGCAAAGAAAAGCAGGAGTTGCAATTCTCATCTCTGATAAAATAGACTTTAAAGTAACAAAGATCAAAAGGGACTAAGAAGGTCATTACATAACGGTAAAATGATCGATACAACAAGAAGAGATAACGATTCTAAATATATATGGACCCAATGTAGGAGCACCCAGATATATAAGGCAAGTTCTTAATGACTTACAAAGGGACTTAGACTCCCACACAATAATAGTGGGAGACTTTAACACTCCACTGTCAATAGCAGACAGATCAATCAGACAGAAAATTAACAAGGATATCCAGGACTTGAACTCAGACCTGGAACAAGCAAACCTGATAGACATTTACAGAACTCTCCACCCCAAATCCACAGAATATACATTCTTCTCAGCACCACATCACACCTACTCCAAAATTGACCACATAATTGGAAGTAAAGCACTCCTCAGCAAATGCAAAACAACTGAAATCATAACAAACAGTCTCTCAGACCATAGTGCAATCAAGTTGGAACTCAGAATTCAGAAAATAACTCAGAACCGCACAGCTTCATGGAAACTGAACTATTGGCTCTTGAATGTTGATTGGATAAACAATGAAATGAAGGCAGAAATGAAGAAGTTCTTTGAAACCAACGAGAATGAAGACACAACGTACCAGAATCTCTGGGACACATTTAAAGCAGTCTGTAGAGGAAAATATATAGCAATAAGTGCCCACATGAGAAGAGTGGAGAGATCCAAAATTGACACCCTATCGTCAAAATTGAAAGAGCTAGAGGAGCAAGATCAAAAAAGCTCAAAACCTAGCCGAAGACAAGAAATAACTAAGATCAGAGCGGAACTGAAGGAGATAGAGACAAGAAAAACCCTTCAAAAATCAATAAATGTAAGAGCTGGTTTTTCGAAAAGATCAACAAAATAGACAGACCACTAGCCAGACTGATAAAAAAGAAGAGAGAGAACAACCAAATAGATGCAATAAAAAACGATAAAGAGGAAATCACCACAGATTCCACAGAAATTCAAACCATCATCAGAGAATACTACAAACAACTCTATGCACATAAACCAGTAAATCAGGAAGAAATGGATAAATTCCTGGACGCCTGTGTCCTCCCAAGCCTAAACCAGGAGGAAGCCAAAACTATGAATAGACCAATAACAAGGTCTGAAGTTGAGGCAGCAATTAACAGCCTACCACACAAAAAAAGCCCAGGTTCAGATGGGTTCAAAGCCGAATTCTACCAGACACACAAAGAGGATCTGGTACCATTCCTTCTGAAACTATTCCAAATAATCCAAAAAGAGGGAACCCTTCCCAAATCATTTTATGAGACCAACATCATCCTGATACCAAAACCTGGCAGAGACTCAACAAGAAAACTTCAGGCCAATATCCATGATGAACATAGATGCAAAAATCTTCAATAAAATACTGGCAAACCGATTGCAACAGCACATTAAAAAACTTATCCATCATGATCAAGTAGGATTCATCCCGGGGATGAAAGGCTGGTTCAACATACGCAAGTCTATAAATGTAATTCACCACATAAACAGAAGCAAAAACAAAAACCACATGATTATCTCAATTGATGCAGAGAAGGCATTTGACAAAATTCAACAGCCCTTTATGCTAAAAACCCTCAATAAACATGGTATGGATGGAACATATCTCAAAGTAATAAAAGCTATTTATGACAAACCAACAGCCAATATCATACTGAATGGGCAAAAACTGGAAGCATTCCCTTTGAAATCTGGCAGTAGACAAGGATGCCGTCTCTCACCACTTCTATTCAACATAGTACTGGAAGTTCTAGCCAGAGCAATCAGGCAAGAAAAAGAAATAAAGGGTATTCAAATAGGAAAGGCGGAAACCAAATTGTCTCTATTTGCAGACGACATGATAGTATACCTGGAAGACCCCATCACCTCAGCCCAAAAGCTCCTGCAACTGATAAGCAACTTCAGCAAAGTCTCAGGATATAAAATCAATGTTCAAAAATCACAAGCATTCCTATACACCAATAACAGACTTAAAGAGAACCAAATCAAGAACGAACTGCCATTCACAATTGCTACAAAGAAAATAAAATACCTAGGAATACAACTCACTAGGAATGTAAGGGACCTCTTTAAGGAAAACTACAAACAACTGCTCAACAAAATAAGAGAGGACACAAACAGATGGAGAAACATTCCATGTTCGTGGTTAGGAAGAATCAATATCGTGAAAATGGCTATACTGCCCAAAGTAATTTACACAATCAATGCTATCCCCATCAAACTACCATTGAATTTCTTCACAGAACTGGAAAAAACCACCATGAATTTCATATGGAACCAAAAAAGAGCCCGCATAGCCAAGTCAATTCTAAGCAAAAAGAACACAGCGGGAGGCATCACGCTACCAGACTTCAAACTATACTACAAGGCTACAGTAATCAAAACAGCATGGTACTGGTACCAAAACAGAGATATAGACCAATGGAACAGAACAGAGGCATCGGAGGCAACACAACACATCTACAACCATATTATCTTTGATAAACCAGACAAAAACAGGCAATGGGGAAAGGATTCCCTATTTAATAAATGGTGTTGGGAAAACTGGCTAGCCATGTGCAGAAAGCAGAAACTGGACCCCTTCCTGACACCTTACACTAAAATTAACTCCAGATGGATTAAAGACTTAAACGTAAGACCCGACACCATAAAAACCCTAGAGGAAAATGTAGGCAAAACCATTCAGGACATAGGAGTAGGCAAGGACTTCATGAACAAAACACCAAAAGCATTGGCAACAGAAGCCAAAATAGACAAATGGGACCTAATCAAACTCCACAGCTTCTGCACGGCAAAACAAACAGTCACTAGGGTGAATCGGCAACCATCAGAATGGGAAAAAATCTCTGCAGTTTACGCATCTGACAAAGGGCTGATATCCAGAATTTACAAAGAACTCAAACAGATTTACAGGAAAAAAACAAACAAGCCCATTCAAAAATGGGCAAAGGATATGAACAGAAACTTTACGAAAGCAGACATACATGAGGCCAGCAAAGATATGAAAAAGTGCTCATCGTCATTGGTTATTAGAGAGATGCAAATCAAAACCACATTGAGATACCATCTCACACCTGTTAGAATGGCGATCATTAAAAAATCTGGAGACAGCAGATGCTGGAGAGGATGTGGAGAAATAGGAACATTCTTACACTGTTTGTGGGAGTGTAAATTAGTTCAACCATTGTGGAAGACAGTGTGGCGATTCCTCAGGGACCTAGAAATAGAAATTCCATTTGACCCAGCAATCCTATTACTGGGTATCTATCCAAAGAACTATAAATCTTTCTACTCTAAGGACACATGCACACGAATGTTCATTGCAGCACTGTTTACAATAGCAAAGGCCTGGAACCAACCCAAATGCCCAACGATGATAGACTGGACCGGGAAAATGTGGCACATATACACCATGGAATATTATGCAGCAATCAAAAATGATGAGTTTGTGTCCTTTGTAGGGACATGGATGAATCTGGAGAACATCATTCTCAGCAAACTGACACAAGAACAGAAAAAGAAATACCGCATATACTCACTCATAGGTGGGTGAGAAAAATGAGAACACGTGGACACAGAGAGGCGGTCTACTATACACTGGAAACTGTTGGGGGGAATGGGGGAGGGACAGCGGGGGCGGCTGGGGAGGATTGCCTGGGGATGAATACCAAGTGTGGGTGAAGGGGAGGAAAGCAGCAAAGCACACTGCCATGTGTGTACATATGCAACTATCTTGCTCGTTCTGCACATGTACCCCCAAACCTATAATGCAATAAAAATTAAAAAAAAAAAAAAAAAAAAAAAGAAAAAAAAAGAAGAAACACCTTGGGAATAATCAGTGTCCAAGTCATATGGACACTCAATCACAGCATTACCGAATAATGCACAATGGGGCAATAGTAAGGAGTCTCTATCATATGGCCTGTCATTCAAAGCTTCAGTGCATAAGCAACTTCACAGCTGTTTAAGCTGTGGAGTAGTCAGGACCCTATTTAAGGTAGCCCCAAATTAAGCAGCTCCCTGAATGATACGCACATGTGTCAGAGTCAGGAGACTATTTGACATAGACACTCATACAAAACCGTTTCCAATACTGCACATATGGGGTATAATCACTAGTCTGTTTCATATGGTGATTAGTTTGGAGAATCAAAAAATAACACACACCTGTTGAGTAAAATGGGTTCTAAGTCATAAGGCCACTCTTTCAGTGTTTTAGTGAATAATATGTATATCTGATCAGTCAGGAATCTCTTTCACATGGCCACTTGTTCAGGGCCTCTGTGAAGAATACTCTTCTCAAAAATAGTCAAGTGTCTACTTCAAATGGCTACACATTCAAAGTCTCTGTACGTAATGAACACATAGGCAATACACCTGAGTCTCTTTTTTACACCCACTTAGTCAGAGACTCATAAAATAATACACAACAAAGGAAGATTTGAGAGTCTACTTCATGTAGCCACTCATTTAGAGCCTCAGTGAATAATGCACATCAGGGTAATAGTCGAGCATTATTTATATGAACAGTCATTTTATGCCTCACTGAGTGATATATAACTGAAGAATCCTCAGGATTCTATTTGATACTACCACTCATTTAGAACCTTATTGAATAATTGTCAATGGAGCAATAAACAGGCATCTATTTTATATGGTCTATCATTCAAAGTTTCTGTGAACAGTGAACTTCTATGGAGTAATCAGGACGCTGTTTAACATAGCCACGAATTAAGTGCCTTGCTGAATATTATGCACCAGTATGATAATCAGGAGGCTATTTCATATGAACTCTAATTTTGTGTATCACTGAGTAATACACACCTCGAGCAGTGTCAGGAGTCTATTTGGTATGGACACTCAAACAGAGCCTATTTGATTAATGCACACATGGATAATAATGAGGAGTCTATGTCATATGGCTACTCATTCAGACAAACTGTGAATAATGCACATGTGTAATAATTAGAAGTCTGTTTCATATGGCCCCTCTTTCACAGCCTCACTGAATATTACACACTTGTGATATAGTCTGGAGTCTATTTTTAATGGCCACTCATTCAGAGAATCACTAAATAATGCACACCTGCTTAATAGTCAGAAGTCTCTTTCCTATGGCTACTCATTAAGAGAATTACTAAGTGTACACAGCTGGGAAAATAGTCAGGATTTACCGTTATCCCCTCATTCAGAGTCTCAGTAATGCACACATGTGTAATAGTCAGGAGACTCTTTCCTATGGCCACTCGTTCAGAGTCTCACAAAGTTTACACAGCTGGGAAAATAGTCAGGATTTACCTATATCCCTTCATTCAGAGTCTCACTAAATAATGCACACCTGTGGAATAGTCAGGGGACTTTTTCATATGGCCTCTAATTCGGAGTGTCACTGAATAATGTGATGTAGTCAGGAGTCTATTTTATGTAGACACATATTCAAAGCCACAGTGAATCAAACAGGCCCTTTATGTTGAAAGGAATCTAATTAATATGGCCACATCTTCTTATCCTCACTGAATAATACACACCTGAAAAATCATTTGAAGTCTATTTTGGATGGATATTCATTCACAGCCTCGGTAAATAATGTACACCTGTGGAGTAGTCAGGAGTCTATTTTCTTAAGACACTCATTCATAACCTCAGTGGATAATACGCACATGTGGATTAGACTGGACTCCAATTTATATTAGAAGTCTGATTCTTATGGACCCACTTTCACAGCCACAATGAATATTTCACACTTGTGATATAGCCTGGAGTCTACTTTTTATGGCCACCAATTTAAAGAATTACTAAATAATGCACACCTGTGGAATAGTTAGAAGTCTCTTTCCTATGGCCACTTGTTAAGAGCCTCACTAAGTGTACACACCTGGGGAAATAGTCAGGATTTACCATTATACCCTCATTCAGAGTCTCACTCAATAATGCACACCTGTGGAATAGTCAGGAGACTCTTTTTTATGGCCACTCGTTAAGAGCTGCACTAACTGTACACACCTGGGGAAATAGTCAGGATTTACCTATATCCCTTTATTCAGAGACTCACTAAACACTACACACCTGTGGAATAGTCAGGAGACTTTTTCATGTGGCCTATAATTCAGAGTGTCACAGAATAATGTGATGTAGTCAGGAGTCTATTTCATGTAGACTCATATTCAGAGCCACAGTGAATGAAACAGGCCCTTTATGTTCTAAGGAATCTAATTAATATGGCCACACCTTCTGAGACTCACTGAATAATGCACACCTGGAAAATAATTTGGAGTCTCTTTTCGATGGACATTCATTCAGAGCCTTGGTAAATAATGCACACCTGTGGAATAGCCAGGAGTCTATTTTATTAGAACACTCATTCATAACCTCAGTGAATAATAAGCACATGTGGATTAGTCCGGATTCGAATTTATATGGCCACTGACTCGTAACCTCAGTGAAAAATGCACAAATGTAAAGTACTCAGCAGTCTATTTCATATAGACACTCATTCAGTAATTCACTAAATAATACAAATATTTAATATAGCAGCATCCTGTTTCATATGGTCACACGAAATGAGCCTCACTGAGTAAGGCACACCTAGGAAAGTGATAGGAGTCTATTTTATATAGCCTCTCATTTACAGCCTCAGGGAATAATGCACAGGTGTGGAATAGACACTAAACTATTTGATATGGCCACAAAATCAAAGCCTGAGTGAGGAATACACAACTTTGGAATAGTCCCTTCTCTATTTTACATGCCCAAATATTTAGAGTCAGAGTCAATAATACACACCTGTGGACAAGTCCGGAAACAGTTTCATATGGCCATAGTTTCAGAGCTTCAGTAAATAATACATACCTGGGAAACACTCAGGACCGTATTACATGTGGCATGAATTTCAGAGCTTCCTTGAATAAGAAACACCTCTATTGTAGTCAGAATTCTATTTCCTATATCAACATATGCAGGGCCTAATTGAATAACATACACCTTGGGAAAAGTTAAAATTCTCTTTCGTATAGCCACTCACTTAGAGCCAAATGTAAAAACGCACGCCTGAGGAGCATTCAGGAGGCTCTATTTTATGGCCACATATTCAGAGTTTCACAGAATAATACAGACCTGTGAAAACGTCAGGAGTGTATTTCACATGGACACTTATTCAGAACCTCAGTGAGGAATCATATATATCTGAAAAATACTCAGGATTATATTATATAGAGCCACTTATTCAGAGACTCACTGAATAATGCACAACGAAGGAATTGTCTGGAGACTATTCGATATGACTCTTCACCCAGCGACTCAGTGGACAATGCAAAACTGAAAAATAGCCAAGAGGATAGAGTCAAAGGTTTATGTTATGTGAACACTCATTCAGGAACTCACTGAAGAATACACAAATTGGGAATAATCAATGTCCAAGTCATATGGACATTCAATCACAGCATTATCATTATCGAATAATGCACAGTGGGGCAATAGTAAGGAGTCTCTACCATATGGCCTGTCATTCGGAGCTTCAGTGCATAAACTACTTCGCAGCTGTTTAAGCTGTGGAGTAGTCAGGACCCTATTTAAGGTAGCCCCAAATTAAGCAGCTCCCTGAATGATACACACATGTGTCAGAGTCAGGAGACTATTTGACATAGACACTCATACAAAACCGTTTCGAATACTGCACATGTGGAGAAAAATCACTAGTCTGTTTCATATGATGGTTAGTTTGGAGAATCAAAAAACAACACACACCTGTTGAGTAAAATGGGTTCTAAGACATAAGGCCACTCTTTCAATGTTTTAGTGAATAATATGTATATCTGATCAGTCAGGAATCTCTTTCACATGGCCACTTGTTCAGGGCCTCTGTGAAGAATACACTTCTCAAAAATAGTCAAGTGTCTAATTCAAATGGCTACACATTCAAAGTCTCTGTACATAATGAACACATGGGCAATACACCTGAGTCTCTTTTTTATGCCCACTTAGTCAGAGACTCATACAATAATACACAACAAAGGAAGATTTAAGAGTCTATTTCATGTAGCAACTCATTTAGAGCCTCTGTGAATAATGCACACCAGGGTAATAGTCGAGCATTTTTTATATGGACAGTCATTTTATGCCTCACTGAGTGATATATAACTGGAGAATCCTCAGGATTCTATTTAATACTACCACTCATTTACAACCTTATTGAATAATTCAAAATGGAGCAATAGTCAGGTGTCTATTTTATATGGTCTATGATTCAAAATTTCAGGGAACAGTGAACTTCCATGTAGTAATCAGGACGCAGTTTAACATAGCTACAAATTAAGTGCCTTGCTGATTGATATGCACCAGTATAATAATCAGGAGGCTATTTCATATGAACTCTATTTTTATGTATCGCTGAGTAATACACACCTCGGGCAGGGTCAGGAGTCTATTTGGTATGAACACTCAAACAGAGCCTGTTTGATTAATGCACACATGGATAATAATGAGGAGTCTATGTCATATGGCTACTCATTCAGACAAACTGTGAATAATGCACATGTGGAGTAATTAGAAGTCTGTTTCATATGGCCCCTCTTTCACAGCCACACTGAATATTACACACTTGTGATATAGTCTGGAGTCTATTTTTAATGGCCACTCATTCAGAGAATCACTAAATAATGCACACCTGCTTAGTCAGAAGTCTCTTTCTTATGGCCACACGTTAAGAGCCTCACTAAGTGTACACACCTGGGGAAGTACTCAGGATTTACCTATATCCCTTCATTCAGAGTCTCACTAAATAATGCACACCTGTGGATAGTCAGGAGACTTTTTCATGTGGCCACTAATTCGGAGTGTCACAGAATAATGTGATGTAGTCAGGAGTCTATTTCATGTAGACACATATTCAGAGCCACAGTGAATAAAAGAGGCTTTTTATGTTGTAAAGAATCTAATTAATATGGCCACGTCTTCTAATCCTCACTGAATAATACACACCTGGAGAATAATTGGGAGTCTATTTTCGATGGACATACATTCACAGCCTCCGTAAATAATGTACACCTGTAGAGTAGCCAGGAGTCTATTTTATTAAGACACTCATTCATAACCTTAGTGGATAATATGAACATGGGGATTAGACTGGATTCCAATTTATATTAGAAGTCTGATTCTTACGCACCCACTTTCACAGCCTCAATGAATATTTCACACTTGAGATATAGCCTGGAGTCTATTTGTTATGGCCACCCATTCAGAGAATCACTAAATAATGCACACCTGTGGAATAGTTAGAAGTCTCTTTCCTATGGCCACTCATTAAGAGCCTTACTAAGTGTACACCCCTGGGGAAATAATCAGGATTTACCATTATCCCATCATTCAGAGTCTCACTTAATAATACACACCTGTGTAATAGTCAGGAGACTCTTTCCTATTGCCACTCATTAAGAGCCTCACTAAGTGTACACACCTGGGGAAATAGTCAGGATATACCTATATCCCTTCTTTCAGAGTCTCACTAAATAATGCACACCTGTGGAATAGTCAGGAGACTTTCTCATGTGGCCTCTAATTCGGAGTGTCACTGAATAATGTGATGTAGTCAAGAGTCTATTTCATGTAGACTCATATTCAGAGCCACAGTGAATCAAACAGGCTTTTTATGTTCTAAGGAATCTAATTAATATGGACACACCTTCTCAGCCTCACCTAATAATACACACCTGGAGAATAATTTGGAGTTTATTTTCAATGGACATTCATTCAGAGCGTTGGTAAATAATGTATACCTGTGGAGTAGCCAGGAGTCTATTTTATTAGGACACTCATTCATAACCTCAGTGGATAATATGCACGTGTGGATTAGTCCGGATTCCAACTTATATGGCCAATGACTCGTAACCTCAGTGAAAAATGCACAAATGTAAAGTACTCAGCAGTCTCTTTCATATAGACACTCATTCAGTAATTCACTAAATAATACAAATATTTAATATAGCAGCATCCTGTTTCATATGGTCACACAAAATGAGCCTCACTGAGTAAGACACACCTAGGGAAGTGTTAGGGGACTACTTTGTATAGCCTCTCATTTACAGCCTCAGGGAATAATGCACAGGTGTGGAATAGACACTAGACTATTTGATATGGCCACAAAATCAAAGCCTGAGTGAGGAATACACAACTTTGGAATAGTCCCTTCTCTATTTTACATGCCCAAATATTTAGAGTCAGAGTCAATAATACACGCCTGTGGACAAGTCAGGAAACAATTTCATATGGCCAAAGTTTTAGAGCCTCAGTGAATAATACATACCTGGGAAACACTCAAGACGGTATTACATGTGGCATCAATTTCAGAGCTTCCTTGAATAAGAAACACCTCTATTGTAGTCAGAATTCTATTTCCTATACCAACATATGCAGGGCCTAATTGAATAACATACACCTTGGGAAAAGTTAAAATTCTCTTTCGTATAGCCACTCCTTTAGAACCAAATGTAAAAACGCATGCCTGAGGAGCATTCAGGAGGCTCTATTTTATGGCCACTCATTCAGAGCTTCACAGAATAATACAGACCTATGAAAATGTCAGGAGTGTATTTCACACGGACACTTATTCAGAACCTCAGTGAGGAATCATATATATCTGAAAAATACTCAAGATTATATTATATAGTGCCACTTACTCAGTGACTCACTGAATAATGCACAGCTAAGAAATAGCCTGGAGAGTATTTGATATGACCTTTCACCCAACCACTCAGTGGACAATGCAGAACTTAAATATATTCAAGAGTACAGAGTCATGGGTTTATGTTATGTGGTCACTCGTTCAGAATCTCACTGAAGAATACACACCTTGGGAATAGTCAGTGTCCACGTCATATGGACCCTCAATCACAGCATTACCAAACAATGCACAATGGGGCAATAGTAAAACGTCTCTATCTTATGGCCTGTCATTCGGAGCTTCAGTGCATAAGAAACAGCTGTGGAGTAGTCAGGACCCTATTTAAGGTAGCCCCAAATTAAGCAGCTCCGTGAATAATACACACATGTGTCAGAGTCAGGAGACCATTTGACACAGACACTCATACAAAACCGTTCCGAATACTGCACATGTGGGGTATAATCACTAGTCTGTTTCATATGCTGATTAGTTTGGAGAATCAAAAAATAACACACACCTTTTGATTAAAATGGGTTCTAAGTCATAAGGCTATTATTTCAGTGTTTTAGTGAATAATATGTATATCTGATCAGTCAGGAATCTCTTTCACATGGCCACTTGTTCAGGGCCTCTGTGAAGAATACTCTTCTCAAAAATAGTCAAGTGTCTACTTCAAATGGCTACACATTCAAAGTCTCTGTACATAATGAACACATGGGCAAAACACCTGAGTCTCTTTTTTATGCCCACTTAGTCAGAGACTCATAAAATAATACACAACAAAGGAAGATTTAAGAGTCTACTTCATGTAGCCACTCATTTACAGCCTCAGTGAATAATTCACATCAGGGTAATAGTCGAGCATTTTTTTTTTTTTTATTGCATTATAGGTTTGGGGGTACATGTGCAGAACGAGCAAGATAGTTGCATAGGTACACACATGGCAGTGTGCTTTGCTGCTTTCCTCCCCTTCACCCACACTTGGTATTCATCCCCAGGCTATCCCCCCCAGCCCCCCCCTGCTGTCCCTCCCCCATTCCCCCCAACAGTCCCCAGTGTATAGTAGACCGCCTCTCTGTGTCCACATGTTCTCATTTTTCTCACCCACCTATGAGCGAGTATATGCGGTATTTCTTTTTCTGTTCTTGTGTCAGTTTGCTGAGAATGATGTTCTCCAGATTCATCCATGTCCCTACAAAGGACACAAACTCATCATTTTTCATTGCTGCATAATATTCCATGGTGTATATGTGCCACATTTTCCCAGTCCAGTCTATCATCGTTGGGCATTTGGGTTGGTTCCAGGTCTTTGCTATTGTAAACAGTGCTGCAATGAACATTCGTGTGCATGTGTCCTTATAGTAGAACGATTTATAATCCTTTGGATAGATACCCAGTAATGGGATTGCTGGGTCAAATGGAATTTCTATTTCTAGGTCCCTGAGGAATCGCCACACTGTCTTCCACAATGGTTGAACTAATTTACACTCCCACCAACAGTGTAAGAGTGTTCCTATTTCTCCACATCCTCTCCAGCATCTGCTGTCTCCAGATTTTTTAATGATCGCCATTCTAACTGGTGTGAGATGGTATCTCAATGTGGTTTTGATTTGCATCTCTCTAATGACCAATGACGATGAGCACTTTTTCATATGTTTGCTGGCCTCATGTATGTCTGCTTTCGTAAAGTTTCTGTTCATATCCTTTGCCCATTTTTGAATGGGCTTGTTTGTTTTTTTCCTGTAAATCTGTTTGAGTTCTTTGTAAATTCTGGATATCAGCCCTTTGTCGGATGCGTAAACTGCAAAGATTTTTTCCCATTCTGATGGTTGCCGATTCACTCTAGTGACTGTTTGTAGTCGAGCATTTTTTATATGGACAGTCATTTTATGCCTCACTGAGTGGTATATAACTGAAGAATCATCAGGATTCTATTTGATACTACCACTCATTTAGAACCTTATTGAATAATTGTCCATGGAGCAATAGACAGGCGTCTCTTTTATATGGTCTATCATTCAAAGTTTCAGTGAACAGTAAACTTCTATGGAGTAATCAGGACGCTGTTTAACATAGCCACGAATTAAGTGCCTTGCTGAATGATACTCACTGGTATGATAATCAGGAGGCTATTTCATATGAACTCTAATTTTGTGTATCACTGAGTAATACACACCTCAGGCAGTGTCAGGAGTCTATTTGGTATGGACACTCAAACAGAGCCTGTTTGATTAATGCACACATGGATAATAATGTGGAGTCTATGTCATATGGCTACTCATTCAGACAAACTGTGAATAATGCACATGTGGAGTAATTAGAGGTCTGTTTCATATGGCCCCTCTTTCACAGCCTCACTGAATATTACACACTTGTGATATAGTCTGGAGTCTACTCTTTATGGCCACTCATACAGAGAATCACTAAATAATGCACACCTGCTTAATAGTCAGAAGTCTCTTTCCGATGGCCACTTGTTAAGAGCCTCACTAAGTGTACACACCTGGGGAAATAGCATTTACCATTATCCCCTCATTCAGAGTCTCACTAAATAATGCACACCTGTGTAATAGTCAGAAGACTTTTTTATGGCCACTTGTTAAGAGCCTCACTAAGTGTACACACCTGGGGAAATAGTCAGGATTTACCTATATGCCTTCCTTCAGATTCTACCTAAATAATGCACACCTGTGGAATAGTCAGGAGACTTTTTCCTGTTGCCTCTAATTCGGAATGTCACTGAATTATGTGATGTGGTCAGGAGTCTATTTCATGTAGACTCATATTCAGAGCCACAGTGAATCAAACAGGCCCTTTATGTTCTAATGAATCTAATTAATATGGCCACATCTTCTGAGCCTCACTAAATAATACACACCTGGAGAATAATTTGGAGTCTATTTTCGATGGACCTTCTTTCAGAGCCTCGGTTAATAATGTACACTTGTGGAGTAGCCAGGAGTCTATTTTATTAAGACACTCATTCATAATCTCGGTGGATAATATGCACATGTGTATTAGACCGGATTCCAATTTATATTAGAAGTCTGATTTTTATGGACCCACTTTCAAAGCCTAAATGAATATTTCCACTTGTAATATAGCCTGGAGTCTATTTTTTATGACCACTTATTCAAAGAATCACTAAATAATGCACACCTGCTTAGTAGAAGTCTCTTTCCTATGGTCACTTTTTAATAGTCTCACTAAGTGTACACTATTTGATATGACTCTTCACTCAGCAACTCAGTGGCAATGCAGAACTGAAAAATAGCCAAGAGGATAGAGTCAAAGGTTTATGTTATGTGATCCCTCATTGAGGAACTCACTGAAGAATACACACCTTGGGAATAATCAGTGTCCAAGTCATATGGACACTCAATCACAGCATTACCGAATAATGCACAATGGGGCAATAGTAAGGAGTATCTATCATATGGCCTGTCATTCGGAGCTTCAGTGCATAAACTACTTCACAGCTGTTTAAGCTGTGGAGTAGTCAGGACCCTATTTAAGGTAGCCCCAAATTAAGCAGCTCCCTGAATGATACACACATGTGTCAGAGTCAGGAGACTATTTCACATAGACACTCATAAAAAACCATTTCGAATACTGCACATGTGGGGAATAATCACTAGTCTGTTTCATATGGTGATTAGTTTGGAGAATCAAAAATAACACACACCTGTTGAGTAAAATGGGTTCTAAGTCATAAGGCCACTCTTTCAGTGTTTTAGTGAATAATATGTATATCTGATCAGTCAGGAATCTCTTTCACATGGCCACTCATTCAGGGCCTCTGTGAAGAATACTCTTCTATAAAATAGTCAAGTGTCTAATTCAAATGGCTACACATTCAATGTCGCTGTATGTAATGAACACATGGGAAATGTACCTGAGTCTCTTTTTTATGCCGACTTAGTCAGAGACTCATACAATAATACACAACAAAGGAAGATTTAAGAGTCAACTTCATATAGCCACTCATTTAGAGACTCAGTGAATAATTCACACCAGGGTAATAGTCGAGCATTTTTTATATGGACAGTCATTTTATGCCTCACTGAGTGATATATAACTGAAGTATCCTCAGGATTCTATTTGATACTACCACTCATTTAGAACCTTATTGAATAATTGTCAATGGAGCAATAGTCAGGTGTCTATTTTATGTGGTCTATCATTCAAAGTTTCAGTGAACAGTGAACTTCTATGGAGTAATCAGGACCCTGTTTAACATAGCCACGAATTAAGTGCCTTGCTGAATGATACTCACTGGTATGATAATCAGGAGGCTATTTCATATGAACTCTAATTTTGTGTATCGCTGAGTAATACACACCTCGGGCAGTGTCAGGAGTCTATTTGGTATGGACACTCAAACAGAGCCTATTTGATTAATGCACACATGGATAATAATGAGGAGTCTATGTCATATGGCTACTCATTCAGACAAACTGTGAATAATGCACATTTGGAGTAATTAGAAGTCTGTTTCATATGGCCCCTCTTTCACAGCCTCACTGAATATTACACAATTGTGATATAGTCTGGAGTCTATTTTTTATGGCCACTCATTCAAAGGATCACAAAATAATGCCCACCTGCTTAATAGTCAGAAGTCTCTTTCCTATGGCCACTCCTTAAGTGCCTCACTAAGTGTACACACCTGGGGAAATAGTCAGGATTTTCCATTATTCCCTCATTCAGAGTCTCACTCAATAATGCACACCTGTGGAATAGTCAGGACACTCTTTTTTATGGCAACTCGTTAAGAGCCTCACTAAGTGTACACACATGGGGAAATAGTCAGGATTTACCTATATCCCTTCTTTCAGAGCCTCACTAAATTATGCACACCTGTGGAATAGTCAGGAGACATTTTCATGTGGCTTCTAATTCGGAGTGTCACTGAATAATGTGATGTAGTCAGGAGTCTATTTCATGTAGACACATATTCAGAGCCATAGTGAAAAAAACAGGCCCTTTATGTTGTAAGGAATCTAATCAATATGGACACATCTTCTGATCCTCACTGAAAAATACACACATGGAGAATAATTTGGAGTCTATTTTCGATGGACATTCATTCAGAGCCTCGGTAAATAATGTACACCTGTGGAGTAGCCAGGAGTCTATTTTATTAAGACACTCATTCATAACCTCAGTGGATAATATGCACATGTGGATTAAAAAGGATTCCAATTTATATTAGAAGTCTGATTCTTATGGACCCACTTTCACAGCCTCAATGAATATTTCACACTTGTGATATAGCCTGGAGTCTAATTTTTATTGCCACCAATTCAGAGAATCACTAAATAATGCACACCTGTGGAATAGTCAGAAGTCTCTTTCCTATGGCCACTCGTTAAGAGCCTCACTAAGTGTACACACCTGGGGAAATAGTCAGGATTTACCTATATCCCTTCATTCAGAGTCTCACTAAATAGTGCACACCTGTGGAACAGTCAGGAGACTTTTTCATTTGGCCTCTAATTCGGAGTGTCACTAAATAATGTGATGTAGTCAGGAGTCTATTTCATGTAGACTCATATTCAGAGCCACAGTGAATCAAACAGGCTCTTTATGTTGAAAGGAATCTAATTAATATGGCCACATCTTCTGAGCCTCACTGAATAATACATACCTGGAGAATAATTTGGAGTCTGTTTCGATGGACGTTCATTCAGAACCTTGGTAAATAAGGTACACCTGTGGAGTAGCCAGGAGTCTATTTTATTAGGACACTCATTCATAACCTCAGTGGATAATATGCACATGTGGATTAGTCCGGATTCCAATTTATATGGCCAGTGACTCATAACCTCAGTGAAAAACGCACGAATGTAAAGTACTCAGCAGTCTATTTCATATAGACACCCATTCGGTAATTCACTAAATAATACAAATATTTAATATAGCAGCATCCTGTTGTATATGGTCACACGAAATGAGCCTCACTGAGTAAGGAACACCTAGGAAAGTGTTAGGAATCTACTTTATATAGCCTCTCATTTACAGCCTCAGGGAATAATGCACAGGTGTGGAATAGACACTAGACTATTTGATATGGCCACAAAATCAAAGCCTGAGTGAGGAATACACAACTTTGGAAGAGTCCCTTCTCTATTTTACATGCCCAAATATTTAGAGTCAGAGTCAGTAATACACGCCTGTGGACAAGTCAGGAAACAATTTCATATGGCCAAAGTTTCAGAGCCTCAGTGAATAATACATACCTGGGAAACACTCAAGACGGTATTACATGGGGCATCAATTTCAGAGCTTCCTTGAAAAAGAAACACCTCTATTGTAGTCAGAATTCTATTTCCTATACCAACATATTCAGGGCCTAACTGAATAACATACACCTTGGAAAAAGTTAAAATTCTCTTTCGTATAGCCACTCATTTTGGGCCGAATATAAAAACGCATGCCTGAGGAGCATCCAGGAGGCTCTATTTTATGGCCACTCATTCACAGCTTCACAGAATAATACAAACCTCTGAAAACGTCAGGAGTGTATTTTACACGGACACTTATGCACAACCTCAGTGAGGAATCATATATATCTGAAAAATACTCAGGATTATATTATATAGAGCCACTTATTCAGAGACTCACTGAATAATGCACAGCTAAGGAATAGTCTGGAGACTATTTGATATGACTCTTCACCCAGCGACTCAGTGGACAATGCAAAACTGAAAAATAGCCAAGAGGAAAGAGACAAAGGTTTATGTTATGTGATGACTCATTAAGGAACTCACTGAAGAATACACACCTTGGGAATAATCAGTGTCCAAGTCATATGGACACTCAATCACAGCATTACCGAATAATGCACAATGGGGCAAAAGTAAGGAGTCTCTAACATATGGCCTGTCATTCGGAGCTTCAGTGCATAAACTACTTCACAGCTGTTTAAGCTGTGGAGTAGTCAGGACCCTATTTAAGGTAGTCCCAAATTAAGCAGCTCTCTGGATGATACACACATGTGTCAGGGTCTGGAGACCATTTGACATAGACACTCATACAAAACTGTTTCCAATACTGCACATATGGGGTATAATCACTAGTCCGTTTTATATGGTGATTAGTTTGGAGAATCAAAAAATAACACACACCTGTTGAGTAAAATGGGTTCTAAGACATAAGGCCACTCTTTCAGTGTTTTAGTGAGTAATATGCATATCTGATCAGTCAGGAATCTCTTTCACATGGCCACTCATTCAGGGCCTCTGTGTAGAATACTCTTCTCAAAAATAGTCCAGTGTCTACTTCAAATGGCTACATATTCAAAGTCTCTGTACGTAATGAACACATAGGCAATACACCTGAGTCTCTTTTTTATGCCCACTTAGTCAGAGACTCGTACAATAATACACAACAAAGGAAGATTTAAGAGTCTATTTCATGTAGCCACTCATTTAGAGCCTCTGTGCATAATGCACACCAGGGTAATAGTCGAGCATTATTTATATGGACAGTCATTTTATGCCTCACTGAGTGATATATAACTGAAGTATCCTCAGGATTCTATTTGATACTACCACTCATTTAGAACCTTATTGAATAATTCACAATGGAGCAATAGTCAGGTGTCTATTTTATATGGTCTATCATTCAAAGTTTCTGTGAACAGTGAACTTCTATGGAGTAATCAGGACGCTGTTTAACATAGATAGGAATTAAGTGCCTTGCTGAATGATATGCACCGGTATGATAATCAGGAGACTATTTCATATGAACTCTAATTTTGTGTATTACTGAGTAATACACACCTCGGGCAGTGTCAGGAGTCATTTGGTATGGACACTCAAACAGAGCCTGTTTGATTAATGCACATATGGATAATAATGAGGAGTCTATGTCATATGGCTACTCATTCAGACAAACTGTGAACAATGCACATGTGGAGTAATTAGAAGTCTGTTTCATATGGCCCCTCTTTCACAGCCTCACTGAATATTACACACTTGTGATATAGTCTGGAGTCTATTTTTTATGGCCACTCATTCAGAGAATCACTAAATAATTCACACCTGCTTAATAGTCAGAAGTTTCTTTCCTATGGCCACTCATTAAGAACCTCACTAAGTGTACACACCTGGGGAAAGAGTCAGGATTTACCATTATACCCTCATTCAGAGTCTCACTCAGTAATGCACACCTGTGTAATAGTCAGGAGACTCTTTCCTATGGCCACTCGTTAAGAGCCTCACTAAGTGTACACACCTGGGGAAATAGTCAGGATTTACCTATATCCCTTCATTCATAGTTTCACTAAATAATGCACACCTGTGGAATAGTCAGGAGACTTTCTCATGTGGCCTTTAATTCGGAGTGTTACTGAATAATGTGATGTAGTCAGGAGTCTATTTCATGTAGACACATATTCAGAGCCACAGTTTATAAAACAGGCCCTTTATGTTGTAAGGAATCTAATTAATATGGCCACATCTTCTTATCCTCACTGAATAATACACACCTGGGGAATAATTTGGAGTCTATATTCGATGGACATTCATTCAGAGCCTTGGTAAATAATGTACACCTGTGGAGTAGTCAGGAGTCTATTTTTTTAAGACACTCATTCATAACCTCAGTGGATAATATGCACATGTGGATTAGACCGGATTTCAATTTATATTAGAAGTCTGATTCTTATGGACCCACTTTCAGAGCCTCAATGAATATTTCACACTTGTGATATAGTCTGGAGTTTATTTCTTATGGCCAACAATTCAGAGAATCACTAAATAACGCACACCTGTGGAATTGTCAGAAGTCTCTTTCCTATGGCCACTCGTTAAGAGCCTCACTAAGTGTACACACCTCGGGAAATACTCAGGATTTACCTATATCCCTTCATTCAGAGTCTCACTAAATAATGCACACCTGTGGAATAGTCAGGAGACTTTTTCATTTGGCCTCTAATTCAGAGTGTCACTGAATAATGTGATGTAGTCAGGAGTCAATTACATGTAGACACATAATCAGAGCCACAGTGAATAAAACAGGCCTTTTATGTTTTAAGGAATCTAATTAATATGGCCACATCATCTGATCCTCTCTGAATAATACACACCTGGAGAATAATTTGGAGTCTATATTCGATGGACATTCATTCAGAGCCTCGGTCAATAATGTACCCCTGTGGAGTAGCCAGGAGTCTATTTTATTAGGACACTCATTCATAAACTCAGTGGATAATATGCACATGCAGATTAGTCCGGATTCCAATTTATATGGCCACTGACTCATAACCTCAGTGAAAAGTGCACAAATGTAAAGTACTCAGCAGTCTATTTCATATAGACACTCATTGTGAGATTCACTAAATAATACAAATATTTAATATAGCAGCATCCTGTTTCATATGGTCACACAAAATGATCCTCATTGAGTAAGGCACACCTAGGGAAGTGTTAGGAGTCTACTTTATATAGCCTCTCATTTACAGCCTCAGGGAATAAAGCACAAGTGTGGAATAGACACTAGACTATTTGATATGGCCACAAAATCAAAGCCTGAGTGAGGAATACACAACTTTGGAATAGTCCCTTCTCTATTTTACACTCCCAAAGATTTAGAGTCAGAGTCAATAATACACGCCTGTGGAAAAGTCAGGAAACAATTTCTTTTTTTCTTTTTTTCTATTTTTTGTGTAGGTGCTGCCGAATAGAGTATATGCCAAGATCAGCTCAGGTTTTTCATGTTTTTTTGTTATCTTGTTTTATTTTATTTTATTTATTTATTTTTTTTTTTTGAGACCATCTGTATCTGTGAGACTCCTACAGGAAATAAACGAACAGTGAAAATGTGAAAGCTTTCTCCTATTACCAGTAAAGAAACAAAGATTCCTGTAGCCATTGTTTCTTTCTTTCTTTTTTTTTTTAGGAAAGGAAAAGAAAAAGAGGGAGAGAGAATAGGAATATTGCTTTATTCTATAAATGGCTATTAATAATGGCTGATCATTATTTTGTGTATTTAAAATGGAATGTATATTTTATTTATCTAAAGTGAAGAGTTCTACAAGTGCTTATTAAGTTTACTTGTTACTGATCTGAGTTCAGATTCTGGATATCCTTATTTATTTTCAGTTTCGTTGAGCCTGAATCTCTTTATGGGTCTTATGTATCTGGGTGTTAGGATGCGTTGATCCTTATCAAATGCATGAATTGCAACTTTTTTTTGGTTATTTATTTGTTTTTCTTGTTTGTTTGTTTGTTTTTCTTTAGTTGGTTGGTAAATCTTTCTCCAACCCTTTGTTTTTAGTCTATGTATATCTTTGCATATGAAATGGGTCTGGATATAGTATACCATTAGATTTTGGCTGTATTTTTTAATTAGAAAATTTACTGCCATTTGATGTTAACTGACTATTTTATCCATTTGTTGATGTAAATTCTTCATTCTGTTGATGTTCTTTACTTTTTGGTATATTTTTAGAAAGGTTAATAGTGGTTGTTCCTTTCTGTGTGTAATGCTTCTTTCAGAAGATTTTGTAAAGCAGGCCTGGTGGTAATAAAATCTCTGAGTACTTGCTTCTTCATAAAAGATTTTATTTTTCCTTCAATTGTAAAGCTTAGTTTGGCAGGATATGAAATTCTGGGCTGAAATTACTGTCCTTTGAGGATGTTAAATATCAGCCCCCACTCTCTTCTGGCTTGTAGGGTTTCTACTGAGAAATCTGCTGTAAGTCTAATAGGCTTCCCTTTGCGGGTAACCTGACCTTTCTCTCTGGCTGCCCTTAGTATTTTCTCCTTTCTTTCAACCCTGGTGAATCTAATGATTATGTGTCTTGGGGTTGCTCTTTTTAAGGAATATCTTTGTGGTGTTCTCTGTATTACCTGAGTTGAATGATATCCTGCTTTGCTAGATTGGGAAAATTCTTCTGGTTAATATCCTGAAGAGTATTTTCCAGCTGGGATTCATTCTCTCCATCACATTCAGGTACACCTATCAAACGTAGATTAGGTCTTTTCACATAGTCCCATAATTCTTGGAGACTTTGCTCATTCCTTTTTATCCTTTTTTCTCTATTCTTATCTTCTCGTTCCATTTCATTAAGTCAGTCTTCGACCTCTGATATCCTTTCTTCTGCTTGATCAATGCGGCTATTCAAACTTGTGCATATTTCACTAAGTTCTCGTATTGTATTTTTCAACTCCATTAGTTCATTTATATTCCTTTCTATATTGTCCATTCTTTTTAACATTTCGTCTAACCTTTTTTCAAAGTTCTTAGTTTCTTTACATTGGGTTAGAACAAGTTGTTTTAATTCCCAGAGGTTTTTTACCATCCACCTTCTAAAACCTCCTTCAGATACTGGAACACAGTCCTCTTCCATTAGGGCTTGTTCTGTTGCTGATGAGGAATTACTATCCCCTGTAGAGGGAGAGGGGTTCTGACTTTCAGTTTTCTCGGCCTTTTTAAGCTGTTTTTTTCCCTTTATTGTGTATTTATCCATCTGATGTCTTTACAATTAGCGCCTTTCTGATTAAGTTCCTGAGAGGACGTCCAATTTATTGATTCCCAGTACTGGAATTCGAGCAACCCACTGCGCCGGCCAAAACAGCAGCGATAAGACTGATGGTGCTCTTCTGCCTGGGAATCTCCAGTCTGTCTTTCTTCTAGAGTCTGCAACAAGCGGCTCTGCATTCCCAGAGCTCCAAACACCAGTCAGTAGGGGAACCATTCCCGCTCACTGTACACGAAGAGCTGCGGCGCCGAGGCGATGACAAAACCGTTGCGCCGGCCACAGAAGTCGTGCTTCCGACCCGTGGGGCTCCTCCACTGGAAATCTTCTGGTCCGTGGGTGACAAAAATTTCTCTTAAAATGTGGCGTCCTCATGTTCTCCGAGCTTTCACTGGGAGCTACAATCCCGAGCTGTTAGCGATCAGCCATCTTAGATCTCTCTCCAAACAATTTCTTTTATTATTTTTTTCTTTTTTTGTGTAGGTGCTGCCGAGGAAACAATTTCATATGGCCAAAGTTTCAGAGCCTCAGTGAATAATACATACCTGGGAAACACTCAGGACGGTATTACATGTGGCATCAATTTCAGAGCTTCCTTGAATAAGAAACACCTCTATTGTAGTCAGAATTCTATTTTCTTTTTTTTTTTTTTTTTTTTTTTTTTTTTAATTTATTTATTTATTTTTTTTTTTTTTTTTTTTTTTTTTTTTTTTTTTTTTTTTTTTTTTTTTGGCTTTCAATTCATTTTTTTTTTTTTTTTTTTTTTTTTTTTTTTTTTTTATATTTTTTTTTTATTTTTTTTTTAATTTTTATTGCATTATAGGTTTGGGGGTACATGTGCAGAACAAGCAAGATAGTTGCATAGGTACACACATGGCAGTGTGCTTTGCTGCTTTCCTCCCCTTCACCCACACTTGGTATTCATCCCCAGGCTATCCCCCCCAGCCCCCCCCTGCTGTCCCTCCCCCATTCCCCCCAACAGTCCCCAGTGTATAGTAGACCGCCTCTCTGTGTCCACGTGTTCTCATTTTTCTCACCCACCTATGAGTGAGTATATGCGGTATTTCTTTTTCTGTTCTTGTGTCAGTTTGCTGAGAATGATGTTCTCCAGATTCATCCATGTCCCTACAAAGGACACAAACTCATCATTTTTCATTGCTGCATAATATTCCATGGTGTATATGTGCCACATTTTCCCAGTCCAGTCTATCGTCGATGGGCATTTGGGTTGGTTCCAGGTCTTTGCTATTGTAAACAGTGCTGCAATGAACATTCGTGTGCATGTGTCCTTATAGTAGAACGATTCACAGTCTTTTGGATAGATACCCAGTAATGGGATTGCTGGGTCAAATGGAATTTCTATTTCTAGGTCCCTGAGGAATCGCCACACTGTCTTCCACAATGGTTGAACTAATTTGCACTCCCACCAACAGTGTAAGAGTGTTCCTATTTCTCCACATCCTCTCCAGCATCTGCTGTCTCCAGATTTTTTAATGATCGCCATTCTAACTGGTGTGAGATGATATCTCAATGTGGTTTTGATTTGCATCTCTCTAATGACCAATGATGATGAGCACTTTTTCATATGTTTGTTGGCCTCATGTATGTCTTCTTTTGTAAAGTGTCTGTTCATATCCTTTGCCCATTTTTGAATGGGCTTGTTTGTTTTTTTTCTGTAAATCTGTTTGAGTTCTTTGTAAATTCTGGATATCAGCCCTTTGTCAGATGCGTAAACTGCAAAGATTTTTTCCCATTCTGATGGTTGTCGATTCACTCTAGTGACTGTTTCTTTTGCCGTGCAGAAGCTGTGGAGTTTGATTAGGTCCCATTTGTCTATTTTGGCTTTTGTTGCCAATGCTTTTGGTGTTTTGTTCATGAAGTCCTTGCCTACTCCTATGTCCTGAACGGTTTTGCCTAGATTTTCTTCTAGGGTTTTTATGGTGTCAGGTCTTACATTTAAGTCTTTAATCCATCTGGAGTTAATTTTAGTGTAAGGTGTCAGGAAGGGGTCCAGTTTCTGCTTTCTGCACATGGCTAGCCAGTTTTCCCAACACCATTTATTAAATAGGGAATCCTTTCCCCATTGCCTGTTTTTGTCTGGTTTATCAAAGATGATATGGTTGTAGATATGTTGTGTTGCCTCCGATGTTTCTGTTCTGTTCCATTGGTCTATATCTCTGTTTTGGTACCAGTACCATGCTGTTTTGATTACTGTAGCCTTGTAGTATAGTTTGAAGTCTGGTAGCGTGATGCCTCCTGCTGTGTTCTTTTTGCTTAGAATTGACTTAGCTATGCGGGCTCTTTTTTGGTTCCATATGAAATTCATGGTGGTTTTTTCCAGTTCTGTGAAGAAATTCAATGGTAGTTTGATGGGGATAGCATTGAATGTGTAAATTACTTTGGGCAGTATAGCCATTTTCACAATATTGATTCTTCCTAACCACGAACATGGAACATTTCTCCATCTGTTTGTGTCCTCTCTTATTTCGTTGAGCAGGTGTTTGTAGTTTTCCTTAAAGAGGTCCCTTACATTCCTAGTGAGTTGTATTCCTAGGTATTTTATTTTCTTTGTAGCGATTGTGAATGGCAGTTCGTTCTTAATTTGGTTCTCTTTAAGTCTGTTATTGGTGTATAGGAATGCTTGTGATTTTTGAACATTGATTTTATATCCTGAGACTTTGCTGAAGTTGCTTATCAGTTGCAGGAGCTTTTGGGCTGAGGTGATGGGGTCTTCTAGGTATACTATCATGTCGTCTGCAAATAGAGACAATTTGGCTTCCACCTTTCCTATTTGAATACCCTTTATTTCTTTTTCTTGCCTTATTGCTCTGGCTAGAACTTCCAGTACTATGTTGAATAGAAGTGGTGAGAGAGGGCATCCTTGTCTAGTGCCGGATTTCAAAGGGAATGCTTCCAGTTTTTGCCCATTCAGTATGATATTGGCTGTTGGTTTGTCGTAAATAGCTTTTATTACTTTGAGATATGTTCCATCAATACCAAGTTTATTGAGGGTTTTTAGCATAAAGGGCTGTTGAATTTTGTCAAATGCCTTCTCTGCGTCAATTGAGATAATCATGTGGTTTTTGTTTTTGCTTCTGTTTATGTGGTGAATTACATTTATAGACTTGCGTATGTTGAACCAGCCTTGCATGCCCGGGATGAATCCTACTTGATCATGATGGATAAGTTTTTTAATGTGCTGTTGCAATCGATTTGCCAGTATTTTATTGAAGATTTTTGCATCTATGTTCATCATGGATATTGGCCTGAAGTTTTCTTTTCTTGTTGAGTCTCTGCCAGGTTTTGGTATCAGGATGATGTTGGTCTCATAAAATGATTTGGGAAGGGTTCCCTCTTTTTGGATTATTTGGAATAGTTTCAGAAGGAATGGTACCAGATCCTCTTTGTGTGTCTGGTAGAATTCGGCTGTGAACCCATCTGGACCTGGGCTTTTTTTGTGTGGTAGGCTCTTAATTGCTGCCTCAACTTCTGACCTTGTTATTGGTCTATTCATAGTTTCAGCTTCCTCCTGGTTTAGGCTTGGGAGGACACAGGCATCCAGGAATTTATCCATTTCTTCCTGATTTACTAGTTTGTGTACATAGAGTTGTTTGTAGTATTCTCTGATGATGGTTTGAATTTCTGTGGAATCTGTGGTGATTTCCCCTTTATCGTTTTTTATTGCATCTATTTGGTTGTTCTCTCTTTTCTTTTTTATCAGTCTGGCTAGTGGTCTGTCTACTTTGTTGATCTTTTCAAAAAACCAGCTCTTAGATTTGTTGATTTTTTGAAGGGTTTTTCTTGTCTCTATCTCCTTCAGTTCTGCTCTGATCTTAGTTATTTCTTGTCTTCGGCTAGGTTTTGAGCTTTTTTGATCTTGCTCCTCTAGCTCTTTCAATTTTGACGATAGGGTGTCAATTTTGGATCTCTCCACTTTTCTCATGTGGGCACTTATTGCTATATATTTTCCTCTACAGACTGCTTTAAATGTGTCCCAGAGATTCTGGTACGTTGTGTCTTCGTTCTCGTTGGTTTCAAAGAACTTCTTTATTTCTGCCTTCATTTCATTGTTTATCCAATCAACATTCAAGAGCCAGTTGTTCAGTTTCCATGAAGCTGTGCGGTTCTGAGTTATTTTCTGAATTCTGAGTTCCAACTTGATTGCACTATGGTCTGAGAGACTGTTTGTTATGATTTCCATTGTTTTGCATTTGCTGAGGAGTGCTTTACTTCCAATTATGTGGTCAATTTTGGAGTAGGTGTGATGTGGTGCTGAGAAGAATGTATATTCTGTGGATTTGGGGTGGAGAGTTCTGTAAATGTCTATCAGGTTTGCTTGTTCCAGGTCTGAGTTCAAGTCCTGGATATCCTTGTTAATTTTCTGTCTGGTTGATCTGTCTGCTATTGACAGTGGAGTGTTAAAGTCTCCCACTATTATTGTGTGGGAGTCTAAGTCTCTTTGTAAGTCATTAAGAACTTGCCTTATATATCTGGGTGCTCCTACATTGGGTCCATATATATTTAGAATCGTTAGCTCTTCTTGTTGTATCGATCCTTTTACCATTATGTAGTGACCTTCTTTGTCCCTTTTGATCTTTGTTGCTTTAAAGTCTATTTTATCAGAGATGAGAATTGCAACTCCTGCTTTTTTTTGCTCTCCATTTGCTTGGTAAATCTTCCTCCATCCTTTTATTTTGAGCCTTTGTGTATCTTTGTGTGTGAGGTGGGTTTCCTGAATACAGCACACTGATGGGTTTTGGTTTTTTATCCAATTTGCCAGTCTGTGTCTTTTGATTGGTGCATTTAGCCCATTTACATTCAGGGTTAATATTGTTATGTGTGAATTTGATACTGCCATTTTGATGCTATCTGGCTGTTTTGCCCATTGGTTCATGTACATTCTTCATTTTGTTGATGGTCTTTAGCATTTGGTATGCTTTTAGGATGGCTGGAACTGGTTGTTTCTTTCTATGTGTAGTGCCTCTTTCAGGAGCTCTTGTAAAGCAGGCCTAGTGGTGACAAAATCTCTGAGTACTTGCTTGTTCGTGAAGGATTTTATTTTTCCTTCACTTATGAAGCTCAGTTTGGCTGGATATGAAATTCTGGGTTGAAAGCTCTTTTCTTTAAGGATGTTGAATATTGGCCCCCACTCTCTTCTGGCTTGTAGAGTCTCTGCCGAGAGATCTGCTGTGAGTCTGATGGGCTTCCCTTTGTGGGTGACCTGACCTTTCTCTCTGGCTGCCCTAAGTATTTTCTCCTTCGTTTCAACCCTGGTGAATCTGACGATTATGTGCCTTGGGGTTGCTCTTCTTGCGGAGTATCTTTGTGGTGTTCTCTGTATTTCCTGGAGTTCAGTATTGACCTGTCTTGCTAGGTTGGGGAAATTTTCCTGGATAATATCCTGAAGAGTGTTTTCCAGCTTAGATTCATTCTCTTGATCACATTCTGGTACACCTATCAAACGTAGGTTGGGTCTCTTCACATAGTCCCACATTTCTTGGAGATTTTGTTCATTCCTTTTTGTGCTTTTTTCTTTAATCTTGGTTTCACGTTTTATTTCATTGAGTTGATCTTCAATTTCTGATATTCTTTCTTCTGCTTGGTCAATTCGGCTGTTGAAACTTGTGCATGCTTCACGAAGTTCTCGTGTTGTGTTTTTCAGCTCCTTCAATTCATTCATATTCCTCTCTAAGTTTTCCATTCTTGTTATCAATTCCTCGAATTTTTTTTCAAATCTTTTTTCAAGGTTCTTAGTTTCTTTGCACTGATTTAGAACATGTTCTTTTAGCTCAATGAAGTTTCTCATTATCCACTTTCTGAAGTCTGATTCCGTCATTTCGTCACACTCATTCTCCATCCATCTTTGTTCCCTTGCTGGTGAGGAGTTTTGGTCCTCTGTAGGAGGTGAGGTGTTTTGGTTTCGGGTGTTTTCCTCCTTTTTGCGCTGGTTTCTTCCCATCTTTATGGATTTATCCACCTGTCGTCTTTGTAGTTGCTGATTTTTCAATTGGGTCTCTGTGTGGATGCTGAGATTGTTGATGATGAAGTATTTCTGTTACTTAGTTTTCCTTCTAGTGGTCTAGCCCCTCTGCTGTATGAGTTCTGAGGTCCACTCCAGGCCCTGTTTGTCTGGAGTATACCTGTAGCAGCTGTGGACGAGTGAGGGATGATACCAGTTTCTTCTGCTGCTGTCTTTGTTCCAGAATGATGCCCGCCAAATGTCAGTCTGATTAGTCCTTTTTTTGCGGTGACTCTTTGGATATACAGGGGTCAGGGAGCTGCTTAAGGAGACGGTTTGTGCTTTATAGTAGCTCCAGTGCTGAGCTGTGAGCTCCGTTGTTCATTCAGTGTTGTTGGGAGGTTGTTTATGTCTGCCTCTGCGCCGTCACTGAGAGCTGCAATCCTGAGTCGCTTCTACGACGCCATCTTGCCAGGTCTCTAGAATTCTATTTTCTATACCAACATATGCAGGGCCTAACTGAATAACATACACCTTGGAAAAAGTTAAAATTCTCTTTCGTATAGCCACTCCTTTAGAGCCAAATGTAAGAACGCACGCCTGAGGAGCATTCAGGAGGATCTATTTTATGGCCACTCATTCAGAGCTTCACAGATTAATACAGACCTATGAAAATGTCAGTAGTGTATTTCACATGGACACTTATTCAGAACCTCAGTGAGGAATCATATATATCTGAAAAACACTCAGGATTATATTATATAGAGCCACTTATTCAGAGACTCACTGAATAATTCACAGCTAAGGAATAGTCTGGAGACTATTCGATATAACTCTTCACCCAGCGACTCAATAGACAATGCAGAACTGAAAAATAGCCAAGAGGATAGAGTCAAGGGTTTATGTTATGTGATCACTCGTTGCGGAACTCACTGAAGAATACACACCTTGAAAATAATCAGTTTCCAAGTCATATGGACACTCAATCACAGCATTACCAAATAATGCACCATGGGGCAATAGTAAGGAGTCTCTATTATATGGCCTGTCATTCGGAGCTTCAGTGCATAAACTACTTCACAGCTATTTAAGCTGTGGAGTAGTCAGGACCCTATTTAAGGTAGCCTTAAATTAAGCAGCTCCCTGAATGATATACACATGTGTCAGAGTCAGGAGACTAATTGACATAGACACTCATACAAATCCGTTTCGAATACTGCACATGTGGGGAATAATCACTAGTCTGTTTCATATGGTGATTAGTTTGGAGAATCAAAAAATAACACACACCTGTTGAGTAAAATGGGTTCTAAGTCATAAGGCCACTCTTTCAGTGTTTTAGTGAATAATATGTATATCTCATCAGTCAGGAATTTCTTTCAATGGCCACTCGTTCAGGGCCTCTGTGAAGAATACTCTTCTATAAAATAGTCAAGTGTCTACTTCAAATGGCTACACATTCAAAGTCTCTGTACGTAATGAACACATGGGCAATACACCTGAGTCTCTTTTTTATGCTGACTTAGAGACTCATACAATAATACACAACAAAGGAAGATTTAACAGTCTACTTCATGTAGCCACTCATTTAGAGCCTCTGTGAATAATGCACACCAGGGTAATAGTCAAGCATTTTTTATATGGACAGTCATTTTATGCCTCACTGAGTGATATATAACTGAAGTATCCTGAGGATTCTATTTGATACTACCACTCATTTAGAACTTATTGAATAATTCACAATGGAGCAATAGTCAGGTGTCTATTTTATATGGTCTATCATTCAAAGTTTCAGTGAACAGTGAACTTCTATGGAGTAATCAGGACGCTGTTTAACATAGCCACGAATTAAGTGCCTTGCTGAATGATACTCACTGGTATGATAATCAGGAGGCTATTTCATATGAACTCTAATTTCGTGTATCGCTGAGTAATACACACCTCAGGCAGTGTCAGGAGTCTATTTGGTATGGACACTCAAACACAGCCAGTTTGATTAATGCACACATGGATGATAATGAGGAGTCTATGTCATATGGCTACTCATTCAGACAAGCTGTGAATAATGCACATGTGGAGTAATTAGAAGTCTGTTTCATATGGCCCCTCTTTCACAGCCTCACTGAATATTACACAATTGTGATATAGTCTGGAGTCTATTTTTTATGGCCACTCATTCAAAGGATCACTAAATAATACACACCTGCTTAATAGTCAGAAGTCTCTTTCCTATGGCCACTCCTTAAGTGCCTCACTAAGTGTACACACCTGGGGAAATAGTCAGGATTTTCCATTATCCCCTCATTCAGAGTCTCACTTAATAATGCACACCTGTGGAATAGTCAGGAGACTCTTTTTTATGGCAACTCGTTAAGAGCCTCACTAAGTGTACACACATGGGGAAATAGTCAGGATTTACCTATATCCCTTCATTCAGAGCCTCACTAAATTATGCACACCTGTGGAATAGTCAGGAGACATTTTTATGTGGCCTCTAATTCGGAGTGTCACTGAATAATGTGATGTAGTCAGGAGTCTATTTCATGTAGACACATATTCAGAGCCATAGTGAAAAAAACAGGCCCTTTATGTTGTAAGGAATCTAATTAATATGGACACATCTTCTGATCCTCACTGAATAATACACACATGGATAATAATTTGGAGTCTATTTTCGTAGACATTCATTTAGAGCCTCGGTAAATAATGCACACCTGTGGAGTAGCCAGGAGTCTATTTCATTTGGACACACATTCATAGCCTCAGTGAATAATATGCACGTGTGGATTAGTCAGGATTCCATTTTATATAGCCACTGATTCGTAACCTCAATGAATAATGCACAAATGTAAAGAACTCAGCAGTCTATTTCATATAGCCACTTATTCAGAGATTCACTGAATAATAAAAATATTTGAGATAGACAGCCTCCTGTTTCATATGGTCATACAGAAAGATCCTCACTGAGTGACACACACCTCGGGAAGAGTTAGGAGTGTACTTTACATAGCCTCTAATTTACAGCCTAAGGGAATATTGCACACATTTGGAATAGACACTAGTCTCTTTTATATGGCCACAAAATCAAAGCCTGAGTCAGTAATACACAACTATGGAATAGTCACTAGACTATTCCATATGCCCAAATATTTAGAGTCAGAGTCAATAGAACATGTCTATAGACTAGTAAGGAAACAATTTCATATGGCCAAAGTTTCAGAACGTCAGTGAATAATAAATACCTGAGGAATACTCTGGACGCTATTACATGTGGCATTTCTTTAGAGGTTCAATGTGACAGGAAAACCAGTATTGTAGTCATAATTCTATTTCATATAGCCACATACTCACCCAGCCTCACAGAATATTGGACGCTTTGGGGAAGTCAGGATTCTATTTCATATACCCACTCATTTACAGCCGAATGTAAAAACTCACGCCTGAGTAGTATATAGGAGTCTCTATTTTATGGCCACTCATTCAGAGCCTCACAGAATAATACAGACGTATGGAAATGTCAGGACTTTACTTGACATGGCCACTTATTCAGTTCCTCAATGAAGAATCATATATATATATCTGGGAAATAATCAGCACTCTATTATATATAGCCACTTATTAAGAGATTCACTGAATAATGCACACCTGGAGAAATTTCTGGAGAATATTTGATATGACCATTCACCCAGCTACTCAGTGGAAAATGCAGATCTGAGAAATAGTCAAGAGGACAGAGTCAGGAGTCTATTTTATGTGGTCACTCGTTCAGAAACTGACTGAAGAATACAGACATTGGGAAAAGTCAGAGTCCAGGTCATATGGCCACTCAATCACAGCATTACAGAATAATGCAAAATGGGGCAATAGTAAGGAGTCTATTTCATATGGCCTCTCATTCAGAAATTCAGTGCCTAATAAACAGCTGTGGAGGAGTGAGGACCCTATTAAAGGTAGCCCCAAATCGAGCAGCTTCGTGAATTATACACACATGTGTGAGAGTCAGGAGACTATTTGATATAGACGCTCATACAGAACCTCTTCGAATATTGCACATGTGGGGAATAATCACTGGTCTATTTCATATGGTGGTTCGTTCAGAGAGTCAAAAAATAATTCGCACCTGTGGAGTACAATGCAGTTTATTTCATAAGACCACTCTTTCAGTGTTTTAGTGAATAACATTTATATCTGTTAAGTCAGGAATCTCTTTCACATGTCCACTCGTTCTTGGCCTCTGTGAATAACACTCCCCTTAGAAACAGTCAAGGGTCTACTTCATGTGCCTTCACATTCAGAGTCTCTGTAAATAATGAACACCTGGGCAAAACACCTGAGTCTCCTTTTTATGCCCACTTAGTCAGAGTCTCATTCAATAATACACACCTGGGGAAGAGTTAACGGTCTACTTCATGAAGCCACTCATTTAGATCCTCAGTGAATAATCCACACCAGGGTAATAGTCGAGAATTTTTTATATGGCCACCCATTCTGTGCCTCCCTGAGTGATCTACACCTGGGGAATTCTCAAAATTCTATTTCATACTACCACTCATTTAGAACCTTATTGAATAATTCACAATGAAGCAATAGTCAGGTGTCTTTTTTGTATGGCCTCTCATTCAAAGTTTCCGTGAATAATAAACTTCTATGGAGTAATCAGGACACTGTTTAAGATAGCCATTAATTAAGTGCCTTCCTGAATGATACACACCTGGGTGGTAGACAGGAGTCTATATCATATGAACTCTAATTTCGTGTAACGCTGAGTAATACTCACCTGTGGGAGTTTCAGGAGTCTATTTGGCATGGACACTCATACCGAACCAGTTGAATTAATGCACACATGGAGAATAATGAGGAGTCTATGTCATACGGCTACTCATTCAGACAAACAGTGAATAACGCACATGTGGAGTCATTAGAATTCTGTTTCATATGGCCCCTTTTTCACAGCCTCACTGAATATTACACACTTGTGATATATCCTGTGGTCTATATTTTATGGCCACTCATTCAGAGAATCACTGAATAATTTACACCTGCAGAATAGTCAGAAGTTTCCTTCCTATGGCTACCCATTGGGAGCCTCACAAAATGTACACACCTGGATAAATAGTCAGGATTTATTTGTATCACCTCATACAGAGTCTCACTAAATAATGCACACCTATGGAAGAGTCAGGAAACTTTTACCTGTGGCCTCTCATTCAATGTATCATTGAAAAACGTAGTCAGCAGACTCTTTCATGTAGACACATATTCAGAGCCTCAGTTCATAAGACAGACCCTTGATATGGTAAGAAATCTAATTTGTATGGCCACATCTCCTGAGGCTCACTGCATAATACACACCTGGAGAATAACTTGGAGTCTATTTTCGATGGACATTCATTCAGAGCCTCAGTAAACAATGCAGACCTGCAGAGTAGCCAAGAGTCTATTTCATTTGGGCACACATTCATAGCCTCAGTGGATAACATGCACGTGTGGATTAGTCAGGATTCCATTTTATATAGCCACTGACTCATAACCTCAATAAATGATGCAGAAATGTAAATAACTCAGCAGTCTATTTCATATAGCCACTCATTCAGAGATTAACTGAATTATAAAAATATTTGAGATAGACAGCTTCCTGTTTCATATGGTCATACAAAACGAGCCTCACTGAGTGAAACGCACCTGGGGAAGTGTTAGGAGTGTACTTTACATAGCCTCTCATTTACAGCATAAGGGAATAATGCACACGTGTGGAATAGACACTAGTTTATTTTATATGGCCACAAAATCAAAGCCTGAGTCAGTAATACACAACTTTATAGTAGTCACTAGTCTATTACATCTGCCCAAATATTTAGAGTCAGAGTGAATAATACACACCTGTAGACTAGTCAGGAAACAATTTCATATGACCCATGTTTCAGAGCCTCAGTGAATAATAAATACCTTTGGAATACTCTAGACGCTATTACATGTGGCATTTCTTCAGAGGTTCATTGAGTAAAGAACACCTGTATTGTAGTCAGAATTCTATTTCATATAACCACATACTCAGAGCCTAACTGAATAACAGACACCTTGGGAAAGTCAGAATTCTATTTAGTTTACTCACTCATTTACAGCTGAATGTAAAATCTCACCCCTGAGTAGTATATAGGAGTCTCTATTTTATGGCCACTCATTCAGCACCTCCAAGAATAATACAGACGTAAGGAAGTGTCAGGAGTGTACTTGACATGGCCACCTATTCAGTTCCTCAGTGAAGAATCATATATATCTTGAAAATACTCAGGATTCTATTATATATAGCCACTTATTAAGAGACTCACTGAATAATGCACACCTGGAGAATTGTCTGGAGACTATTTGATATGACCGTTCACCCAGCGACTCAGTGGAAAATGCAGAGCTGAGAAATAGTCAAGAGGACAGAGTCAGGAGTCTATTTTATGTGGTCACTCGTTCAGAACTTGACTGAAGAATGTACACCTTGGGAATAGTCAGTGTCCAGGTCATATGGCCACTCAATCACAGCATTACTGAATAATGCACAATGGGGCAATAGTAAGGAGTCTATTTCATATGCTCTCTCATTCAGACATTCAGTGCGTAATGAACAGCTGTGGAGGAGGGAGGACTTATTTGAAGGTAGCCCCAAATAAAGCAGCTCTGTGAATGATACACACATGTGAGAGTCAGGAGACTATTTGATATGGACACTCATACACAACCTCTTGAATATTGCACATGTGGGGAATAATCACCAGTCTATTTCATATGCTGGTTCGTTTGGAGAGTCAAAAAATAACGTGTACCTGTGGAGTAAAATTTGGTCTATTTCATAAAGCCACTCTTTCAGTGTTTTAGTGAATAACATGTATATCTGATTAGTCAGGAATCTCTTTCACATGGCCACTCGTTCTGGGCCTCTGGGAATAACACTACCCTCAGAAAGAATCAAGGGTCTGCTTCAAATGCCTACACATTCAGAGTCTCTGTAAGTAATGAACACCTGGGCAATACACCTGAGTCTCTTTTTTATGCCCACTTAGTCAGAGTCTCATTCAATAATACACACCTGGGGAAGAGTTAAGAGTCTACTGCATGTAGCCACTCATTTAGATTCTCAGTGTATAATCCACCCCATGGTAATAGTCGAGCACTTTTTATATAGTCACTCATTCTGTGCCTGCCTGAATGATCCACACCTGGGGAATTCTCAAAATTCTATTTCATACTACCACTTATTTAGAACTTTATTGAATAATTCACAATGGGGCAATAGTCAGGTGTCTATTTTGTATGGCCTCTCATTCAAAGATTCAGTGAATAATGAACTTCTATGGAGTAATCAGGACACTGTTTAAGATATCCATGAATTAAGTGCCTTCCTGAATAATACACACCTTGGTGGTAGTCAGGATTCTATTTCATATGAACTCTAATTCTGTGTAACTCTGAGTAATGCACACCTGTGGGAGTTTCAGGAGTCTACTTGGCATGGACACTCATAACCAACCTGTTGGAATAATGCACCCATGGAGAATAAGGAGGTATCTATGTCGTATGGCTACTAGTTCACACAAACAGTGAATAAAGCATATGTGGAGTCATTAGAATTCTGTTTCATATGGCCCCTCTTTCACAACCTCACTGAATATTACACACTTGTGATATAGTCTTGAGTCTCTATTTTATGGCCACTCATTCAGAGCCTCACAGAATAATACAGATATATGGAAATGTCAGAAGTGTACTTGACATGGCCACTTATTCAGTTCCTCAGTGGATAATCATATATATCTGTAAAATACTCAGGATTCTATTATATATAGCCACTTATTAAGAGACTCACTGAATAACTCACACCTGGAGAATTGTCTGGAGACCCTTTGATATGACCTGTCACCCAGCGACTCAGTGGAAAATACACAGCTGAGAAATAGTCAAGAGGACAGAGTCAGGAGTCTATTTTATGTGGTCACTCATTCAGAAACTGACTGAAGAAGACACACCTTGGGAATAGTCAGAGTCCAGGTCATATGGCCACTCAATCACAGCATTACCGTATAATGCACAATGGGGCAATAGTAAGGAGTCTGTTTCATATGGCCTCTCATTGAGAGCTTCAGTGCATAATAAACAGCTGTGGAGGAGGAAGGACCATATTGAATGTAGCCCCAAATAAAGCAGTTCCGTGAATGACAGACGCATGTGTGAGAGTCAGGAGACTTTTTGATATGGACACTCTTACAGAACCTCTTTGAATATTGCACATGTGGGGGATAATCACAAGTCTATTTCATATGGTGGTTCGTTTGGAGAGTAAAAAAATAACACACACCTGTGGAGTAAAATTTGGTCTATTTCATAAGGCCACTCTTTCAGTGTTGTAGTGAATAACATGTATATCTGATTAGTCAGGAATCTCTTTCACATGGCCACTCGTTCTGGGCCTCTGTGAATAATACTTTCCTCAGAATCAGTCAAGGGTCTACTTCAAATGCCTACACATTCAGAGTCTCTGTTAGTAATGAACACCTGGGCAATACACCTGAGTCTCTTTTTTATGCCCACTTAGTCAGAGTCTCATTCAATAATACACACCTAGGGAAGAGTTAAGAGTCTACTTCATGTAGCCACTCATTTAGATTCTCAGTGTATAATCCACACCATGGTAATAGTCGAGCATTTTTTATATGGACAGTCATTATGTGCCTCCCTGAATGATCCACACCTGGGGAATTCTCAGGATTCTATTTCATATTACCACTCATTTAGAACCTTATTGAATAATTCTCAATGGGGAAATAGTCAGGTGTCTATTTTGTATGGCCTCTCATTCAAAGATTCAGTGAACAATGAACTTCTATGGAGTAATCAGGACACTGTTTAAGATATCCATGAATTAAGTGCCTTCCTGAATAATACACACCTGGGTGATAGTCAGGATTCTATTTCATATGAACTCTAATTCTGTGTAACTCTGAGTAATGCACACCTGTGGGAGTTTCAGGAGTCTACTTGGCATGGACACTCATAACCAGCCTGTTGAAATAATGCACACTAGGGAATAATGCGGTGTCTATGTCATATGGCTACTCATTCAGACAAACAGTGAATAAAGCACATGTGGAGTCATTAGAATTCTGTTTCATATGGCCCCTCTTCCACAACCTCACTGAATATTACACACTTGTGATATAGTCAGGAGTCTATTTTTTTATGGCCACTAATTCAGGGAATCACTGAATAATTCACAGATGTGGAACAGTCAGAAGTCTCTTTCCTATGGTTACCCGTTGAGAGCCTCACTAAATGTACACACCTGGAAAAATAGTCGGGATTTACCTGTATCTCCTCATTCAGAGTCTCAATAAATAATGCACACCTGGGGAATAGTCAGGAGACTTTTTCATGTGGCCTCTCATTCAATGTGTCATTGAAAAATGTGGTGTAGTCAGGAGACCCTTTCATGTAGACACATATTCAGAGCCTCAGTGCATAAGACAGACCCTTGATACAGTAAGAAATCTAATTAGTATGGCCACATCTTCTGTGGCTCACTGAATAATACACACCTGGAGAATAACTTGGAATCTATTTTCAATGGATATTCATTAAGAGCCTCGGTAAATAATGCACACCTGTGGATTAGCCAGGAGTCTATTTCATTTCAAAACACATTCATAGGCTCAGTGGATAATATGCCCGTGTGGATTAGTCAGGATTCCATTTTATATAGCCACTCCCTCATAACCTCAAGGAATAATGCACAAATGTAAACTACTCAGCAGTCTATTTCATATAGCCACTCATTCAGAGATTCACTGAATAATAAAAATATTTGAGATAGACAGCCTCCTATTTCATATGGTCATACAAAAAGAGACTCACTGAGGGACACACAAATGAGGAAGTGGTAGGAGTGTGCTTTACATAGTCTCTCATTTACAGCCTAAGGGAATAATGCACACGTGTGGAATAGACACTAGTCTACTTTATATGGCCACTATATCAAAGACTGAGTCAGTAATACACAACTTTGAATAGTCACTAGTCTATTCCATATGCCCAAATATTTAGAGTCAGTGTCAATAATACATGACAGTAGACTAGTCAGTAAACAATTTCCTATGGCCCAAGTTTCAGAGCCTCAGTGAAAAATAAATACCTGAGGAATAATCTGGACGCTATTACATGTGGCATTTCTTCAGAGGTTCATTGAGTAAGGAACTCCTGTATTGTAGTCAGAATTCTATTTCATATAGCCACATACTCAGAGCCTAACTGAATAACAGAAGCTTTGGGAAAGTCAGGATTCTATTTCGTATAGCCACTCTTTTACAGCTGAATGTAAAAATTCACGCCTGAGTAGTATATAGGAGTCTCTATATTATGGCCACATATTCAGAGCCTCACAGAGTAATACAGATGTATGGAAATGTCAGGAGTGTACTTGACATGACCACTTCTTCAGTTCCTCAGTGAATAATCATATATATCTGGAAAATACTCAGGATTCTATTATATATAGCCACTTATTAAGAGACTCACTGAGTAACACACATCTGGAGAATTGTCTGCAGACTATTTGACATGACCATTCACCCAGAGACTCAGTAGAAAGTGCAGAGCTGAGAAATAGTCAAGAGGACAGAGTCAGGAGTCTATTTTATGTTGTCACTCGTTCAGAAACTGACTGAAGAATACACAGTTTGCGAATAGTCAGAGTCCATGTCATATGGCCATTCAATCACAGCATTACCGAATAATGCACAATGGGGCAATAGTAAGGAGTCAACTTCTTATGGCCTCTCATTCAGAGCTTCAATGCATAATAAACAGCTGTGGAGAAGTGAGGACCCTATTGCCGGTAGCCACAAATAAAGCAGCTCCGTGAATAATACACACGGTGAGAGTCAGAAGCATATTTGATATGGACACTCATACAGAACCTCTTCGAATATTGCACATGTGGGAAAAAATCTCTAGTCTATTTCATATGGTATTTCATTTCGACAGAAAAAATAACGTGCACCTGTGGAGTAATATGCGGTCTATTGCATAAGACACTCTTTCAGTGTTTTAATGAATAATATGTGTTGTGATAAGTCAAAAATCTCTTTCACATGGCCACTCGCTCTGGGCGTCTGTGAATAATACTCCCCTTAGAAACAGTCAAGGGTCTACTTCAAATGCCTACACATTAAGTGTCACTGTAAGTAATGAGCACCTTGGCAATACACCTGAGTCTCTTTTTTATGCCCACTTAGTCAGAGTCTCATTCAATAATACACACCTGGGGAAGAGTTAAGAGTCAACTTCCTGCTACAAAGAAAATAAAATACCTAGGAATACAACTCACAAGGAATGTAAGGGACCTCTTTAAGGAAAACTACAAACCACTGCTCAACAAAATAAGAGAGGACACAAACAGATGGAGAAATATTCCATGTTCGTGGTTAGGAAGAATCAATATCATGAAAATGGCTATACTGCCCAAAGTAATTTACACAATCAATGCTATCCCCATCAAACAACCATTGAATTTCTTCACGGAACTGGAAAAAACCACCATGAATTTCATATGGAACTGAAAAAAAGCCCGCATAGCCAAGTCAATTCTAAGCAAAAAGAACACAGCGGAAGGCATCACACTACCAGACTTCAAACTATACTACAAGGGTACAGTAATCAAAACAGCATGATACTGGTACCAAAGCAGAGATATAGACCAATGGAACAGAACAGAGGCATCGGAGGCAACACAACCTATCTACGGAAATATTATCTTTGATAAACCAGACAAAAACAAGCAATGGGAAAAGGATTCCCTATTTAATAAATGGTGTTGGGAAAACTGGCTAGCCATGTGCAGAAAGAAGAAACTGGACCCATTCCTGACACCTTACACTAAAATTAATTCCAGATGGATTAAAGACTTAAACATAAGACCTGACACCATAAAAACCCTAGAAGAAAATCTAGGCAAAACCATTCAGGACATAGGAGTAGGCAAGGAATTCATGACCAAAACACCAAAAGCATTGGCAACAAAAGCCAAAATAGACAAATGGGACCTAATCAAACTCCACAGCTTCTGCACGGCAAAAGAAACCGTCACTAGAGTGAATCAGCAACCATCAGAATGGGAAAAAATCTTTGCAGTTTACACATCAGACAAAGGGCTGATATCCAGAATTTACAAAGAACTCAAACAGATTTACAGGAAAAAAACAAACAAGCCCATTCAAAAATGGGCAAAGGATATGAACAGACACTTTACAAAAGAAGACAAACGAGGGAGGGAGGCAAGATGGCGTCGTAGAGGTGACTCAGGATTGCAGCTCTCGGTGAAGGCGCAGAGGCTGCTGCAGGTATACCCCAGACAAGCAGGGCCTGGAGTGGACCTCAGCACTCATACAGCAGAGAGGATAGATCATTAGAGGGAAAACTAAGTAACAGAAATACTTCATCATCAACAATCTCAGTGTCCACACAGAGACCCAATTGAAAAATCAGCCACTACTAAGACAACAGGCGGATAAATCCATAAAGATGGGAAGAAACCAGCGCAAAAAGGAGGAAAGCACCCGAAACCAAAACAACTCACCTCCAAAAAAGGACCAAAACTCCTCACCAGCAAGGGAACAAAGCTGGACAGAGAATGAATGTGACGAAATGACGGAATCAGACTTCAGAAAGTGGATAATGAGAAACTTCAGTGAGCTAAAGGAACATGTTCTAAACCAGTGCAAAGAAACTAAGAACCTTGAAAAAAGATTTGAAAAAAGATTCGAGGAATTGATAACGAGAATGGACAACTTAGAGAGGAATATGAATGAATTGAAGGAGCTGAAAAACTCAACACGAGAACTTCGCGAAGCATGCACAAGTATCAACAGCCGAATTGACCAAGCAGAAGAAAGAATATCAGAAGTTGAAGACCAACTCAATGAAATAAAACGAGAAACCAAGATTAAAGAAAAAAGCACAAAAAGGAATGAACAAAATCTCCAAGAAATGTGGGACTATGTGAAGAGACCCAACCTACGTTTGATAGGTGTACCAGAATGTGATGAAGAGAATGAATCCAAGCTGGAAAACACTCTTCAGGATATTATCCAGGAAAATTTCCCCAACCTAGCAAGACAGGTCAATACTCAACTCCAGGAAATACAGAGAACACCACAAAGATACTCTGCAAGAAGAGCAACCCCAAGGCACATAATCGTCAGATTCACCAGGGTTGAAACGAAGGAGAAAATACTAAGGGCAGCCAGAGAGAAAGGTCGGGTCACCCACAAAGGGAAGCCCATCAGACTCACAGCAGATCTCTCAGCAGAGACTCTACAAGCCAGAAGAGAGTGGGGGCCAATATTCAACATCCTTAAAGAAAAGAGCTTTCAACCCAGAATTTCATATCCAGCCAAACTGAGCTTCATAAGTGAAGGAAAAATAAAATCCTTCACCAACAAGCAAGTACTCAGAGATTTTGTCACCACTAGGCCTGCTTTACAAGAGCTCCTGAAAGAGGCACTACACATAGAAAGAAACAACCAGTTCCAGCCATCCTAAAAGCATACCAAATGCTAAAGACCATCAACAAAATGAAGAATGTACATGAACCAACGAGCAAAACAGCCAGCTAGCATCAAAATGGCAGTATCAAATTCACACATAACAATATTAACCCTGAATGTAAGTGGGCTAAATGCACCAATCAAAAGACACAGGCTGGCAAATTGGATAAAAAACCAAAACCCATCGGTGTGCTGTATCCAGGAAACCCACCTCACATGCAAAGATACACAAAGGCTCAAAATAAAGGGATGGAGGAAGATTTACCAAGCAAATGGAGAGCAAAAAAAAGCAGGAGTTGCAATTCTCATCTCTGATAAAATAGACTTTAAAGTAACAAAGATCAAAAGGGACAAAGAAGGTCATTACATAATGGTAAAAGGATCGATACAACAAGAAGAGATAACGATTCTAAATATATATGGACCCAATGTAGGAGCACCCAAATATATAAGGCAAGTTCTTAATGACTTACAAAGGGACTTAGACTCCCACACAATAATAGTGGGAGACTTTAACACTCCACTGTCAATAGCAGACAGATCAACCAGACAGAAAATTAACAAGGATATCCAGGACTTGAACTCAGACCTGGAACAAGCAAACCTGATAGACATTTACAGAACTCTCCACCCCAAATCCACAGAATATACATTCTTCTCAGCACCACATCACACCTACTCCAAAATTGACCACATAATTGGAAGTAAAGCACTCCTCAGCAAATGCAAAACAACTGAAATCATAACAAACAGTCTCTCAGACCATAGTGCAATCAAGTTGGAACTCAGAATTCAGAAAATAACTCAGAACCGCACAGCTTCATGGAAACTGAACAATTGGCTCTTGAATGTTGATTGGATAAACAATGAAATGAAGGCAGAAATAAAGAAGTTCTTTGAAACCAATGAGAATGAAGACACAACGTACCAGAATCTCTGGGACACATTTAAAGCAGTCTGTAGAGGAAAATATATAGCAATAAGTGCCCACATGAGAAGAATGGAGAGATCCAAAATTGACACCCTATCGTCAAAATTGAAAGAGCTAGAGGAGCAAGATCAAAAAAGCTCAAAACCTAGCCGAAGACAAGAAATAACTAAGATCAGAGCAGAACTGAAGGAGATAGAGACAAGAAAAACCCTTCAAAAAATCAATAAATCTAAGAGCTGGTTTTTCGAAAAGATCAACAAAATAGACAGACCACTAGCCAGACTGATAAAAAAGAAGAGAGAGAACATCCAAATAGATGCAATAAAAAACGATAAAGGGGAAATCACCACAGATTCCACAGAAATTCAAACCATCATCAGAGAATACTACAAACAACTCTATGCACATAAACCAGTAAATCAGGAAGAAATGGATAAATTCCTGGATGCCTGTGTCCTCCCAAGCCTAAACCAGGAGGAAGCCGAAACTATGAATAGACCAATAACAAGGTCTGAAGTTGAGGCAGCAATTAAGAGCCTACCACACAAAAAAAGCCCAGGTCCAGATGGGTTCACAGCCGAATTCTACCAGACACACAAAGAGGATCTGGTACCATTCCTTCTGAAACTATTCCAAATAATCCAAAAAGAGGGAACCCTTCCCAAATCATTTTATGAGACCAACATCATCCTGATACCAAAACCTGGCAGAGACTCAACAAGAAAAGAAAACTTCAGGCCAATATCCATGATGAACACAGATGCAAAAATCTTCAATAAAATACTGGCAAACCGATTGCAACAGCACATTAAAAAACTTATCCATCATGATCAAGTAGGATTTATCCCGGGGATGCAAGGCTGGTTCAACATACGCAAGTCTATAAATGTAATTCACCACATAAACAGAAGCAAAAACAAAAACCACATGATTATCTCAATTGATGCAGAGAAGGCATTTGACAAAATTCAACAGCCCTTTATGCTAAAAACCCTCAATAAACTTGGTATTGATGGAACATATCTCAAAGTAATAAAAGCTATTTATGACAAACCAACAGCCAATATCATACTTAATGGGCAAAAACTGGAAGCATTCCCTTTGAAATCTGGCACTAGACAAGGATGCCCTCTCTCACCACTTCTATTCAACATAGTACTGGAAGTTCTAGCCAGAGCAATCAGGCAAGAAAAAGAAATAAAGGGTATTCAAATAGGAAAGGTGGAAGCCAAATTGTCTCTATTTGCAGACGACATGATAGTATACCTAGAAGACCCCATCACCTCAGCCCAAAAGCTCCTGCAACTGATAAGCAACTTCAGCAAAGTCTCAGGATATAAAATCAATGTGCAAAAATCACAAGCATTCCTATACACCAATAACAGACTTAAAGAGAACCAAATCAAGAACGAACTGCCATTCACAATTGCTACAAAGAAAATAAAATACCTAGGAATACAACTCACTAGGAATGTAAGGGACCTCTTTAAGGAAAACTACAAACAACTGCTCAATGAAATAAGAGAGGACACAAACAGATGGAGAAACATTCCATGTTCGTGGTTAGGAAGAATCAATATCGTGAAAATGGCTATACTGCCCAAAGTAATTTACACAATCAATGCTATCCCCATCAAACTACCATTGAATTTCTTCACAGAACTGGAAAAAACCACCATGAATTTCATATGGAACCAAAAAAGAGCCCGCATAGCCAAGTCAATTCTAAGCAAAAAGAACACAGCGGGAGGCATCACACTACCAGACTTCAAACTATACTACAAGGCTACAGTAATCAAAACAGCATGGTACTGGTACCAAAACAGAGATATAGACCAATGGAACAGAACAGAGGCATCGGAGGCAACACAACACATCTACAACCATATTATCTTTGATAAACCAGACAAAAACAGGCAATGGGGAAAGGATTCCCTATTTAATAAATGGTGTTGGGAAAACTGGCTAGCCATGTGCAGAAAGCAGAAATTGGAACCCTTCCTGACACCTTACACTAAAATTAACCCCAGATGGATTAAAGACTTAAACGTAAGACCTGACACCATAAAAACCCTAGAGGAAAATCTAGGCAAAACCATTCAGGACATAGGAGTAGGCAAGGACTTCATGAACAAAACTCCCAAAGCATTGGCAACAAAAGCCAAAATAGACAAATGGGACCTAATCAAACTCCACAGCTTCTGCACAGCAAAACAAACAGTCACTAGAGTGAATCGGCAACCATCAGAACGGGAAAAAATCTTTGCAGTTTACGCATCTGACAAAGGGCTGATATCCAGAATTTACAAAGAACTCAAACAGATTTACAGGAAAAAAACAAACAAGCCCATTCAAAAATGGGCAAAGGATATGAACAGAAACTTTACGAAAGCAGACATACATGAGGCCAGCAAACATATGAAAAAGTGCTCATCGTCATTGGTCATTAGAGAGATGCAAATCAAAACCACATTGAGATACCATCTCACACCAGTTAGAATGGCGATCATTAAAAAATCTGGAGACAGCAGATGCTGGAGAGGATGTGGAGAAATAGGAACACTCTTACACTGTTGGTGGGAGTGTAAATTAGTTCAACCATTGTGGAAGACAGTGTGGCGATTTCTCAGGGACCTAGAAATAGAAATTCCATTTGACCCAGCAATCCCATTACTGGGTATCTATCCAAAGGATTATAAATCGTTCTACTATAAGGACACATGCACACGAATGTTCATTGCAGCACTGTTTACAATAGCAAAGACCTGGAACCAACCCAAATGCCCAACGATGATAGACTGGACTGGGAAAATGTGGCACATATACACCATGGAATATTATGCAGCAATCAAAAATGATGAGTTTGTGTCCTTTGTAGGGACATGGATGAATCTGGAGAACATCATTCTCAGCAAACTGACACAAGAACAGAAAAAGAAATACCGCATATACTCACTCATAGGTGGGTGAGAAAAATGAGAACACGTGGACACAGAGAGGCGGTCTACTATACACTGGGGACTGTTGGGGGGAATGGGGGAGGGACAGCAGGGGGGGTCTGGGGGGGATAGCCTGGGGATGAATACCAAGTGTGGGTGAAGGGGAGGAAAGCAGCAAAGCACACTGCCATGTGTGTACCTATGCAACTATCTTGCTTGTTCTGCACATGTACCCCCAAACCTATAATGCAATAAAAATTAAAAATAAAAAAATAAAAAAAAAAAAATAAAAAAAAAATAAAAATAAAAAAAAAAAAAAAAAAATTTCTGTTCATTAATCTGTGGTACTCTAACAGCAGCCTAAAATGGGCTTTTAAGTTTTTTGCCTCAAAATGTTTACCTAGTTTGTGGGGTGTCTAGTCATGTTTTCTGCTTATCTGTTTCTATGTTTTATTTGTTTCCACAGGCTTGAAACAAAATATGTAAATTTTCCATGGTCCGATGGCAAATTTACTGTCAGCTCTCCAAGAAGTGATTTTCAAATATTCATTAGAATAAACAAGTAACAAAAAAAAAAAAAAAAAAAAAAAAAAAAAATTATGAGTTTGTGTCCTTTGTAGGGACATGGATGAATCTGGAGAACATCATTCTCAGCAAACTGACACAAGAACAGAAAAAGAAATACCGCATATACTCACTCATAGGTGGGTGAGAAAAATGAGAACACGTGGACACAGAGAGGCGGTCTACTATACACTGGGGACTGTTGGGGGGAATGGGGGAGGGACAGCGGGGGGGGCTGGGGGGGATAGCCTGGGGATGAATACCAAGTGTGGGTGAAGGGGAGGAAAGCAGCAAAGCACAGTGCCATGTGTGTACCTATGCAACTATCTTGCTTGTTCTGCACATGTACCCCCAAACCTATAATGCAATAAAAATAAAAAATAAAAAAAAAAAAAAAATAAAAAAAAAAAAAAATAGACTTTAAAGTAACAAAGATCAAAAGGGACAAAGAAGGTCATTACATAATGGTAAAAGGATCGATACAACAAGAAGAGATAACGATTCTAAATATATATGGACCCAATGTAGGAGCACCCAGATATATAAGGCAAGTTCTTAATGACTTACAAAGGGACTTAGACTCCCACACAATAATAGTGGGAGACTTTAACACTCCACTGTCAATAGCAGACAGATCAACCAGACAGAAAATTAACAAGGATATCCAGGACTTGAACTCACACCTGGAACAAGCAAACCTGATAGACATTTACAGAACTCTCCACCCCAAATCCACAGAATATACATTCTTCTCAGCACCACATCACACCTACTCCAAAATTGACCACATAATTGGAAGTAAAGCACTCCTCAGCAAATGCAAAACAACTGAAATCATAACAAACAGTCTCTCAGACCATAGTGCAATCAAGTTGGAACTCAGAATTCAGAAAATAACTCAGAACCGCACAGCTTCATGGAAACTGAACAATTGGCTCTTGAATGTTGATTGGATAAACAATGAAATGAAGGCAGAAATAAAGAAGTTCTTTGAAACCAATGAGAATGAAGACACAACGTACCAGAATCTCTGGGACACATTTAAAGCAGTCTGTAGAGGAAAATATATAGCAATAAGTGCCCACATGAGAAGAATGGAGAGATCCAAAATTGACACCCTATCGTCAAAATTGAAAGAGCTAGAGGAGCAAGATCAAAAAAGCTCAAAACCTAGCCGAAGACAAGAAATAACTAAGATCAGAGCAGAACTGAAGGAGATAGAGACAAGAAAAACCCTTCAAAAAATCAATAAATCTAAGAGCTGGTTTTTCGAAAAGATCAACAAAATAGACAGACCACTAGCCAGACTGATAAAAAAGAAGAGAGAGAACAACCAAATAGATGCAATAAAAAACGATAAAGGGGAAATCACCACAGATTCCACAGAAATTCAAACCATCATCAGAGAATACTACAAACAACTCTATGCACATAAACCAGTAAATCAGGAAGAAATGGATAAATTCCTGGATGCCTGTGTCCTCCCAAGCCTAAACCAGGAGGAAGCCGAAACTATGAATAGACCAATAACAAGGTCTGAAGTTGAGGCAGCAATTAAGAGCCTACCACACAAAAAAAGCCCAGGTCCAGATGGGTTCACAGCCGAATTCTACCAGACACACAAAGAGGATCTGGTACCATTCCTTCTGAAACTATTCCAAATAATCCAAAAAGAGGGAACCCTTCCCAAATCATTTTATGAGACCAACATCATCCTGATACCAAAACCTGGCAGAGACTCAACAAGAAAAGAAAACTTCAGGCCAATATCCATGATGAACATAGATGCAAAAATCTTCAATAAAATACTGGCAAACCGATTGCAACAGCACATTAAAAAACTTATCCATCATGATCAAGTAGGATTTATCCCGGGGATGCAAGGCTGGTTCAACATACGCAAGTCTATAAATGTAATTCACCACATAAACAGAAGCAAAAACAAAAACCACATGATTATCTCAATTGATGCAGAGAAGGCATTTGACAAAATTCAACAGCCCTTTATGCTAAAAACCCTCAATAAACTTGGTATTGATGGAACATATCTCAAAGTAATAAAAGCTATTTATGACAAACCAACAGCCAATATCATACTTAATGGGCAAAAACTGGAAGCATTCCCTTTGAAATCTGGCACTAGACAAGGATGCCCTCTCTCACCACTTCTATTCAACATAGTACTGGAAGTTCTAGCCAGAGCAATCAGGCAAGAAAAAGAAATAAAGGGTATTCAAATAGGAAAGGTGGAAGCCAAATTGTCTCTATTTGCAGACGACATGATAGTATACCTAGAAGACCCCATCACCTCAGCCCAAAAGCTCCTGCAACTGATAAGCAACTTCAGCAAAGTCTCAGGATATAAAATCAATGTGCAAAAATCACAAGCATTCCTATACACCAATAACAGACTTAAAGAGAACCAAATCAAGAACGAACTGCCATTCACAATTGCTACAAAGAAAATAAAATACCTAGGAATACAACTCACTAGGAATGTAAGGGACCTCTTTAAGGAAAACTACAAACAACTGCTCAATGAAATAAGAGAGGACACAAACAGATGGAGAAACATTCCATGTTCGTGGTTAGGAAGAATCAATATCGTGAAAATGGCTATACTGCCCAAAGTAATTTACACAATCAATGCTATCCCCATCAAACTACCATTGAATTTCTTCACAGAACTGGAAAAAACCACCATGAATTTCATATGGAACCAAAAAAGAGCCCGCATAGCCAAGTCAATTCTAAGCAAAAAGAACACAGCGGGAGGCATCACGCTACCAGACTTCAAACTATACTACAAGGCTACAGTAATCAAAACAGCATGGTACTGGTACCAAAACAGAGATATAGACCAATGGAACAGAACAGAGGCATCGGAGGCAACACAACACATCTACAACCATATTATTTTTGATAAACCAGACAAAAACAGGCAATGGGGAAAGGATTCCCTATTTAATAAATGGTGTTGGGAAAACTGGCTAGCCATGTGCAGAAAGCAGAAATTGGACCCCTTCCTGACACCTTACACTAAAATTAACTCCAGATGGATTAAAGACTTAAACGTAAGACCCGACACCATAAAAACCCTAGAAGAAAATCTAGGCAAAACCATTCAGGACATAGGAGTAGGCAAGGACTTCATGAACAAAACTCCCAAAGCATTGGCAACAAAAGCCAAAATAGACAAATGGGACCTAATCAAACTCCACAGCTTCTGCACAGCAAAACAAACAGTCACTAGAGTGAATCGGCAACCATCAGAATGGGAAAAAATCTTTGCAGTTTACGCATCCGACAAAGGGCTGATATCCAGAATTTACAAAGAACTCAAACAGATTTACAGGAAAAAAACAAACAAGCCCATTCAAAAATGGGCAAAGGATATGAATAGAAACTTTACGAAAGCAGACATACATGAGGCCAGGAAACATATGAAAAAGTGCTCATCGTCATTGGTCATTAGAGAGATGCAAATCAAAACCACATTGAGATACCATCTCACACCAGTTAGAATGGCGATCATTAAAAAATCTGGAGACAGCAGATGCTGGAGAGGATGTGGAGAAATAGGAACACTCTCACACTGTTGGTGGGAGTGTAAATTAGTTCAACCATTGTGGAAGACAGTGTGGCGATTCCTCAGGGACCTAGAAATAGAAATTCCATTTGACCCAGCAATCCCATTACTGGGTATCTATCCAAAGGATTATAAATCGTTCTACTATAAGGACACATGCACACGAATGTTCATTGCAGCACTGTTTACAATAGCAAAGACCTGGAACCAACCCAAATGCCCAACGATGATAGACTGGACTGGGAAAATGTGGCACATATACACCATGGAATATTATGCAGCAATCAAAAATGATGAGTTTGTGTCCTTTGTAGGGACATGGATGAATCTGGAGAACATCATTCTCAGCAAACTGACACAAGAACAGAAAAAGAAATACCGCATATACTCGCTCATAGGTGGGTGAGAAAAATGAGAACATGTGGACACAGAGAGGCAGTCTACTATACACTGGGGACTGTTGGGGGGAATGGGGGAGGGACAGCAGGGGGGGCTGGGGGGGATAGCCTGGGGATGAATACCAAGTGTGGGTGAAGGGGAGGAAAGCAGCAAAGCACACTGCCATGTGTGTACCTATGCAACTATCTTGCTCGTTCTGCACATGTACCCCCAAACCTATAATGCAATAAAAATAAATAAATAAATAAATAAATAAATAAATTAAAAAAAAAAAAAAAAAAAAAAAAAAAAAAAAAAAAAAAAGAAGAGAGAGAACAACCAAATAGATGCAATAAAAAACGATAAAGGGGAAATCACCACAGATTCCACAGAAATTCAAACCATCATCAGAGAATACTACAAACAACTCTATGCACATAAACCAGTAAATCAGGAAGAAATGGATAAATTCCTGGATGCCTGTGTCCTCCCAAGCCTAAACCAGGAGGAAGCCGAAACTATGAATAGACCAATAACAAGGTCTGAAGTTGAGGCAGCAATTAAGAGCCTACCACACAAAAAAAGCCCAGGTCCAGATGGGTTCACAGCCGAATTCTACCAGACACACAAAGAGGATCTGGTACCATTCCTTCTGAAACTATTCCAAATAATCCAAAAAGAGGGAACCCTTCCCAAATCATTTTATGAGACCAACATCATCCTGATACCAAAACCTGGCAGAGACTCAACAAGAAAAGAAAACTTCAGGCCAATATCCATGATGAACACAGATGCAAAAATCTTCAATAAAATACTGGCAAACCGATTGCAACAGCACATTAAAAAACTTATCCATCATGATCAAGTAGGATTTATCCCGGGGATGCAAGGCTGGTTCAACATACGCAAGTCTATAAATGTAATTCACCACATAAACAGAAGCAAAAACAAAAACCACATGATTATCTCAATTGATGCAGAGAAGGCATTTGACAAAATTCAACAGCCCTTTATGCTAAAAACCCTCAATAAACTTGGTATTGATGGAACATATCTCAAAGTAATAAAAGCTATTTATGACAAACCAACAGCCAATATCATACTTAATGGGCAAAAACTGGAAGCATTCCCTTTGAAATCTGGCACTAGACAAGGATGCCCTCTCTCACCACTTCTATTCAACATAGTACTGGAAGTTCTAGCCAGAGCAATCAGGCAAGAAAAAGAAATAAAGGGTATTCAAATAGGAAAGGTGGAAGCCAAATTGTCTCTATTTGCAGACGACATGATAGTATACCTAGAAGACCCCATCACCTCAGCCCAAAAGCTCCTGCAACTGATAAGCAACTTCAGCAAAGTCTCAGGATATAAAATCAATGTGCAAAAATCACAAGCATTCCTATACACCAATAACAGACTTAAAGAGAACCAAATCAAGAACGAACTGCCATTCACAATTGCTACAAAGAAAATAAAATACCTAGGAATACAACTCACTAGGAATGTAAGGGACCTCTTTAAGGAAAACTACAAACAACTGCTCAATGAAATAAGAGAGGACACAAACAGATGGAGAAACATTCCATGTTCGTGGTTAGGAAGAATCAATATCGTGAAAATGGCTATACTGCCCAAAGTAATTTACACAATCAATGCTATCCCCATCAAACTACCATTGAATTTCTTCACAGAACTGGAAAAAACCACCATGAATTTCATATGGAACCAAAAAAGAGCCCGCATAGCCAAGTCAATTCTAAGCAAAAAGAACACAGCGGGAGGCATCACACTACCAGACTTCAAACTATACTACAAGGCTACAGTAATCAAAACAGCATGGTACTGGTACCAAAACAGAGATATAGACCAATGGAACAGAACAGAGGCATCGGAGGCAACACAACACATCTACAACCATATTATCTTTGATAAACCAGACAAAAACAGGCAATGGGGAAAGGATTCCCTATTTAATAAATGGTGTTGGGAAAACTGGCTAGCCATGTGCAGAAAGCAGAAATTGGAACCCTTCCTGACACCTTACACTAAAATTAACCCCAGATGGATTAAAGACTTAAACGTAAGACCTGACACCATAAAAACCCTAGAGGAAAATCTAGGCAAAACCATTCAGGACATAGGAGTAGGCAAGGACTTCATGAACAAAACTCCCAAAGCATTGGCAACAAAAGCCAAAATAGACAAATGGGACCTAATCAAACTCCACAGCTTCTGCACAGCAAAACAAACAGTCACTAGAGTGAATCGGCAACCATCAGAACGGGAAAAAATCTTTGCAGTTTACGCATCTGACAAAGGGCTGATATCCAGAATTTACAAAGAACTCAAACAGATTTACAGGAAAAAAACAAACAAGCCCATTCAAAAATGGGCAAAGGATATGAACAGAAACTTTACGAAAGCAGACATACATGAGGCCAGCAAACATATGAAAAAGTGCTCATCGTCATTGGTCATTAGAGAGATGCAAATCAAAACCACATTGAGATACCATCTCACACCAGTTAGAATGGCGATCATTAAAAAATCTGGAGACAGCAGATGCTGGAGAGGATGTGGAGAAATAGGAACACTCTTACACTGTTGGTGGGAGTGTAAATTAGTTCAACCATTGTGGAAGACAGTGTGGCGATTTCTCAGGGACCTAGAAATAGAAATTCCATTTGACCCAGCAATCCCATTACTGGGTATCTATCCAAAGGATTATAAATCGTTCTACTATAAGGACACATGCGAACAAAAGGAAGATGGCGTCGTAGAGGTGACTCAGGATTGCAGCTCTCGGTGAAGGCGCAGAGGGTGAGTCCTAGCCGCATTCTCGGATGTTCCTTTTATGCCCACAGAGCGTTGAAAGTCCCAGGTGTGGGAGAGACACGGGACGCTAGCAGCCGGCTAACGCAACCGGCTCCCGCCGCCTCTTAGGCCGGCGCCGCAGCAGGACCCGGCGCGGAACTCACTGGTCTGGGTGCCCTGTTAAACCGGCAATCTGAGATTTGGAAGGGCAGATTGGCATGTCCATCTGATTGAACGGGACTTGGACAATGAGCCAGACCAGGAGTTTCCTGGGAAGCGTGATCTGAGCCGGGGTAGTGGGCAGCGGCACGGGAGATCGCACGGATCCCAGTGCCCTATCGGCAGGCTCCTGGGGCGCCAGTGAGAGAGTCGACCTTTCAGCTTGGGGAGAGGAAGAGAGAGAGAGAGAGAGGACGGACTCTGAGGCAGGGAGCAGGGTGATCGGGCTCGGCGGGTCCCACGCTCACGGGGACAAGCAGGGCGGCGACTGGAGGCGCTTGGGGCTGAGAGTTTTGTTGCCGGCATTTAGGACGGTGCAGCCCGGTCAGGGAGGGGCGTCCACCATTCCTGACAAAGTGCACCCCCACTTAAGTACCGCCCAGGACTGACGCAGCCTGCCGTTGCCGAGGCAACCTGCCATAACAGAGAGAGTCCGCCGGGCCTCAACAGGGCGGACCCGCCTTAGGAGGTCAGAGCCCCGGCAAGCAAATAGTGAATAGACTGCCACCTAGTGGGGCAGGACAGTGCAACAGATACTCATAAAGAAAGCCCCAACTCCCTGAGACAGAGCATCTAAGGGTGAAAAAAAAAAAAAAAAAAAAGAGTGGTGTTTTATGAGTTCTATTGCAGCAGACATAACCTCCCAACAACCCTGAATGAACAACGGAGCTCACAGCTCAGCACTGGAGCTCCTATAAAGCACAGACTGTCTCCTCAAGCAGCTCCCTGACCTCTGTATATCCAAGGAGTCACCCCAGAAAAGGACTAATCAGACTGACATTTGGCTGGCATCATTCTGGAACAAGGGCAGCAGAAAAAGAAACTGATATCATCCCTCACTGTTCTGCAGCTGCTGCAGGTATACCCCAGACAAGCAGGGCCTGGAGTGGACCTCAGCACTCATACAGCAGAGAGGATAGATCATTAGAGGGAAAACTAAGTAACAGAAATACTTCATCATCAACAATCTCAGTGTCCACACAGAGACCCAATTGAAAAATCAGCCACTACTAAGACAACAGGCGGATAAATCCATAAAGATGGGAAGAAACCAGCGCAAAAAGGAGGAAAGCACCCGAAACCAAAACACCTCACCTCCAAAAAAGGACCAAAACTCCTCACCAGCAAGGGAACAAAGCTGGACGGAGAATGAATGTGACGAAATGACGGAATCAGACTTCAGAAAGTGGATAATGAGAAACTTCATTGAGCTAAAGGAACATGTTCTAAACCAGTGCAAAGAAACTAAGAACCTTGAAAAAAGATTTGAAAAAAGATTCGAGGAATTGATAACGAGAATGGACAACTTAGAGAGGAATATGAATGAATTGAAGGAGCTGAAAAACTCAACACGAGAACTTCGCGAAGCATGCACAAGTTTCAACAGCCGAATTGACCAAGCAGAAGAAAGAATATCAGAAGTTGAAGATCAACTCAATGAAATAAAACGAGAAACCAAGATTAAAGAAAAAAGCACAAAAAGGAATGAACAAAATCTCCAAGAAATGTGGGACTATGTGAAGAGACCCAACCTACGTTTGATAGGTGTACCAGAATGTGACGAAGAGAATGAATCCAAGCTGGAAAACACTCTTCAGGATATTATCCAGGAAAATTTCCCCAACCTAGCAAGACAGGTCAATACTCAACTCCAGGAAATACAGAGAACACCACAAAGATACTCTGCAAGAAGAGCAACCCCAAGGCACATAATCGTCAGATTCACCAGGGTTGAAACGAAGGAGAAAATACTAAGGGCAGCCAGAGAGAAAGGTCGGGTCACCCACAAAGGGAAGCCCATCAGACTCACAGCAGATCTCTCAGCAGAGACTCTACAAGCCAGAAGAGAGTGGGGGCCAATATTCAACATCCTTAAAGAAAAGAGCTTTCAACCCAGAATTTCATATCCAGCCAAACTGAGCTTCATAAGTGAAGGAAAAATAAAATCCTTCACGAACAAGCAAGTACTCAGAGATTTTGTCACCACTAGGCCTGCTTTACAAGAGCTCCTGAAAGAGGCACTACACATAGAAAGAAACAACCAGTTCCAGCCATCCTAAAAGCATACCAAATGCTAAAGACCATCAACAAAATGAAGAATGTACATGAACCAACGGGCAAAACAGCCAGCTAGCATCAAAATGGCAGTATCAAATTCACACATAACAATATTAACCCTGAATGTAAATGGGCTAAATGCACCAATCAAAAGACATAGGCTGGCAAATTGGATAAAAAACCAAAACCCATCGGTGTGCTGTATCCAGGAAACCCACCTCACATGCAAAGATACACAAAGGCTCAAAATAAAGGGATGGAGGAAGATTTACCAAGCAAATGGAGAGCAAAAAAAAGCAGGAGTTGCAATTCTCATCTCTGATAAAATAGACTTTAAAGTAACAAAGATCAAAAGGGACAAAGAAGGTCATTACATAATGGTAAAAGGATCGATACAACAAGAAGAGATAACGATTCTAAATATATATGGACCCAATGTAGGAGCACCCAGATATATAAGGCAAGTTCTTAATGACTTACAAAGGGACTTAGACTCCCACACAATAATAGTGGGAGACTTTAACACTCCACTGTCAATAGCAGACAGATCAACCAGACAGAAAATTAACAAGGATATCCAGGACTTGAACTCAGACCTGGAACAAGCAAACCTGATAGACATTTACAGAACTCTCCACCCCAAATCCACAGAATATACATTCTTCTCAGCACCACATCACACCTAATCCAAAATTGACCACATAATTGGAAGTAAAGCACTCCTCAGCAAATGCAAAACAACTGAAATCATAACAAACAGTCTCTCAGACCATAGTGCAATCAAGTTGGAACTCAGAATTCAGAAAATAACTCAGAACCGCACAGCTTCATGGAAACTGAACAATTGGCTCTTGAATGTTGATTGGATAAACAATGAAATGAAGGCAGAAATAAAGAAGTTCTTTGAAACCAATGAGAATGAAGACACAACGTACCAGAATCTCTGGGACACATTTAAAGCAGTCTGTAGAGGAAAATATATAGCAATAAGTGCCCACATGAGAAGAGTGGAGAGATCCAAAATTGACACCCTATCGTCAAAATTGAAAGAGCTAGAGGAGCAAGATCAAAAAAGCTCAAAACCTAGCCGAAGACAAGAAATAACTAAGATCAGAGCAGAACTGAAGGAGATAGAGACAAGAAAAACCCTTCAAAAAATCAATAAATCTAAGAGCTGGTTTTTCGAAAAGATCAACAAAATAGACAGACCACTAGCCAGACTGATAAAAAAGAAGAGAGAGAACAACCAAATAGATGCAATAAAAAATGATAAAGGGGAAATCACCACAGATTCCACAGAAATTCAAACCATCATCAGAGAATACTACAAACAACTCTATGCACATAAACCAGTAAATCAGGAAGAAATGGATAAATTCCTGGATGCCTGTGTCCTCCCAAGCCTAAACCAGGAGGAAGCCGAAACTATGAATAGACCAATAACAAGGTCTGAAGTTGAGGCAGCAATTAAGAGCCTACCACACAAAAAAAGCCCAGGTCCAGATGGGTTCACAGCCGAATTCTACCAGACACACAAAGAGGATCTGGTACCATTCCTTCTGAAACTATTCCAAATAATCCAAAAAGAGGGAACCCTTCCCAAATCATTTTATGAGACCAACATCATCCTGATACCAAAACCTGGCAGAGACTCAACAAGAAAAGAAAACTTCAGGCCAATATCCATGATGAACATAGATGCAAAAATCTTCAATAAAATACTGGCAAACCGATTGCAACAGCACATTAAAAAACTTATCCATCATGATCAAGTAGGATTTATCCCGGGAATGCAAGGCTGGTTCAACATACGCAAGTCTATAAATGTAATTCACCACATAAACAGAAGCAAAAACAAAAACCACATGATTATCTCAATTGATGCAGAGAAGGCATTTGACAAAATTCAACAGCCCTTTATGCTAAAAACCCTCAATAAACTTGGTATTGATGGAACATATCTCAAAGTAATAAAAGCTATTTATGACAAACCAACAGCCAATATCATACTTAATGGGCAAAAACTGGAAGCATTCCCTTTGAAATCTGGCACTAGACAAGGATGCCCTCTCTCACCACTTCTATTCAACATAGTACTGGAAGTTCTAGCCAGAGCAATCAGGCAAGAAAAAGAAATAAAGGGTATTCAAATAGGAAAGGTGGAAGCCAAATTGTCTCTATTTGCAGACGACATGATAGTATACCTAGAAGACCCCATCACCTCAGCCCAAAAGCTCCTGCAACTGATAAGCAACTTCAGCAAAGTCTCAGGATATAAAATCAATGTGCAAAAATCACAAGCATTCCTATACACCAATAACAGACTTAAAGAGAACCAAATCAAGAACGAACTGCCATTCACAATTGCTACAAAGAAAATAAAATACCTAGGAATACAACTCACTAGGAATGTAAGGGACCTCTTTAAGGAAAACTACAAACAACTGCTCAATGAAATAAGAGAGGACACAAACAGATGGAGAAACATTCCATGTTCGTGGTTAGGAAGAATCAATATCGTGAAAATGGCTATACTGCCCAAAGTAATTTACACAATCAATGCTATCCCCATCAAACTACCATTGAATTTCTTCACAGAACTGGAAAAAACCACCATGAATTTCATATGGAACCAAAAAAGAGCCCGCATAGCCAAGTCAATTCTAAGCAAAAAGAACACAGCGGGAGGCATCACACTACCAGACTTCAAACTATACTACAAGGCTACAGTAATCAAAACAGCATGGTACTGGTACCAAAACAGAGATATAGACCAATGGAACAGAACAGAGGCATCGGAGGCAACACAACACATCTACAACCATATTATCTTTGATAAACCAGACAAAAACAGGCAATGGGGAAAGGATTCCCTATTTAATAAATGGTGTTGGGAAAACTGGCTAGCCATGTGCAGAAAGCAGAAATTGGACCCCTTCCTGACACCTTACACTAAAATTAACTCCAGATGGATTAAAGACTTAAACGTAAGACCCGACACCATAAAAACCCTAGAGGAAAATCTAGGCAAAACCATTCAGGACATAGGAGTAGGCAAGGACTTCATGAACAAAACTCCCAAAGCATTGGCAACAAAAGCCAAAATAGACAAATGGGACCTAATCAAACTCCACAGCTTCTGCACAGCAAAACAAACAGTCACTAGAGTGAATCGGCAACCATCAGAATGGGAAAAAATCTTTGCAGTTTACGCATCTGACAAAGGGCTGATATCCAGAATTTACAAAGAACTCAAACAGATTTACAGGAAAAAAACAAACAAGCCCATTCAAAAATGGGCAAAGGATATGAACAGAAACTTTACGAAAGCAGACATACATGAGGCCAGCAAACATATGAAAAAGTGCTCATCGTCATTGGTCATTAGAGAGATGCAAATCAAAACCACATTGAGATACCATCTCACACCAGTTAGAATGGCGATCATTAAAAAATCTGGAGACAGCAGATGCTGGAGAGGATGTGGAGAAATAGGAACACTCTTACACTGTTGGTGGGAGTGTAAATTAGTTCAACCATTGTGGAAGACAGTGTGGCGATTCCTCAGGGACCTAGAAATAGAAATTCCATTTGACCCAGCAATCCCATTACTGGGTATCTATCCAAAGGATTATAAATCGTTCTACTATAAGGACACATGCACACGAATGTTCATTGCAGCACTGTATACAATAGCAAAGACCTGGAACCAACCCAAATGCCCAACGATGATAGACTGGACTGGGAAAATGTGGCACATATACACCATGGAATATTATGCAGCAATCAAAAATGATGAGTTTGTGTCCTTTGTAGGGACATGGATGAATCTGGAGAACATCATTCTCAGCAAACTGACACAAGAACAGAAAAAGAAATACCGCATATACTCACTCATAGGCGGGTGAGAAAAATGAGAACACGTGGACACAGAGAGGCGGTCTACTATACACTGGGGACTGTTGGGGGGAATGGGGGAGGGACAGCAGGGGGGGGCTGGGGGGGATAGCCTGGGGATGAATACCAAGTGTGGGTGAAGGGGAGGAAAGCAGCAAAGCACACTGCCATGTGTGTACCTATGCAACTATCTTGCTTGTTCTGCACATGTACCCCCAAACCTATAATGCAATAAAAATTAAAAAAAAAAAAAAAAAAAAAAAAAAAAAAAAAAAAAAAAGGACACATGCACACGAATGTTCATTGCAGCACTGTTTACAATAGCAAAGACCTGGAACCAACCCAAATGCCCAACGATGATAGACTGGACTGGGAAAATGTGGCACATATACACCATGGAATATTATGCAGCAATCAAAAATGATGAGTTTGTGTCCTTTGTAGGGACATGGATGAATCTGGAGAACATCATTCTCAGCAAACTGACACAAGAACAGAAAAAGAAATACCGCATATACTCACTCATAGGTGGGTGAGAAAAATGAGAACACGTGGACACAGAGAGGCGGTCTACTATACACTGGGGACTGTTGGGGGGAATGGGGGAGGGACAGCAGGGGGGGTCTGGGGGGGATAGCCTGGGGATGAATACCAAGTGTGGGTGAAGGGGAGGAAAGCAGCAAAGCACACTGCCATGTGTGTACCTATGCAACTATCTTGCTTGTTCTGCACATGTACCCCCAAACCTATAATGCAATAAAAATTAAAAATAAAAAAATAAAAAAATAAAAATAAAAAAAAAAATAAAAATAAAAAAAAAAAAAAAAAAAAAATTTCTGTTCATTAATCTGTGGTACTCTAACAGCAGCCTAAAATGGGCTTTTAAGTTTTTTGCCTCAAAATGTTTACCTAGTTTGTGGGGTGTCTAGTCATGTTTTCTGCTTATCTGTTTCTATGTTTTATTTGTTTCCACAGGCTTGAAACAAAATATGTAAATTTTCCATGGTCCGATGGCAAATTTACTGTCAGCTCTCCAAGAAGTGATTTTCAAATATTCATTAGAATAAACAAGTAACAAAAAAAAAAAAAAAAAAAAAAAAAAAAAAATGATGAGTTTGTGTCCTTTGTAGGGACATGGATGAATCTGGAGAACATCATTCTCAGCAAACTGACACAAGAACAGAAAAAGAAATACCGCATATACTCACTCATAGGTGGGTGAGAAAAATGAGAACACGTGGACACAGAGAGGCGGTCTACTATACACTGGGGACTGTTGGGGGGAATGGGGGAGGGACAGCGGGGGGGGCTGGGGGGGATAGCCTGGGGATGAATACCAAGTGTGGGTGAAGGGGAGGAAAGCAGCAAAGCACAGTGCCATGTGTGTACCTATGCAACTATCTTGCTTGTTCTGCACATGTACCCCCAAACCTATAATGCAATAAAAATAAAAAATAAAAAAAAAAAAAAAAAAAAAAAAAAAAAAAAATAGACTTTAAAGTAACAAAGATCAAAAGGGACAAAGAAGGTCATTACATAATGGTAAAAGGATCGATACAACAAGAAGAGATAACGATTCTAAATATATATGGACCCAATGTAGGAGCACCCAGATATATAAGGCAAGTTCTTAATGACTTACAAAGGGACTTAGACTCCCACACAATAATAGTGGGAGACTTTAACACTCCACTGTCAATAGCAGACAGATCAACCAGACAGAAAATTAACAAGGATATCCAGGACTTGAACTCACACCTGGAACAAGCAAACCTGATAGACATTTACAGAACTCTCCACCCCAAATCCACAGAATATACATTCTTCTCAGCACCACATCACACCTACTCCAAAATTGACCACATAATTGGAAGTAAAGCACTCCTCAGCAAATGCAAAACAACTGAAATCATAACAAACAGTCTCTCAGACCATAGTGCAATCAAGTTGGAACTCAGAATTCAGAAAATAACTCAGAACCGCACAGCTTCATGGAAACTGAACAATTGGCTCTTGAATGTTGATTGGATAAACAATGAAATGAAGGCAGAAATAAAGAAGTTCTTTGAAACCAATGAGAATGAAGACACAACGTACCAGAATCTCTGGGACACATTTAAAGCAGTCTGTAGAGGAAAATATATAGCAATAAGTGCCCACATGAGAAGAGTGGAGAGATCCAAAATTGACACCCTATCGTCAAAATTGAAAGAGCTAGAGGAGCAAGATCAAAAAAGCTCAAAACCTAGCCGAAGACAAGAAATAACTAAGATCAGAGCAGAACTGAAGGAGATAGAGACAAGAAAAACCTTTCAATAAATCAATAAATCTAAGAGCTGGTTTTTCGAAAAGATCAACAAAATAGACAGACCACTAGCCAGACTGATAAAAAAGAAGAGAGAGAACAACCAAATAGATGCAATAAAAAACGATAAAGGGGAAATCACCACAGATTCCACAGAAATTCAAACCATCATCAGAGAATACTACAAACAACTCTATGCACATAAACCAGTAAATCAGGAAGAAATGGATAAATTCCTGGACGCCTGTGTCCTCCCAAGCCTAAACCAGGAGGAAGCCGAAACTATGAATAGACCAATAACAAGGTCTGAAGTTGAGGCAGCAATTAAGAGCCTACCACACAAAAAAAGCCCAGGTCCAGATGGGTTCACAGCCGAATTCTACCAGACACACAAAGAGGATCTGGTACCATTCCTTCTGAAACTATTCCAAATAATCCAAAAAGAGGGAACCCTTCCCAAATCATTTTATGAGACCAACATCATCCTGATACCAAAACCTGGCAGAGACTCAACAAGAAAAGAAAACTTCACGCCAATATCCATGATGAACATAGATGCAAAAATCTTCAATAAAATACTGGCAAACCGATTGCAACAGCACATTAAAAAACTTATCCATTATGATCAAGTAGGATTTATCCCGGGGATGCAAGGCTGGTTCAACATACGCAAGTCTATAAATGTAATTCACCACATAAACAGAAGCAAAAACAAAAACCACATGATTATCTCAATTGATGCAGAGAAGGCATTTGACAAAATTCAACAGCCCTTTATGCTAAAAACCCTCAATAAACTTGGTATTCATGGAACATATCTCAAAGTAATAAAAGCTATTTATGACAAACCAACAGCCAATATCATACTTAATGGGCAAAAACTGGAAGCATTCCCTTTGAAATCTGGCACTAGACAAGGATGCCCTCTCTCACCACTTCTATTTAACATAGTACTGGAAGTTCTAGCCAGAGCAATCAGGCAAGAAAAAGAAATAAAGGGTATTCAAATAGGAAAGGTGGAAGCCAAATTGTCTCTATTTGCAGACGACATGATAGTATACCTAGAAGACCCCATCACCTCAGCCCAAAAGCTCCTGCAACTGATAAGCAACTTCAGCAAAGTCTCAGGATATAAAATCAATGTGCAAAAATCACAAGCATTCCTATACACCAATAACAGACTTAAAGAGAACCAAATCAAGAATGAACTGCCATTCACAATTGCTACAAAGAAAATAAAATACCTAGGAATACAACTCACTAGCAATGTAAGGGACCTCTTTAAGGAAAACTACAAACAACTGCTCAATGAAATAAGAGAGGACACAAACAGATGGAGAAACATTCCATGTTCGTGGTTAGGAAGAATCAATATCGTGAAAATGGCTATACTGCCCAAAGTAATTTACACAATCAATGCTATCCCCATCAAACTACCATTGAATTTCTTCACAGAACTGGAAAAAACCACCATGAATTTCATATGGAACCAAAAAAGAGCCCGCATAGCCAAGTCAATTCTAAGCAAAAAGAACACAGCGGGAGGCATCACGCTACCAGACTTCAAACTATACTACAAGGCTACAGTAATCAAAACAGCATGGTACTGGTACCAAAACAGAGATATAGACCAATGGAACAGAACAGAGGCATCGGAGGCAACACAACACATCTACAACCATATTATCTTTGATAAACCAGACAAAAACAGGCAATGGGGAAAGGGTTCCCTATTTAATAAATGGTGTTGGGAAAACTGGCTAGCCATGTGCAGAAAGCAGAAATTGGACCCCTTCCTGACACCTTACACTAAAATTAACTCCAGATGGATTAAAGACTTAAACGTAAGACCCGACACCATAAAAACCCTAGAAGAGAGTAGCATGGAGTGTGACCTCATGGAAACTGACATCTTGGAGTCGTTGGAAGATCTAGGTTACAAGGGCCCATTGTTGGAAGATGGAGCGCTCTCTCAGGCCGTTTCTGCTGGAGCCAGTTCCCCTGAGTTTACCAAACTGTGTGCTTGGCTGGTGTCTGAATTAAGAGTGCTCTGTAAACTAGAGGAAAATGTGCAAGCAACTAACAGTCCAAGTGAAGCTGAAGAATTTCAGCTTGAGGTGAGTGGGCTACTAGGGGAGATGAACTGCCCGTATCTTTCACTGACATCTGGTGATGTGACCAAGCGCCTTCTCATTCAGAAGAACTGCCTCCTCTTGCTCACATACCTCATCTCAGAACTAGAAGCTGCCAGAATGCTCTGTGTGAATGCTCCTCCAAAAAAAGCTCAAGAAGGAGGCGGTAGTGAGGTCTTTCAAGAGTTGAAAGGCATATGTATTGCTCTAGGAATGTCCAAACCTCCAGCCAATATAACTATGTTCCAATTCTTCAGCGGGATTGAAAAAAAATTAAAGGAAACGTTAACAAAAGTTCCACCTAATCATGTGGGAAAGCCTTTACTGAAGAAGCCAATGGGACCAGCCCACTGGGAAAAGATAGAAGCAATTAACCAAGCCATAGCCAATGAATATGAAGTCCGGAGAAAGCTGCTAATAAAACGTTTGGATGTCACTGTACAGTCCTTTGGCTGGTCTGACAGAGCTAAGAGTCAGACAGAAAAATTAGCCAAGGTTTACCAGCCGAAACGTTCGGTCTTATCCCCTAAAAGTACTATTTCTGTTGCCCATCTTTTGGCTGCAAGACAGGACTTGTCAAAGATTTTAAGGACAAGCAGCGGCTCTATAAGAGAAAAGACTGCCTGTGCTATCAATAAGGTGTTGATGGGCAGGGTGCCTGATAGAGGTGGCAGACCCAATGAAATCGAACCTCCACCCCCAGAGATGCCACCATGGCAGAAGAGGCAAGATGGTCCCCAGCAGCAAACAGGAGGCCGAGGAGGAGGGAGAGGTGGCTATGAACATTCCTCATACGGAGGACGAGGAGGTCATGAACAAGGAGGCGGGAGAGGTGGACGTGGTGGCTATGACCATGGTGGCCGAGGGGGAGGAAGAGGAAATAAGCATCAAGGAGGCTGGACAGATGGAGGGAGTGGAGGAGGAGGTGGCTACCAAGATGGTGGTTATCGAGATTCAGGTTTCCAGCCAGGTGGCTATCATGGTGGCCACAGTGGTGGCCACAGTGGTGGCTATCAAGGTGGAGGTTATGGTGGCTTCCAGACATCTTCATATACAGGAAGTGGATACCAGGGTGGTGGCTACCAGCAGGACAATAGATACCAAGATGGCGGGCACCATGGTGATCGTGGTGGTGGTCGTGGAGGGCGAGGTGGTCGTGGAGGGCGAGGTGGTCGTGCAGGTCAGGGAGGAGGCTGGGGAGGAAGAGGGAGCCAGAATTATCACCAAGGGGGTCAATTTGAACAGCATTTCCAGCATGGAGGTTATCAGTATAATCATTCTGGATTTGGACAGGGAAGACATTATACTAGTTGAGGCTACCGAACCTTACATTTTGCTAGAGCTCAAGTAATAGAAACTTAGTTTCAGAATCCTGAATTCAGCACCTATTTTGAATTAATGTGAGACCACAGGTGGCAGGCAGATTCCTGCTTGGCATAAGCATTTGTAGGTCTTCATTCAATTCTGTTGGATTTTTTTATTGGACTTACATAATGCTGTTTATTTGAGAAACACGTAACATCTCTCCTTTCTATGAAAAATTTTTTAAAAGGTGATTAAAATTGCCTTTGATTGACCAGTAGACTAATTCCACAGTCAGAACATGCATACTTTTTTGAAGAAATTACTTGAATAAGTAGTTTTCATGTTTTCAATATGCAGTTTTGAAAATGAGGATTCACCTAGACTTTTTTAGATTTACTACTAGGAAACCTTCCTCATATTAATAATCCATTTATATGTGTTTTGCTTAAAGTATTCCAATGCCTATTTTCCAAGCACAGTTCTGCCCCCAGTTGGCTTTTTATTCAGAGGTGTTATGCCACATGTGCTTTGTGATAGAACCTCTAGGTCAGTTCCTATTAAATGAGCTCTTCTGCAGATAGCACATTCAGTAGCCTTATTTCGTTGATGGAATACTGTATCATATGCTCAACTGAAAACCTTGAACACGGCCAAAATCCATAAAGATTATAAAAGCAAACTAAGTTGTGAATCTATAGTTCATGTAGGCATTTAGTTAAGTATAGCAATTCAAACTGACCTGCATCCATCCAAAACAAATTCCTCCTTCAACCTTATTTTTACTTGAAATTTGCTAGAAGAAACAGCAAACCGAAATTTGTTTTATGCATGAATGAATACCACTGGCTCAGCAAATACAAGTTAGTTTGCTTTAGGCCGGAGACTTTTTGTAATGGAAGAAATGCACTACAAAGTTAAGACAGATTTTTGCCAAGTGCAGGAGGCCCTTTATTATTGCTGCAGAAAACAAAAGCCTGGCTGAGTCGTTGTTTTACATTCTCCCTTACTGAAATCTACATGACATGATGCTTCTTGCTGGGTTTTTGTATGTGTAAACATTGTCAAGCTGTGAAAGAAAATGGCTGGAGGTGTGCTTTGTGTGAAAGGTGAGCAATAAAGTATCTGTTAAGTTCAAAAAAAAAAAAAAAAAAAAAAAAAAAAAAAAAAAAAAAACCCTAGAAGAAAATCTAGGCAAAACCATTCAGGACATAGGAGTAGGCAAGGACTTCATGAACAAAACTCCCAAAGCATTGGCAACAAAAGCCAAAATAGACAAATGGGACCTAATCAAACTCCACAGCTTCTGCACGGCAAAACAAACAGTCACTAGGGTGAATCGGCAACCATCAGAATGGGAAAAAATCTTTGCAGTTTACGCATCCGACAAAGGGCTGATATCCAGAATTTACAAAGAACTCAAACAGATTTACAGGAAAAAAACAAACAAGCCCATTCAAAAATGGGCAAAGGATATGAACAGAAACTTTACGAAAGCAGACATACATGAGGCCAGCAAACATATGAAAAAATGCTCATCGTCATTGGTCATTAGAGAGATGCAAATCAAAACCACATTGAGATACCATCTCACACCAGTTAGAATGGCGATCATTAAAAAATCTGGAGACAGCAGATGCTGGAGAGGATGTGGAGAAATAGGAACACTCTTACACTGTTGGTGGGAGTGTAAATTAGTTCAACCATTGTGGAAGACAGTGTGGCGATTCCTCAGGGACCTAGAAATAGAAATTCCATTTGACCCAGCAATCCCATTACTGGGTATCTATCCAAAGGATTATAAATCGTTCTACTATAAGGACACATGCACACGAATGTTCATTGCAGCACTGTTTACAATAGCAAAGACCTGGAACCAACCCAAATGCCCAACGATGATAGACTGGACTGGGAAAATGTGGCACATATACACCATGGAATATTATGCAGCAATCAAAAATGATGAGTTTGTGTCCTTTGTAGGGACATGGATGAATCTGGAGAACATCATTCTCAGCAAACTGACACAAGAACAGAAAAAGAAATACCGCATATACTCGCTCATAGGTGGGTGAGAAAAATGAGAACATGTGGACACAGAGAGGCGGTCTACTATACACTGGGGACTGTTGGGGGGAATGGGGGAGGGACAGCAGGGGGGGGCTGGGGGGGATAGCCTGGGGATGAATACCAAGTGTGGGTGAAGGGGAGGAAAGCAGCAAAGCACACTGCCATGTGTGTACCTATGCAACTATCTTGCTCGTTCTGCACATGTACCCCCAAACCTATAATGCAATAAAAAAAAAAAAAAAAAAAAAAAAAAAAAAAAGAAAAAAAAAAAAAAAAAAGAAGACAAACATGAGGCCAACAAACATATGAAAAAATGCTCATCATCTCTGGTCATTAGAGAGATGCAAATCAAAACCACATTGAGATACCATCTCACGCCAGTTAGAATGGCAATCATTAAAAAATCTGGAGACAGCAGATGCTGGAGAGGATGTGGAGAAATAGGAACACTCTTACACTGTTGGTGAGAGTGTAAATTAGTTCAACCATTGTGGAAGACAGTGTGGCGATTCCTCAGGGACCTAGAAATAGAAATTCCATTTGACCCAGCAATTCCATTACTGGGTATATATCCAAAGGACTATAAATCGTTCTACTATAAGGACACATGCACACGAATGTTCATTGCAGCACTGTTTACAATAGCAAAGAACTGGAACCAACCCAAATGCCCAACGATGATAGACTGGACTGGGAAAATGTGGCACATATACACCATGGAATATTATGCAGCAATCAAAAATGATGAGTTTGTGTCCTTTGTACGGACATGGATGAATCTGGAGAACATCATTCTCAGCAAACCGACACAAGAACAGAAAAAGAAATACCGCATATACTCACTCATAGGTGGGTGAGAAAAATGAGAACACATGGACACAGAGAGGCGGTCTACTATACACTGGGGTCTATTGGGGGGAATGGGGGAGGGACAGCAGGGGGGACTGGGGAGAAATAGCCTGGGGATGAATGCCAAGTGTGGGTGAAGGGGAGGAAAGTAGCAAAACACACTGCCATGTGTGTACCTATGCAACTATCTTGCATGTTCTGCACATGTACCCCAAAACCTATAATGCAATAAAAATTAAAAATAAATAAATAAATAAATAAATAAAATAAAAAAGTGTCTACTTCCTGTAGCCACTAATTTAGATCCTCAGTGAATAATTCACACCAGGCTAATAGTCGAGCATTTTTTATATAGCCACTCATTCTGTGTCTCCCTGAATGATACACACCTGGGGAATTCCCAGGATTCTATTTCATAATAACAGTCATTTTGAACCTTATTGAATAATTCACAATGGAGCAATAGTCAGGTATCTATTTTGTATGGCCTGTCATTCAGAGTTTTAGTTAATAATGAACTTCCATGAAGTAATCATGACACTGCTTTAGATAGCCATGAATTAAGGGCCTTCCTGAATGATACACACCTGTGTAGTAGTCCGGATTCTATTTCATATGAACTCTAAATCTGTGTAACGCTGAGTAATACACACCTGGGGGAGTTTCAGGAGTCTATTTTCTATTGACACTCATACCGAACCTCTTTGAATAATGCACACATGGAGAATAATGAGGAGTCCATGTCATATGGCTACTCATTCAGACAAGCAGTGAATAGCGCACATGTGAAGTCATTAGAATTCTGTTTCATATATCCCCTCGTTCACAGCCTCACTGAATATTACACACTTGTGATATAGTCTGGAGTCTATATTTTTTGGCCACTCATTCAGAGAATCACTGAATAATTCACACCTGTGGAATAGTCTGATGTCTCTTTCCTATGGCTACCATTGAGAGCCTCATGAAATGTACACACCTGAATAAATAGTCAGAATTTACTTGTATCTCCTCATTCAGAGTCTCACTAAATAATGCACACCTGTGGAATAGTCAGGAGACCTTTCCATGTGGCCTCTCATTCAATGTGTCATTGAAAAATGTGGTGTAGTCAGGAGACAGTTTTATGTAGACACATATTCAGAACCTCAGTGCATAACACAAATCCTTGATATAGTAAGAAATCTAATGAGTATGGCTACATCTTCTGAGGCTAACTGAATAATAAACACCTCGAGAATAATTTGGAGTCTATTTTCGATGGAGATTCCTTCAGAGCCTCGGTAAATAATGCAGACCTGTGGATTAGCCAGGAGTCTATTTCATTGGGACACACATTCATAGCCTCACTGGATAATATGCACGTGTGAATTAGTCAGGATTCCATTTTATTTAGCCACTGACTCGAAACCTCAATGAATAATGCACAAATGTAATGTACTCAGCAGTATATTACATATAGCCACTCATTCAGAGATTCACTGTATAATAAAAATATTTGAGATAGACATCCTCCTGTTTCATTTGGTCATACAAAAAGAGTCTCACTGAGTGACACACACCTGGGGAAGTGTTAGGAGTGTACTTGACATAGCCTCTAATTTACAGCCTAAGGGAATAATGCACAGGTGTGGAATAGACACTAGTCTATTTTATATGGCCACAAAATCTAAGAATGAGTCAGTAATACACAACTTTGGAATAGTCACTAGTCTATTCCATGTGCCAAATATTTAGAGTCAGAGTCAATAATACATGCCTGTAGACTAGTCAGGAAAAAATTTCATATGGCCAAAGTTACAGAGACTCAGTGAATAATAAATACATGAGAAATATTCTGGACGCTATTACATGAGGCATTTCTTCAGAGGTTCATTGAGTGTAGAACACCTGTATTGTAGTCAGAATTCTATTTCATATTGCCACATACTTGGAGACTAACATAATAACAGACACCTTGGAAAGTCAGGATTCTATTTCGTGTAGCCACTCTTTTACAGCCGAATATAAAAACTCACGCCTGAATACTATACAGGAATCTCTATTTTATGGCCATTCATTCAGAGCCTCACAGAATAATACAGATTAATGAAAATGTCAGCAGTGTACTTGAAATGGACACTTATTCATTTCCTCAGTGAACAATCATATATATCTGAAACATACTCAGGATTCTATAATATATAGCCACTTATTAAGAGACTCACTGAATAACTCACACCTGGAGAATTGTCTGGAGACCCTTTGATATGACCTGTCACCCAGCGACTCAGTGGAAAATACACAGCTGAGAAATAGTCAAGAGGACAGAGTCAGGAGTCTATTTTATGTGGTCACTCATTCAGAAACAGACTGAAGAATACACACCTTGGGAATAGGCAGAATCCAGGTCATATGGCCACTCAATCACAGCATTACCGATTAATGTACAATGGAGCCATAGTAAGGAGTCTATTTCATATGACCTCTCATTCAGAGCTTCAGTGCATAACAAACAGTTGTGGAGGAGGGAAGACCAAATTGAAGGTAACCCCAAATAAAGAAGTTCCATGAATGACACACATGTGTGAGAGGAGACTATTTGATATGGACACTCATACAGAAAGTTTTCGAATATTGCACATGTGAGGAATAATCACTAGTCTATTTCATATGGTGGTTCATTTGGAAAGTCAAAAAATTACATGTCACTGTGGAGTTAAATGCGGTCTATTTCATAAGGTCACTGTTTCAGTGTTTTAGTGAATAACATGTATATCTGATAAGTCAGGAATCTCTTTCACATGGCCACTCGTTCTGGGCCTCTGTGACTAATACTCCCCTAAGAAACTGTCAAGGTTCTACTTCAAATGCCTACTCATTCAGAGTCTCTGTAAGTAATGAACACCTGGGCAAAACCCCCGAGTCTCTTTTTTATGCCCACATAGTCAGAGTCTCATTCAATAATACACATATGGGGAAGAGTTAAGAGTCTACTTCATGTAGCCACTCATTTAGATCCTCAGTTAATAATCCACACCAGGGTAATAGTTGAACATTTTTTATATGGCCACTCATTCTGTGCTTCCCTGAATGATACACACCTGGGGAATTCTGAGGATTGTATTTCATACTAACACTAATTTAGAACTTTATTGAATAATTCACAATGGAGCAATGGTCAGGTGTCTATTTAGTATGGCCTCTCATTCAAAGTTTCAGTGAATAATGAGCTTCTATGCAGTAATCAGGACACTGTTTAATATAGCCATGAATTAAGTGCCTTCCTGAATGATACACCCCTGGGTGGTAGGCAGGACTCCATTTCATATGAACTCTAATTTTGTGTAACGCTGAGTAATACACACCTGGGGGAGTTTCAGGAGTCTATTTGGTATGGACACTCATACCGAACATGTTGGAATAATGCACAAATGGAGAATAATGAGGAGTCTATGTCATTAGAATTCTGTTTCATATGGCCCTTCTTTCACAGCCTCACTGAATATTACACACTTGTGATATAGTCTGGAGTCTATATTTTATGGCCACTCATTCAGAGAATCACTGAATAATTCACACCTGCAGAAGAGTCAGAAGTCTCTTTCCTATGGCTACCTGTTGAGAGCCTCACTAAATGTACACACCTGGATAAATAGTCAGGATTTACTTATATATTCTCATTCAGAGTCTCACTAAATAATCCACACCTGTGGAATCATCAGGAGACTTCTTCATGTGGCCTCTCATTCAATGTGTCATTGAAAAATGTGGTGTAGTCAGGAGTCTCTTTTACGTAGACACATATTCAGAGCCTCAGTGCCTAAGACAGACCCTTGATATAGTAAGAAACCTAATTAGTATGGCCACATCTTCTGATGCTCACTGAATAATACACACCTGGAGAATAACTTGGAATCTATTTTCGATGGACATTCATTCAGAGCCTCAGTAAATAACGCACACCTGTGGAGTAGCCAAGAGTCTATTTCATTTGGACACACATTCATAGCCTCAGTGGATAATATGCACGTGTGGATTAGTCAGCATTTCATTTTATATAGCCACTAATTCATAACATCAATGAATAATGCACAAATGTAAAGTACCCAGCAGTCTATTTCATATAGCAACTCATTTAGAGATTCACTGAATAATGAAATTATTTTAGATAGACAGCCTCCTTTTTCATATGGTCATACAAAAAGAGCCTCACTGAGGGACACACAAATGAGGAAGTGTTAGGAGTGTACTTTAAATAGCCTGTAATTTACAGATTAAGTGAATAATGCACACGTGTGGCATAGACACTAGTCTATATTATATGGCCACAAAATCAAAGCCTGAGTCAGTAATTCACAACTTTGGAATAGTCACTAGTCTATTCCATATGCCCAAATATTTAGAGTCAGTGTCAATAATACACGCCTGTAGACTAGTCAGGAAACAATTTCATATGACCCATGTTTCAGAGCCTCAGTGAATAATAAATACCTGAGGAATACTCTGGACGCTATTACATGTGGCATTTCTTCAGAGGTTCATTGAGTAAAGAACACCTGTATTGTAGTCAGAAGTCTATTTCATATAGCCACATACTCAGAGCCTAACTGAATAACAGACACCTTGGGAAAGTCAGGATTCTATTTCGTATAGCCACTCATTTACAGCTGAATGTAAAATTTCATGCCTGAGTAGTATATAGGAGTCTCTATTTTATGGCCACTCATTCAGAGCCTCACAGAATAATACAGACGTATGGAAATGTCAGGAGTGTACTTGACATGGACACTTATTCAGTGCCTCAGTTAAGAATCATATATATGTGGAAAATACTAAGTATTCTATTATATATAGCCACTTATTAAGAGACTCACTGAATAACACACACCTGTAGAATTGTCTGGAGATTATTTGATATGACCGTTCACCCAGCGACTCAGTGGAAAATGCAGAGCTGAGAAATAGTCAAGAGGAAAGAGTCCGGAATCTATTTTATGTGGTCACTCGTTCAGAAACTGAGTGAAGAATACACACCTTGGGAATAGTCAGAGTCCAGGTCATATGGCCACTCAATCACAGCATTACCGAATAATGCACAATGGGGCAATAGTAAGGAGTCTCTTTCATAGGGCCTCTCATTCAGTGCTTCAGTGCATAATAAACAGCTGTGGAGTAGGGAGGACCCTATTGCTGGTAGCCACAAATAAAGCAGTTCCGTGAATAATACACACATGTGTGAGAGTCAGGAGAATATTTGATATGGACACTCATACAGAAATTCTTCGAATATTGCACATGTAGGGAAAAATCTCTAGTCTATTTCATATGGTGTTTCGTTTCGAGAGTCAAAAAATAACGCGCACCTGTGGAGTAATATGTGGTCTATTGCATAAGACACTCTTTCAGTGTTTTAATAATAATATGTGTTGTGATAAGTCAGGAATCTCTTTCACATGGCCACTCGCTCTGGGCATATGTGAATAATACTCCCCTTAGAATCAGTCAAGGGTCAATCACCACAGATTCCACAGAAATTCAAACCATCATCAGAGAATACTACAAACAACTCTATGCACATAAACCAGTAAATCAGGAAGAAATGGATAAATTCCTGGATGCCTGTGTCCTCCCAAGCCTAAACCAGGAGGAAGCCGAAACTATGAATAGACCAATAACAAGGTCTGAAGTTGAGGCAGCAATTAACAGCCTACCACACAAAAAAAGCCCAGGTCCAGATGGGTTCACAGCCGAATTCTACCAGACACACAAAGAGGATCTGGTACCATTCCTTCTGAAACTATTCCAAATAATCCAAAAAGAGGGAACCCTTCCCAAATCATTTTATGAGACCAACATCATCCTGATACCAAAACCTGGCAGAGACTCAACAAGAAAAGAAAACTTCAGGCCAATATCCATGATGAACATAGATGCAAAAATCTTCAATAAAATACTGGCAAACCGATTGCAACAGCACATTAAAAAACTTATCCATCATGATCAAGTAGGATTTATCCCGGGGATGCAAGGCTGGTTCAACATACGCAAGTCTATAAATGTAATTCACCACATAAACAGAAGCAAAAACAAAAACCACATGATTATCTCAATTGATGCAGAGAAGGCATTTGACAAAATTCAACAGCCCTTTATGCTAAAAACCCTCAATAAACTTGGTATTGATGGAACATATCTCAAAGTAATAAAAGCTATTTATGACAAACCAACAGCCAATATCATACTTAATGGGCAAAAACTGGAAGCATTCCCTTTGAAATCTGGCACTAGACAAGGATGCCCTCTCTCACCACTTCTATTCAACATAGTACTGGAAGTTCTAGCCAGAGCAATCAGGCAAGAAAAAGAAATAAAGGGTATTCAAATAGGAAAGGTGGAAGCCAAATTGTCTCTATTTGCAGACGACATGATAGTATACCTAGAAGACCCCATCACCTCAGCCCAAAAGCTCCTGCAACTGATAAGCAACTTCAGCAAAGTCTCAGGATATAAAATCAATGTGCAAAAATCACAAGCATTCCTATACACCAATAACAGACTTAAAGAGAACCAAATCAAGAACGAACTGCCATTCACAATTGCTACAAAGAAAATAAAATACCTAGGAATACAACTCACTAGGAATGTAAGGGACCTCTTTAAGGAAAACTACAAACAACTGCTCAATGAAATAAGAGAGGACACAAACAGATGGAGAAACATTCCATGTTCGTGGTTAGGAAGAATCAATATCGTGAAAATGGCTATACTGCCCAAAGTAATTTACACAATCAATGCTATCCCCATCAAACTACCATTGAATTTCTTCACAGAACTGGAAAAAACCACCATGAATTTCATATGGAACCAAAAAAGAGCCCGCATAGCCAAGTCAATTCTAAGCAAAAAGAACACAGCGGGAGGCATCACGCTACCAGACTTCAAACTATACTACAAGGCTACAGTAATCAAAACAGCATGGTACTGGTACCAAAACAGAGATATAGACCAATGGAACAGAACAGAGGCATCGGAGGCAACACAACACATCTACAACCATATTATCTTTGATAAACCAGACAAAAACAGGCAATGGGGAAAGGATTCCCTATTTAATAAATGGTGTTGGGAAAACTGGCTAGCCATGTGCAGAAAGCAGAAATTGGACCCCTTCCTGACACCTTACACTAAAATTAACTCCAGATGGATTAAAGACTTAAACGTAAGACCCGACACCATAAAAACCCTAGAAGAAAATCTAGGCAAAACCATTCAGGACATAGGAGTAGGCAAGGACTTCATGAACAAAACTCCCAAAGCATTGGCAACAAAAGCCAAAATAGACAAATGGGACCTAATCAAACTCCACAGCTTCTGCACAGCAAAACAAACAGTCACTAGAGTGAATCGGCAACCATCAGAATGGGAAAAAATCTTTGCAGTTTACGCATCCGACAAAGGGCTGATATCCAGAATTTACAAAGAACTCAAACAGATTTACAGGAAAAAAACAAACAAGCCCATTCAAAAATGGGCAAAGGATATGAACAGAAACTTTACGAAAGCAGACATACATGAGGCCAGCAAACATATGAAAAAGTGCTCATCGTCATTGGTCATTAGAGAGATGCAAATCAAAACCACATTGAGATACCATCTCACACCAGTTAGAATGGCGATCATTAAAAAATCTGGAGACAGCAGATGCTGGAGAGGATGTGGAGAAATAGGAACACTCTTACACTGTTGGTGGGAGTGTAAATTAGTTCAACCATTGTGGAAGACAGTGTGGCGATTCCTCAGGGACCTAGAAATAGAAATTCCATTTGACCCAGCAATCCCATTACTGGGTATCTATCTAAAGGATTATAAATCGTTCTACTATAAGGACACATGCACACGAATGTTCATTGCAGCACTGTTTACAATAGCAAAGACCTGGAACCAACCCAAATGCCCAACGATGATAGACTGGACTGGGAAAATGTGGCACATATACACCATGGAATATTATGCAGCAATCAAAAATGATGAGTTTGTGTCCTTTGTAGGGACATGGATGAATCTGGAGAACATCATTCTCAGCAAACTGACACAAGAACAGAAAAAGAAATACCGCATATACTCGCTCATAGGTGGGTGAGAAAAATGAGAACATGTGGACACAGAGAGGCGGTCTACCATACACTGGGGACTGTTGGGGGGAATGGGGGAGGGACAGCAGGGGGGGGCTGGGGGGGATAGCCTGGGGATGAATACCAAGTGTGGGTGAAGGGGAGGAAGGCAGCAAAGCACACTGCCATGTGTGTACCTATGCAACTATCTTGCTCGTTCTGCACATGTACCCCCAAACCTATAATGCAATAAAAAAAAATAATAATAAAAAAAAAAAAAAAAAAAAAAAGAATCAGTCAAGGGTCTTCTTCAAATGCCTACACAATCAGTGTCTCTGTAAGTAATGAACACCTGGGCAATACACCTGAGTCTCCTTTTTATGCCCATTTAGTCAGAGTCTAATTCAGTAACACACACCTGGGGAACAGTTAAGTCTACTTCATGTAGCCATTCATAGAGATCCTCAGTAATTAATCCACACAAGGGTAATAGTCGAGCAATTTTTTTTTTAATTTTTATTGCGTTATAGGTTTGGGGGTACATGTGCAGAACGAGCAAGATAGTTGCATAGGTACACACATGGCAGTGTGCTTTGCTGCTTTCCTCCCCTTCACCCACACTTGGTATTCATCCCCAGACTATCCCCCCAGACCCCCCTGCTGTCCCTCCCCCATTCCCCCCAACAGTCCCCAGTGTATAGTAGACCGCCTCTCTGTGTCCACGTGTTCTCATTTTTCTCACCCACCTATGAGTGAGTATATGCGGTATTTCTTTTTCTGTTCTTGTGTCAGTTTGCTGAGAATGATGTTCTCCAGATTCATCCATGTCCCTACAAAGGACACAAACTCATCATTTTTGATTGCTGCATAATATTCCATGGTGTATATGTGCCACATTTTCCCAGTCCAGTCTATCATCGTTGGGCATTTGGGTTGGTTCCAGGTCTTTGCTATTGTAAACAGTGCTGCAATGAACATTCGTGTGCATGTGTCCTTATAGTAGAACGATTTATAGTCCTTTGGATAGATACCCAGTAATGGGATTGCTGGGTCAAATGGAATTTCTATTTCTAGGTCCCTGAGGAATCGCCACACTGTCTTCCACAATGGTTGAACTAATTTACACTCCCACCAACAGTGTAAGAGTGTTCCTATTTCTCCACATCCTCTCCAGCATCTGCTGTCTACAGAGTTTTTTTTTTTTTTTTTTTTTTTTTTTTTTTTTTTTTTATTTTTTATTTTTTTAAATTTTTATTGCATTATAGGTTTTGGGGTACATGTGCAGAACGTGCAAGATAGTTGCATAGGTACACACATGGCAGTGTGTTTTGCTGCCTTCCTCCCCCTCACCCACACTTGGTATTCATCCCCAGGCTATCCCCCCCAGCCCCCCCCACTGTCCCTCCCCCATTTCCCCCAACAGTCCCCAGTGTATAGTAGACCGCCTCTCTGTGTCCACGTGTTCTCATTTTTCTCACCCACCTATGAGTGAGTATATGCGGTATTTCTTTTTCTGTTCTTGTGTCAGTTTGCTGAGAATGATGTTCTCCAGATTCATCCATGTCCCTACAAAGGACACAAACTCATCATTTTTGATTGCTGCATAATATTCCATGGTGTATATGTGCCACATTTTCCCAGTCCAGTCTATCGTCGATGGGCATTTGGGTTGGTTCCAGGTCTTTGCTATTGTAAACAGTGCTGCAATGAACATTCGTGTGCATGTGTCCTTATAGTAGAACGATTCACAGTCTTTTGGATAGATACCCAGTAATGGGATTGCTGGGTCAAATGGAATTTCTATTTCTAGGTCCCTGAGGAATCGCCACACTGTCTTCCACAATGGTTGAACTAATTTACACTCCCACCAACAGTGTAAGAGTGTTCCTATTTCTCCACATCCTCTCCAGCATCTGCTGTCTCCAGATTTTTTAATGATCGCCATTCTAACTGGTGTGAGATGATATCTCAATGTGGTTTTGATTTGCATCTCTCTAATAACCAATGACGATGAGCACTTTTTCATATGTTTGCTGACCTCATGTATGTCTGCTTTCGTAAAGTTTCTGTTCATATCCTTTGCCCATTTTTGAATGGGCTTGTTTGATTTTTTCCTGTAAATCTGTTTGAGTTCTTTGTAAATTCTGGATATCAGCCCTTTGTCAGATGCATAAACAGCAAAGATTTTTTCCCATTCTGATGGTTGCCGATTCACTCTAGTGACTGTTTGTTTTGCCGTGCAGAAGCTGTGGAGTTTGATTAGGTCCCATTTGTCTGTTTTGGCTTTTGTTGCCAATGCTTTTGGTGTTTTGTTCATGAAGTCCTTGCCTACTCCTATGTCCTGAATGGTTTTGCCTAGATTTTCTTCTAGGGTTTTTATGGTGTCAGGTCTTACGTTTAAGTCTTTAATCCATCTGGAGTTAATTTTAGTGTAAGGTGACAAGAAGGGGTCCAGTTTCTGCTTTCTGCACATGGCTAGCCAGTTTTCCCACCACCATTTATTAAATAGGGAATCCTTTCCCCATTGCCTGTTTTTGTCTGGTTTATCAAAGATAATATGGTTGTAGATGTGTTGTGTTGCCTCCGATGCCTCTGTTCTGTTCCATTGGTCTATATCTCTGTTTTGGTACCAGTACCATGCTGTTTTGATTACTGTAGCCTTGTAGTATAGTTTGAAGTCTGGTAGCGTGATGCCTCCTGCTGTGTTCTTTTTGCTTAGAATTGACTTGGCTATGCGGGCTCTTTTTTGGTTCCATATGAAATTCATGGTGGTTTTTTCCAGTTCTATGAAGAAATTCAATGGTAGTTTGATGGGGATAGCATTGATTGTGTAAATTACTTTGGGCAGTATAGCCATTTTTACGATATTGATTCTTCCTAACCATGAGCACGGAATGTTTCTCCATCTGTTTGTGTCCTCTCTTATTTCGTTGAGCAGTTGTTTGTAGTTTTCCTTAAAGAGGTCCCTTACGTTCCTAGTGAGTTGTATTCCTAGGTATTTCATTTTCTTTGTAGCAATTGTGAATGGCAGTTCGTTCTTAATTTGATTCTCTTTAAGTCTGTTATTGGTGTATAGGAATGCTTGTGATTTTTAAACATTGATTTTATATCCTGAGACTTTGCTGATGTTGCTTATCAGTTGCAGGAGCTTTTGGGCTGAGGTGATGGGGTCTTCTAGGTATACTATCATGTCGTCTGCAAATAGAGACAATTTGGCTTCCACCTTTCCTATTTGAATACATTTTATTTCTTTTTCTTGCCTGATTGCTCTGGCTAGAACTTCCAGTACTATGTTGAATAGAAGTGGTCAGAGAGGGCATCCTTGTCTAGTGCCAGATTTCAAAGGGAATGCTTCCAGTTTTTGCCCATTAAGTATGATATTGGCTGTTGGTTTGTCATCAATAGCTTTTATTACTTTGAGATATGTTCCATCAATACCAAGTTTATTGAGGGTTTTTAGCATAAAGGGCTGTTGAATTTTGTCAAATGCCTTCTCTGCATCAATTGAGATAATCATGTGGTTTTTGTTTTTGCTTCTGTTTATGTGGTGAATTACATTTATAGACTTGCGTATGTTGAACCAGCCTTGCATCCCCGGGATGAATCCTACTTGATCATGATGGATAAGTTTTTTAATGTGCTGTTGCAATCGGTTTGCCAGTATTTTATTGAAGATTTTTGCATCTATGTTCATCATGGATATTGGCGTGAAGTTTTCTTTTCTTGTTGAGTCTCTGCCAGGTTTTGGTATCAGGATGATGTTGGTCTCATAAAATGATTTGGGAAGGGTTCCCTCTTTTTGGATTATTTGGAATAGTTTCAGAAGGAATGGTACCAGATCCTCTTTGTGTGTCTGGTAGAATTCGGCTGTGAACCATCTAGACCTGGGCTTTCTTTGTGCGGTAGGCTCTTAATTGCTGCCTCAACTTCAGACCTTGTTATTGGTCTATTCATAGTTTCGGCTTCCTCCTGGTTTAGGCTTGGGAGGACACAGGCGTCCAGGAATTTATCCATTTCTTCCTGATTTACTGGTTTATGTGCATAGAGTTGTTTGTAGTATTCTGATGATGGTTTAAATTTCTGTGGAATCTGTGGTGATTTCCCCTTTATCATTTTTTATTGCATCTATTTGGTTGTTCTCTCTCTTCTTTTTTATCAGTCTGGCTAGTGGTCTGTCTATTTTGTTGATCTTTTCGAAAAACCAGCTCTTAGATTTATTGATTTTTTGAAGGGATTTTCTTGTCTCTATCTCCTTCAGTTCTGCTCTGATCTTAGTTATTTCTTGTCTTCGGCTAGGTTTTGAGCTTTTTTGATCTTGCTCCTCTAGCTCTTTCAATTTTGACGATAGGGTGTCAATTTTGGATCTCTCCACTCTTCTCATGTGGGCACTTATTGCTATATATTTTCCTCTACAGACTGCTTTAAATGTGTCCCAGAGATTCTGGTACGTTGTGTCTTCATTCTCATTGGTTTCAAAGAACTTCTTTATTTCTGCCTTCATTTCATTGTTTATCCAATCAACATTCAAGAGCCAATAGTTCAGTTTCCATGAAGCTGTGCGGTTCTGAGTTATTTTCTGAATTCTGAGTTCCAACTTGATTGCACTATGGTCTGAGAGACTGTTTGTTATGATTTCAGTTGTTTTGCATTTGCTGAGGAGTGCTTTACTTCCAATTATGTGGTCAATTTTGGAGTAGGTGTTATGTGGTGCTGAGAAGAATGTATATTCTGTGGATTTGGGGTGGAAAGTTCTGTAAATGTCTATCAGGTTTGCTTGTTCCAGGTCTGAGTTCAAGTCCTGGATATCCTTGTTAATTTTCTGTCTGGTTGATCTGTCTGCTATTGACAGTGGAGTGTTAAAGTCTCCCACTATTATTGTGTGGGAGTCTAAGTCCCTTTGTAAGTCATTAAGATCTTGCCTTATGTATCTGGGCGCTCCTACATTGGGTCCATATATATTTAGAATCGTTATCTCTTCTTGTTGTATCGATCATTTTACCGTTATGTAATGACCTTCTTTGTCCCTTTTGATCTTTGTTACTTTTAAAGTCTATTTTTTCAGAGATGAGAATTGCAACTCCTGCTTTTTTTTGCTCTCCATTTGCTTGGTAAATCTTCCTCCATCCTTTTATTTTGAGCCTTTGTGTATCTTTGCATGTGAGGTGGGTTTCCTGGATACAGCACAACGATGGGTTTTGGTTTTTTATCCAATTTGCCAGTCTGTGTCTTTTGATTGGTGCATTTAGCCCATTTACATTCAGGGTTAATATTGTTATGTGTGAATTTGATACTGCCATTTTGATGCTAGCTGGCGGTTTTGCCCGTTGGTTCATGTACATTCTTCATTTTCTTGATGGTCTTTAGCATTTGGTATGCTTTTAGGATGGCTGGAACTGGTTGTTTCTTTCTTTGTGTAGTGCCTCTTTCAGGAGCTCTTGTAATGCAGGCCTAGTGGTGACAAAATCTCTGAGTACTTGCTTGTTCGTGAAGGATTTTATTTTTCCTTCACTTATGAAGCTCAGTTTGGCTGGATATGAAATTCTGGGTTGAAAGCTCTTTTCTTTAAGGATGTTGAATATTGGCCCCCACTCTCTTCTGGCTTGTAGTGTCTCTGCCGAGAGATCTGCTGTGAGTCTGATGGGCTTCCCTTTGTGGGTGACCCGACCTTTCTCTCTGGCTGCCCTTAGTATTTTCTCCTTCGTTTCAACCTTGGTGAATCTGACGATTATATGCCTTGGGGTTGCTCTTCTTGCGGAGTATCTTTGTGGTGTTCTCTGTATTTCCTGGAGTTGAGTATTGACGTGTCTTGCTAGGTTGGGGAAATTTTCCTGGATAATATCGTGAAGAGTGTTTTCCAGCTTGGATTCATTCTCTTCGTCACATTCTGGTACACCTATCAAACGTAGGTTGGGTCTCTTCACATAGTCCCACATTTCTTGGAGATTTTGTTCATTCCTTTTTGTGCTTTTTTCTTTAATCTTGGTTTCTCGTTTTATTTCATTGAGTTGATCTTCAACTTCTGATATTCTTTCTTCTGCTTGGTCAATTCGGCTGTTGAAACTTGTGCATGCTTCGCGAAGTTCTCGTGTTGTGTTTTTCAGCTCCTTCAATTCATTCATATTCCTCTCTAAGTTGTCCATTCTCGTTATCAATTCCTCGAATCTTTTTTCAAATCTTTTTTCAAGGTTCTTAGTTTCTTTGCACTGGTTTAGAACATGTTCCTTTAGCTCACTGAACTTTCTCATTATCCACTTTCTGAAGTCTGATTCCGTCATTTCGTCACTTTCATTCTCTGTCCAGCTTTGTTCCCTTGCTGGTGAGGAGTTTTGGTCCTTTTTTGGAGGTGAGGTGTTTTGGTTTCGGGTACTTTCCTCCTTTTTGCGCTGGTTTCTTCCCATCTTTATGGATTTATCCGCCTGTCGTATTAGTAGTGGCTGATTTTTCAATTGGGTCTCTGTGTGGACACTGAGATTGTTGATGATGAAGTATTTCTGTTACTTAGTTTTCCCTCTAATGATCTATCCTCTCTGCTGTATGAGTGCTGAGGTCCACTCCAGGCCCTGCTTGTCTCGGGTATACCTGCAGCAGCTGCAGAACAGTGAGGGATGATATCAGTTTGTTTTTCTGCTGCCCTTGTTCCAGAATGATGCCAGCCAAATGTCAGTCTGCTTAGTCCTTTTCTGGGGTTACTTCTTTGATATACAGTGGTCAGGGAGCTGCTTGAGGAGACAGTCTGTGCTTTATAGGATCTCCAGTGCTGAGCTGTGGGCTCCGTTGTTCATTCAGGGTTGTTGGGAGGTTATGTCTGCAGCAATAGAACTCATAAAACACCACTCTTTTTTTTTTTCACCCTTAGATGCTCTGTCTCAGGGAGTTGGGGCTTTCTTTATGAGTATCTCTTGCACTGTCCTTCCCCACTAGGTGGCAGTCTATTCACTATTTGCCTGCCGGGGCTCTGACCTGCTAACGCGGGTCTGCCCTGTTGCTGCCTGGCGGACTCTCTCTGTTATGGCAGGTTGCCTCAGCAACGGCAGGCTGCGTCAGTCCTGGGCGGTACTTAAGTGGGGGTGTACTTCGTCAGCAATGGTGGACGCCCCTCCCTGACCGGGCTGCACCGTCCTAAATGCCGGCAAGAAAACTCTCAGCCCCAAGCACCTCCAGTCGCCGCCCTGCTTGTCCCCGTGAGCGTGGGACCCGCCGAGCCCGATCACCCAGCTCCCTGCCTCAGAGTCCGTCCTCTCTCTCTCTCTCTTCCTCTCCCCAAGCTGAAAACTCGACTCTCTCACTGGCGCCCCAGGAGCCTGCTGATAGGGCACTGGGATCTCTGCGATCTCCCGTGCCGCTGCCCACTATCCTGGCTCAGATCACGCTTCCCAGGATACTCCTGGTCTGGCTCATTGTCCAAGTCCCGTTCAGTCAGATGGACATGCCAATCTGCCCTTCCAAATCTCAGATTGCCGGTTTAACAGGGCACCCAGACCAGTGAGTTCCGTGCCGGGTCCCGCTGCGGCGCCAGCCGCTAGCGTCCCGTGTCTCTCCCATGCCTGGGACTTTGAACGCTCTGTGGGCATAAAAGGAACATCCGAGAATGCAGCTAGGACTCACCCTCTGCGCCTTCACCCAGAGCTGCAATCCTGAGTCACCTCTATGATGCCATCTTGCCTTCTCTCCCCCGTCGAGCAATTTTTATATGGCCACTCATTCTGTGCCTCCCTGAATGATACAAACCTGGGGAATTCTCTGGATTCTTTTTCATACTGCCACTCATTTAGAGCTTTATTGAATAATTCACAATGGAGCAATAGTCAGGTGTCTTTTTTGTATGGCCTCTCATTCAAAGTTTCAGTGAATAATGAACTTCTATGGAGTAATCAGGACACTGTTTAAGATAGCCATGAATTAAGTGCCTTACTGAATGATACACACCTGGGTGGTAGTAAGGAGTCTATGTCATATGAACTCTAATTTTGCGTAATGCTGAGTAATACACACTTGGGGAAGTTTCAGAAGTCTATTTGGTATGGACACTCATACCGAAAATGTTAGTATAATGCACACATGGAGAATAACGTGGAGTCTATGTCATACAGCTACTCATTCAGACAATCAGTGAATAGAGCACATGTGGAGTCATTAGAATTCCGTTTCATATGGCCCCTTTTTCACAGCCTAACTGTATATTAGACACTTGTGATATATTCCATAGTCTATATTTTATGGCCACTCATTCAGAGAATCACTGAATAATTCACACCTGCAGAATAGTCAGAAGTCTCTTTCCTATGGCTACCCGTTGAGAGCCTCATTAAATGTACACACCTGGATAAATAGTAAAGATTTACTTGTATCTCCTCATTCAGAGTCTCACTAAATAATGCACACCTGTGAAATAGTCAAAAGACTTTATCATGTGGCCTCTCATTCAATGTGTCATTGAAAAAGTTGTTTAGTCAGGAGACTCTTTTATGTAGACACATATTCAGAGCCTCAGTGCATAAGAGAGACCCTTGATATAGTAAGAAATCTAATTAGTATGGCCACATCTCCTGAGGCTCACTGAATAATACACACCTGGAGAATAATTTGGAGTCTATTTTCGATGGACATTTATTCAGAGCCTCGGCAAATAATGCAGAACCGTGTAATAGCCAGAAGTCTATTTCATTTGGACACACTTTCATAGGCTCAGTGGATAATATGCCCATGCTGATTAGTCGGGATTCTATTTTATATAGCCACTGACTCGTAATCTGAAGGAATAATTCACAAATGTAAAGTACTCAGCAGTCTTTTTTATATAGCCACTCATTCAGAGATTCACAGAATAATAAAATGATTTGAGATAGACTGCCTCCTGTTTCATATGGTCATACAAAAGGAGTCTCACTGAGTGACACACACCTGGGGAAGTGTAAGGAGTGTACTTTAAATAGCCTCTCACTTACAGCCTAAAGGAATAATGCACATGTGTGGAATAGACACTAGTCAATTTTATATGGCCACAAAATCAAAGCCTGAGTTAGTAATACACAACTTTGGAATAGTCACTAGTCTGTTCCATATGTCCAAATATTTAGAGTCAGAGTCAATAATACATGCCTGTAGAGTAGTCAGGAAGCCATTTCATGTGGCCAAAGTTTCAGAGCCTCAGTGAATAATAAATACCTGAGGAATACTCTCTACGCCATTACATGTGGCATTTCTTCATAGGTTCATTGAGTAAAGAACACCTGTATTGTAGTCAGAATTCTATTTCATATAGCCACATACTCAGAACCTACCTGAATAACAGACACCTTGGGAAAGTCAGGATTCTATTTCTTATAGCCACTTATTTACAGCCGAATGTAAGAATTCACACCTGAGTAGTATATAGGAGTCTCTATTTTATGGCCACTCATTCAGAGCCTCACAGAATAATACAGACGTATGGAAATGTCAGGAGGGTACTTGACATGGCCACTTATTCATTTCCTCAGTGAAGAATCTTATATATCTGGAAAATACTCAGGATTCTATTTTATATAGCCTCTTATTAAGCGACTCACTAAATAACGCATACCTGGAGAATTGTCTGGAGACTATTTGATATGACCCTTCACCCAGCGACTCAGTGGAAAATGCAGAGCTGAGAAGTAGTCAAGAGGACAGAGTCAGGAGTCTATTTTATGTGGTCACTCATTCAGAAACAGACTGAAGAATACACACCTTGGGAATAGTCAGAGTCCAGGTCATATGGCCACTCAATCACAGCATTACCAAATAATGCACAATGGGGCAATAGTAAGGAGTCTATTTCATATGAATGAGAGATTCAGAGCTTCAGTGCATAATAAACAGCTGTGGAGGAGGGAGGACCGTGTTGGCAGTAGCCCCAAATCAAGCAGTTTCGTGAATGATACACACATGTGTGAGAGTCAGGAGACTATTTGATATGGACACTCATACAGAATCTCTTTGAATATTGCATATATGGGGAATAATCACTAGTCTATTTCATATGGTGGTTCGTTTGGAGAATCAAAAAATAACACGCACCTGTGGAGTAAAATGTGTTCTATTCCATAAGGCCACTATTTCAGTGTTTTAGTGAATAACATGTATATCTGATAAGTCAGGAATCTCTTTCACAGGGCCACTCGTTCTGGGCCCCTGTGAATAATACTCCCCTCAGAAACAGTCAAGGGTTTAATTCAAATGCCTACATATTCAGAGTCTCTGTAAGTAATGAACACCTGGGCAATACACCTGAGTCTCTTTTTTATGCCCACTTAGTCAGAGTCTCATTCAATAATACACACCTGGGGAAGAGTTAAGTGTCTACTTCATGTAGCCACTCATTTAGATCCTCAGTGAATAATCCACACCAGGGTAATAGTCGAGTATTTTTAATATGGCCACTCACTCTGTGCCTTTCTGAATGATCCACACCTGGGGAATTCTCACGATTCTATTTCATATTACCACTCACTTAGAACCTTATTTAATAATTCACAATGGAGCAAAAGTCAGGTGCCTATTTTGTATGGCCTCTCATTCAGAGTTGCACTGAATAATGAACTTCTATGGGGTAATCAGGACACTTTTTTAGATAGCCATGAATTAAGTGCCTTCCTGAATTATATACACCTGGGTGGTAGTCAGGAGTCTATTTCATATGAACTCTAATTCTGTGTAACGCTGAGTAATAGACACCTGTGTGAGTTTCAGGAGTCTATTTGGTATGGACACTCATACCGAACCTGTTGAAATAATGCACACATGGAGAATAATGAGAAGTCTATGTCATACAGCTTCTCAATCAGACCAACAGTGCATAACATACACGTGGAGTCATTAGAATTCTGTTTCATATTGCCCCTGTTTCACAGCCTCACTGAATATTACACACTTTTTGATATAGTCTAGGGTCTATATTTAATGGCCACTCATTCAGAGAATCACTGAATAATTCACACCTGCAGAATAGTCAGAAGTCTCTTTCCAATGGCTACCCATTGAGAGACTCACTGAATGTGCAAACCTGGATAAATAGTCAGGATTTACTTGTATTTCCTCATTCAGAGCCTCACTATATAATGCACACTGTGGAATAGTCAGAAGACTTTTTCATGTGGCCTCTCATTCAATGTGTCATTGAAAAATGTGGTGTATTCAGGAGACTCTCTCATGTAGACACATATTAAGGGCTTCAGTGCATAAGATAGACCCTTGATAAAGTAAGAAATCTAATTAGTATGACCACATCTTCTGAGGCTCACTGAATAATACACAAGTGGACAATAATTTGGAGTCTATTTTCAATGGACATTCATTCAGAGCCTTGGTAAATAATGCACACCTGTGGAGTAGCCAGGAGTCTATTTCATTTGGACACACATTCATAGCCTCAGTGGATAATATGCACGTGTGGATTAGTCAGGATTGCATTTTAATATAGCCACTGACTCGTAACCTCAATGAATAATGCACAAATGTAAAGTACTCAGCAGTTTATTTCATATAGCCACTCATTCAGAGATTCACTGAATAATAAAAATATTTGAGACAGACAGCCTCCTGTTTCATATGGTCATACAAAAAGAGCCTCACTGAGTGACAAACACCTGGGGAGGTGTTAGGAGTGTACTTTACATAGCATCTAATTTACAGAATAATGTAATAATGCACACTTGTGGAATAGACACTACTCTATTTTATATGGCCACAAAATCAAAGCCTGAGTCAGTAATACACAACTTTAGAATAGTCACTAGTCTATTCCATATGCCCAAATATTTAGAGTCAGATTCAATAATACACGACTGTAGACTAGTCAGAAAATAATTTCATATGGCCAAAGTTTCGGAGCCACAGTGAATAATCAATACATTGGTAATACTCTTGACTCTATTACGAGTGGCATTTCTTCAGAGGTTCATTGAGTAAAGAACACCTGTATTGTATTCAGAATTCTATTTCATATAGCAATATACTCAGAGCCTAACTGAATAACAACACCTTGGGTAAGTTAGGATTCTATTTTCTATACCCAATCATTTACAGCCGAATGTAAAACTCACGCCTGTGTAGTATATAGGAGTCTCTGTTTTATGGCCACTCATTCACAGCCTCACAGAATAATACAGACATATGGAAATGTCAGAAGTGTACTTGACATGGCCACTTATTCACTTCCTCGGTGAAGAATCATATATATCTGGAAAATACTCAGGATTCTATTATATATAGCCACTTATTAAGAGACTCACTGAATAACGCACACCTGGAGAATCGTCTGGAGGCTATTTGATATGACCATTCACCCAGCGACTCAGTGGAAAATGCAGATCTGAGAAATAGTCAAGAGGACAGGGTCCGGAGTCTATTATATGTGGTCACTAGTTCAGAAACTGACTGAAGAATACACACGTTGGGAATAGTCAGAGTCCAGGTCATATGGCCACTCAATCACAGCATTACCGAATAATGCACAATGGGGCAATAGTAAGGAGTCTATTTCATATGGTCTCTCATTCAGAGCTTCAGTGTGTAATAAACACCTATGGAGGAGGGAGGACCCTATTGAAGGTAACCCCAAATCAAGCAGCTCCGTGAATGATACACACATGTGTGAGAGTCAGGAGACTATTTGATATGGACACTCAAACAGAACCTCTTCGAATATTGCACATGTGGGGAATAATCACTAGTATATTTCATATGGTGGTTCGTTTGGAGAGCTAAAAAATAACATGCACCTGTGCAGTAAAATGCAGTCTATTTCATAAGGCCACTGTTTCAGTGTTTTAGTGAATAACATGTATATCTGATAAGTCAGGAATCTCTTTCACATGGCCACTCGTTCTGGGCCTCTGTGAATAATACTCCCCTCAGAAACAGTCAAGGTTCTACTTCAAATGCCTATACATTCAGAGTCTCTGTAAGTAATGAACACCTGGGAAATACACCTGAGTCTCTTTTTTATGCCCACTTAGTCGGAGTCTCATTCAATAATACACACCTGGGGAAGGGTTAAGGGTCTACTTCATGTAGCCACTCAATTTGATCCTCAGTGAATATTCCACCCGAGGGAAATAGTTGAACATTTTTTATATGGCCACTCATCCTGTGCCTCCCTGAATGATACACACCTGGGGAATTCTGAGGATTCTATTTTATACTCCCAGTCTTTCAGATCCTTATTGAATAATTCACAATGGAGCAATGGTCAGATGTCTATTTTGTATGGCCTCTCATTCAAAGTTTCAGTGGATAATGACCTTCTATGGAGTAATCAGGACACTGTTTAAGATAGCAATGAATTAAGTGCCTTCATGAATAATACACCCCTGGGTAGTAGTCAGGACTCCGTTTCATATGAACTCTAATTTTGTGTAACGCTGAGTAATACACACATGGGGGAGTTTCAGGGGTCTATTTGGTATGGACACTCATTCCGAACCTGTTGGAATAATGCACACTTGGAGAATAATGAGGAGTCTATGTCATATGGCTACTCATTCTGAAAAACAGTGAATAATGCACATGTGGAGTCATTAGAATTCTCTTTCATATGGTCCTTCTTTCACAGCCTCACTGAATATTACACACGTGATATAGTCTGGAGTCTATATTTTATGGCCACTCATTCAGAGAATCACTGAATAATTCATACCTGTGGAATAGTCAGAAGTCTCTTTCCTATGGCTACCCGTTGAGAGCCTCACTAAATGTACACACCTGGATAAATAGTTAGGATTTACTTCTATCTCCTCATTCAGAGTCTCACTAAATAATGCACACCTGTGGAATAGTCAGGAGACTATTTCATGTTGCCTCTGACTCAATGTGTCATTGAAAAATGTGGTGTAGTCAGGAGACTCTTTCATGTAGACCCATATTCAGAGCTTCAGTGCATAAGACAGATCCTTGACATAGGAAGAAATCTAATTAGTATGGCCACGTCTTCTAAGGCTCACTGAATAATACACACCTGGAGAATAACTTGGAGTCTATTTTTGATGGACATTCATTCAGAGCCTTGGTAAATAATGCACACCTGTGGAGCAGCCAGGAGTCTATTTCATTTGCACACACATTCAGAGCCTCAGTGGATAATATGCATGTGTGTATTAGTCAGAAATCCATTTTATATAGCCACTGATTCGTAATCTCAATGAATAATTCACAAATAAAAAGTAATCAGCAGTCTATTTTATATAGCCACTCATTTAGAGAAACACTGAATAATGAAATTATTTTAGATAGACAGCCTCCTGTTTCATATGGTCATACAAAAAGAGTCTCACTGAGTGACACACACCTGGGAAAATGTTAGGAGTGTACTTTACATAGCCTCTCATTTGCAGCCTAAGGGAATAATGCACACGTGTGGAATAGACACTAGTCCATTTTATATGGCCATAAAATCAAAGCCTGACTCAGTAATACACAACTTAGGAATAGTCACTATTCTATTCCATATGCCCAAATATTTACAGTCAGAGTCAGAAATACCCACCTGTAGACTAGTCAGGCAACAATTTCATATGGCCAAAGTTTCAGAGCCTCAGTGAATACTAAATAACTGAGGAATACTTTGGATGCTATTACATGTGGCATTTCTTCAGAGGTGCATTGAGTAAAGAACACCGGTATTGTAGTCAGAATTCTATTTCATATAGCCACATACTCAGAGCCTAACTGAATAACACCACCTTGGGAAAGTCAGGATTCTATTTTATATAGCCAATCATTTACAGCCGAATGTAAAATCTCAGCTGGGTAGTATATAGGAGTCTCTATTATATGGCCACTCATTCAGAGCCTCACAGAATAATACAGACATATGGAAATGTCAGAACTTTACTTGACATGGCCACTTATTCAGTTCCTCGGTGAAGAATTATATATATCTGGAAAATCCTCAGGATTCTATTATATATAGCTACTTACTAAGAGACTTACTGAATAACGCACACCTAGAGAATTGTCTGGAGATTATTTGATATGATCGTTAACCCAGCGACTCAGTGGAAAATGCAGAGCTGAGAAATAGTCAAGAGTACAGAGTCAGGAGTCTATTTTATGTGGTCACTCGTTCAGAAACTGACTGAAGAATACACACCTTGGGAATAGTCAGAGTCCAAGTCATATGGTCACTCAATCACAACATTACTGAATAATACACAATGGGGCAATAGTAAGGAGTCTATTTCATATGGCCTCTCATTCAGAGCTTCAGTGTGTAATAAACACCTGTGGAGGAGGGAGGACCCTATTGAAGGTAACCCCAAATGAAGCAGCTCCGTGAATGATACACACATGTTTGAGTCAGGAGACTATTTGGTATGGACACTCATACAGAACCACTTCAAATATTGCACATGTGAAGAATAATCACTAGTCCATTTCATATAGTGGTTCATTCAGAAAGTAAAAAAATAACATGCCCCTGTGGAGTAAAATGCGGTCTTATTCATAAGGCCACTGTTTCAATGTTTTAGTGAATAACATGTATATCTGATAAGTCAGGAATCTCTTTCACATGGCCACTCTTTCTGGTCCTCTGTGAATAATACTCCCCTCAGAAACAGTCAAGGGTCTACTTCAAATGCCTACACATTCAGCGTCTCTGTAAGTAATGAACACCTGGGCAATACACCTGAGTCTCTTTTTTATGCCCACTGAGTCAGAGCCTCATTCAATAATACACACCTGGGGAAGAGTTCAGAGTCTACTTCATGTAGCCACTCATTTAGATCCTTAGTGAATAATCCACACCAGTGTAATAGTTGAGCATTTTTATATGGCCTCTCATTCTGTGCCTCCCTGAAAGATACACACCTGGGGAATTCTCAGGATTCTATATCATACTACCACACATTTAGAACCTTATTGAATAATTCACAATTGAGCAATGGTAGGTGTCTATTTTGTATGGCCTCTCATTCAAAGATTCAGGGAATAATGAACTTCTATGGAGTAATCAGGACACTGTTTAAGATAGCCATGAATTAAGTGCCTTCCTGTATGATAGACACCTGGGTGGTAATTAGGAGTCGATTTCATTTGACCTCTAATTCTGTGTAAAGCTGCGTAATACACAGAAAAATTTTGAATATTGCACATGTGAAGAATAATCACTAGTCCAATTCATATGATCATTCATTCAAAGAGTCAAAAATTAACATGGGAGAGGGGTGATACCCACGGGAGAGTGGAGGGTACACAAAGAAGACAGTGGGTACACAAAGAAGCGAACAGGATACACAAATGAGAAAGGGATACACACAGTAGAGTAGGGGATACACAGAGGAGAGAGGAGGATACACACAAGAGAGAGGAGAATAAACAAAGAAGAAAGAAATACACATAGGAGAGAGGGGCATACACAAAGGAGAGGGTGATACACACAGGAGTAAAAAAAAACACAAGAGAGAGGAAGATACACACAGAACAGGGGGAAACACACAGGAGAGAGAAGCGTACACACAGGAGAAAAACGGAGACACAAAGCAGAGAGGAGGAGACACACAGGAGAGAGGAAATACACAGAGAAGAGAGGGAAATACACACAGGAGAGAGAAAGAATACACACAAAAGGGAGGGGGTTACACATAGAAGAGAGGGAAAACACACAGGAGAGAGGGGGACACAAACTGGAGAGAGAAGGGATACACACAGGAGAGAGCAGAATAACACACAAAAGAGAAAGTGAATATACACAAGAGAGAAAAATGATACACACAGGAGAGAGGAGGATACACACAGGAGAAAAGAGGATACACACTGGAGAGAGAAATGTACACACAGGAGAGGGGGATACACACAGGAGTAAGGAGGATTCACACAGGAAAGAAGTGGATACACACAGGAGACAGGAGGATACACACAAAAGAGGGAAGGATACACATGGTAGACAGAAGGATACACACAAGAGGGAGTAGGATGCAAACAGAAGAGTGGTGATACAAACAGGAGAGATGAGGGTTCACACAGAAGAATAGAGGATACACACATGAGAGAGATGGATACACACAGGAGAGAGGAGTATACACACAACAGAGAGGAGGATACACACAGGAGAGAGGACATACCCACAGAAGTGAGAAAGACCCACACAAGAGAGAAGAAAATGCACACAGGAGAGAGGTGGATACACACAGGAGAGTGGGGGTACACACGAAAGAGTGAAAGAAAAATAAACACAGGAGAAAGGACGATACACACAGGAGAGAGGAGGATACACACAGGAGAAAGGAGGATACACAAAGGATAGGAGAAACACACAGGAGAGAGGGGATACACACAAGCGGAAAAGATAAACATAGAAGAGGGGTTATACACACAGGAGAGAGGGGGATACACACAGGAGAGAAGGATACACAAAGGAAAGAGGGGCTTACGCACAGGAGAGAGGATTTTACACACAGGAGAGAGGGTGAATACACACAAAAAAAGAGGGGGATACACACAGGAAAGTGAAGCGTAAACACAGGAGGGAGAAGAATACACACAGAAGAGAAGGGGATACACACAGAGAAAAAAGGATAAATACAAAAGAGAGGAAGATACACACCAAAAGGGGTAGGTTACAGATAGAAGAGAAAAGGATACACGCACAAGATTGGAGAATACACAGACGAGAGGAGGATAAACACAGAAGAGTGGAGGATACACGCAGGAGAGAGGAGGATACACATAAGAGAGACGGAAAATATACACAGGAGAGAGGAGGATACACACAGGAGTGGCGTGATACACATAGGAAAGAGAAGGGTTCACACAGTAGAAAGTAGAATACACACAGGAGAGAGGAGGATGCACAAAGGAGAGGGGGATACACACAGGAGAGAGGGAGATACACCGAGGAGAGAGGAGGATACACAAAGGCGAGAGGAGGATACACACAGGAGCGGGAATACACACAGAAAAGAGGACCATAAACACAGGAGAGAGGGATACACACAAGAGAAAGAAAAATACATACAAAAGAGAGGAGGATACACACTGGACAGGGAGATACACACAGAAGAGTGGGTCGTACACACAGGACAGAGGAGGATACACACAGCAGAGAGGAGGATACACACAGGAGAGAGGGGATACACACAAGAGAGAGGAAGATACAAACTGGAGAGAGGAACATACACACAGGAGAGAGGGTGGATACACACAGGAGAGAGGGGTGATACACACAGGAGAGAAAAAAGATACACACAGAAGAGAGGAGGATACACACAGGAGTAAGGAGGATACACACTGGTTAGAGAAAGATATACACAGGAGAGGGGGATACACACAGGAGTGAAATGGATACACACAGGAGTGAAATGGATACACACAGGAAAGAAGAAAATACACAGAGGAGAGAGGAGGATACACACAAATGAGGGACGGATACACATGGTAGACAGAAGAATACACACAGGAGAGAGAAGAATACACACAGGAGAGGGGTGATACACACAGGCGAGATGAGGGTTTATATAGGAGAAAAGAGGATACATACAGGAGAGAGACGGATACACACAGGAGAGAGGAGTATACACACAGCAGACAGGAGGATACATACAGGAGAGAGGGTATACACACAGGAGAGGGGGATACACACAGGAGAGAGGGGCATAGACACAGGAGAAAAGAGGATACACACAGGAGAGAGAAGGATACACACAGGAGAGAGGAGATACATAGAGGAGAGAGGGAGATACACACAGGAGAGAGAAGGGATACACACAGGAGAGAGGGGGTTACACACAGGAGAAGAGAGGGATACGCACAGGAGAGAGAATTGATACCCACAGGAGAGAGAAAGATACACACAGGAGAGCAAAGGATACACACAGGAGAGAGGAGAATGCCCACAGGAGAGAGAAGGATACGAACAGGAGAGAGGAGTATACACACAGGAGAGTGAGGATACACAGAAAAGAGAGGAAGATACACACAGGAGAGAGAGAAATACACACAGGAGAGAAGAGGATACACACAGAAGAGGGGTGATACACACAGCAGAGAGAAGGGTACAAATAGGAGAAAGGAAGATACAAACAGAAGTCAGAAAGATAGACAATGGAGAGGGGTATACACACAGAAAATAGGGGGACACAACGATGAGAGAAAAGGATACACACAGCAGAGAAGAGGATACACACAGGATAGGGGGATAACAACAGGAAACAGGAGCATACACACAGGAGAGGGGATACACACAGGAGAAAGGGGGATATACACAGGAGAGAAAAGGATACACACAGGAGAGGGAGACACACAAAAAAAGAGGGGCGTACACACAGGAAAAAGAAAAATACACACAGCAGAGAAAAGAATACACACAGGAAAGAGGATACACACAGGAGAGAGGAGGATACACAGGAGAGAGGGAAATAGAAAAGAGGGAAGGATACACACAGGAGACAGAAGGATACACACACGGTAGTGGGGGATACACAAAGAAAAGGGGTGTTACACACAGGAGAGAGGAGGGTACACACAGGAGAGAGGGGGATATACACAGGAGAGAAGAGAATACACTCAGGATAAGGGAATACACACAAGGAAGAGAGGGATACACACAGGAGAAAGGATACACACAGGAGAGAGCGGCATACACACATAAAAGGGTGATAAACAAAGGAGAAAGAGGGATAAACACAGGAGAGAAAAGTATACACACAGGAAAGGGTGATACACACTGGAGAGAGTGGCGTAAACACAGGAGAGGAAAGGATACACACAGGAGACAGGAGGAAACAAACAGGAGAGAAAGGTGTTGCACACAAAAGAGAAGAGGAAAACACACAGGAGAGCGGAGGGATAAACACAGTAGAGAGAAGGATACACACAAAGGAGAGGAGGATACACACAAGAGAGAAAAGTATACACACAGGAGAGGGGCATACAAAAAAGAGAGGGGGGATACACACAGGAGTGTTGGATACATACAGGAAACAGGAAAATACACACAAGAGAGAGGGGGATACACACAAGATATGGGGAAACAAACTGGAGAGTGGCGGATACACACAGGAAAGATGGGGATACACACAGGAAAGATGGGGATACACACAGAAGAGAGGATGATACACACAGGAGAGAGGAGGATACACACAGGAGAGAGAAGAATACACACAGGAGAAAGGGGAATACACACAGGAGGGAGGGGAATACACACAGGAGAGAGGAGGATACACACAGAGGGAAAATAATAAATACAAAAGAGAGGAGGATACACACAAAAGAGAGGAGGATACAGATAGAAGAGAGGAAGATACAGGCAGGAGATTGGAGAATACACAAAGGAGAGAGGAGGATACACACAGGAGAGGGGAGGATACACACAGGAGAGAGGAGTATACACAAAGAAAAGGGGCATATACAAAAAAGAGAGGGAGATTCTCACAGGAGCGTTGGATACATAGAGGAGACAGGGAAATACGCAAAATAGAGAAAGTGATACACATAGGATAGGTGGATACACATAGGAGAAAAGGGGATTCACACAGAAGAGGGGGATACACACAGGAGAGATGGAGATCCACACAGGAGACAGGGGAATACACACGAGAGAGGGCGTTACACACAGGACAGAGAAGGTTACGCACAGAATAGAGGGGAATTCACACAATAGAGAGGGTGATACACACAGGAGGGAGGGGAATACACACAGGAGAGAGGAGTATACACACAGGTGAGGGGAATACACAAAGGAGACAGGGGCATACACACAGGAGAAAGAAGACATACACACATGAGAGAGGAGAATACACACAGAAGAGATGGGGATACACACAGGAGAGAAGAGGATACACAAAGGAGAGAGGAAGATACACAGAGGAGAAAGGGGGATACACACAGGAGAGAGGGAATATACACACAGGATAAAGGAGGATAAACACAGAAAAGATGGGGATACACACAGAAGAAAGGAGGATACACAAAGGAGAGAGGAGGATACACACAGGAGAGGGGGATACACACAGGGGAGGGGGCATACACACATAAAATGGGGACAAACGCAGTAGAAAGGGGATACACACAGAAGAGAGGAGGATACTCACAGGAAAAGGTGATACAAACAGGAGAGAGAAATACACACAGGTGAGAGGAGGATAAACACAGGAGGGAGGAGCATAAACATAGAAAAGTGGGGATACACAGAGGAGAGAAGGGGATATACAAAGAAGAAAGGGATACACACAGGAGAGGAAAATACACACAGGAGCTAGGGGGATGCACACAAAAGAAAGACAAATACACACAGGAAAGAGGAAGATACACACAGGAGAGAGAATGATACACACAGGAGAAAGGTGATACACACAGTAGAGAGGAAGATACACACAGGAGAGAGGAGGATACAGAGAGAAGAGAGGAAGATAGAGAAGAGAAGGAGATACACACAGGAGTGGGGGATACACACAGAAGAGAGGGCATACACACAAAAGCGTTGAATACATGCAGGAGACAGGAAAATACACACAGGAGAGTGGGGGATACATACAGAAGAGGGGGATACACACAGGAGAGAGGGAGATACACACTGGAGAGAGAAGTATACACAGGAGAGAGTAGGATACACACAGGAGATAGTGGAATACAAACAAGACAGAGGGGCATACACACAGGAGAGAGGGGGATACACACAGGAGAGAGAAAGATACACAAAGGAGAGAGGAGGATACACGCAGGAGAGAGAAGTATACACAGGAGGTAGTGGGATACACACAGGAGAAAGGAGGATACACAAAGGAGAGAAAAATACACACAGGTGAGAGGAGGAAACACACAGGAGAGTGGGGCGTACACACAAAAGAGGGGGTTACACAAAGGAGAGAGGTGGATACACAAAGGAGACAGGGATACACACCAGAGAAAGAAATACACACAAGAGCGAGGGAGATGCACACAGAATACAGGAGGATACACACAGGAAAGAGGAGGATACACACAGGAGAGAGGAAGATATGCACAGAAGAGGAAAGGATACACACAGGAGAAGAAGATACACACAGAAGAGAGGGGAATAGGCACAGGAGAGAAGGATACACAGACGAGAGAGGGGATACAAACAGGGGGGGGAAACACAGGAGAGGGGGATACATACAGAAGAGAGGGGCATAGACAGAGGAGAGGGGATGATACACGCAGGAGAAAAAAAGATACACACAGGAGAGAGGGGGATACACACAGGAGAGAGGGGGGATAAACACAGGGGATAGAAGAATACATAAAGGAGACAGGAGGATACACAGAGGTGAAAGGAAGATACACACATGAGAGACAAGGATACACACAGGAGAAAAAGGGATACAGACAGTAGAGAGGGAGATACGCACAGGAGGAGGGGGACACACACAAAAGTGAGTAGTATACACACAGGAGAGAAGAGAATACACACAAGAGAGAGGAAAATACACACAAGTGAAGGGAGGATACAAACAGGAGAGAGGAGGATACACACAGGAAAGAGTGGAATAAATACAGAAAAGAGGAGGATGCACACAAGAGAGAGGAGGGTACACACATGAGAGAGGAAGATACACAGAGGGGAAAGAAGAATACACACAAAAGAGGGAAGGATAGGCATAGGAGAGGGGGAGATACACACAGGAGACAGAGGGATACACACAGGGGAACGGGGATAAATACAGGAGAAAGGAGGATACACACAGGAGAGAGGAGGATACACAAAGGACAGAAAAGGATACACAAAGGAGACAGGAGCATACACACAGGAGAGGGGGATACACACAAAAGAGGAAGATACACACAGAAAAGAGGAGGATACATACAGGGGATGGGGATACACACAGGAGAGAGGGGCATACACACAGATGAGAGCAGGATACACACAAAATAGAGGAGGATACACACAGGAAAAAGGGGGTACACACAGGAGACAGGGGGGATACACACAGGAGAGAAGAAGATACACCAGGAAAGAAGAGGATACACACAGGAGAGAGAAGGATACACACAGGGGAAGCGGGATACACACAGAAGAGGAAAGGATATACACAAAAGAGAGGAGGATACACACAGGAGAGTGAAGGATACCCAGATAAGAGAGGGAGATACACACAGGAGAGAGGGGGTACACACAGGAGAGAAGAGGATACACAAAGAAAAAAGTGATACACACAGGAGAGTAGGAAATAAACAGAAGAGAGAGGAGGATACACCAAGGAGAGAGGAGGATAAACACAGGAGAGGGAGATACACACAGGAGAGCAAGGCTTACACACAGAAGAGGGAAATACACACAGGAAACATGAGAGGAGAATAGGAAAAAAGGAATAAACACAGGGAACAGAAGGAAACACACAAAAGGGGATACACACAGGAGAGAGGGGTGAAGACACAGGAAAAAAAACAGGATACACAAAGCAGAGAGGAAGATACACAAGAGAGAGGAGATACACAAAGGAGAGAAGGGGATATGCACAGGAGAGAGGAGGGATACACACAGGATAGAGGGTGTTACACTCAGGAGAAAGGAGGGATATGCACAGGAGAGAGAAGGGATACCGACAGGAGAGAGGAGGATGCACACAGGAGAGGAGGATACACACAGGAGAGTGGAGGATGCACACAAAAGAGAGGAGGAGACACACAGGAGAAAGGATGATACACGCAGGAGAGAGAAGGGTAAACACAGGATGAAGGGTGATACACACAGAAGGGAGGAGAATACAGGCAGGAGAGAGGAGGATACACACACCAGAGAGAAATATACACACAGGCGAGAGGAGAATACAGAGAGAAGAGAGGATGATACACACAGGAGATTGGGGGATACACACAAAGAAGAGGAAGATACTAACAAAGGGAGGGAAATAAACACAGGATAAAGGAGGATACACACTGGAGAGAGGAGGATACACATAGGAGAGGAAGATACACACACGAGAGGGGCATACACACAAAAAAGTGGGATACACACAGAAGAAATGGGGATACACACAGGAGACAAAAGGATACACACAGGAAAGTGTGATACACACATGAGAGAGGGGCGTAAACACAGAAGAGAGGAGGATACACACAGGAGAAAGCGATACACACAAGAGAGAGAAGGATCCACAGAGGAGAGAGGGAAATACACATAAGAGAGGGGTATACACACAGAAGAGAAAAGGATACACGCAGGAGAATGGAGAATAAACGCATCACAGAAAAGGATACACGCAGGAGAGGGGAATACACAGATAAGAGAGAAAAATACACACATGAGAGAAGGGGTATACACACAAGAGAGAGAATGATACACACAGAAGAGAAGAGGATACACACAGTAGAGAGGAGGATACACACAGGAGCGAGGGATACACACAGGTGAGAGGAGAATACACACAGGAGAGAGGGGCATACACACAGAAAAGGGGGGATACACAGAGAAGGGAGTGGGATAAATAAAGAAGAAAGGGATACACACAGGAGAGGGAAATACACACAGAAGTGAGGGGGATGCACAAAGGAGTAAAGGAAATACACAAATGAAAGACGAGGATACACAGAGGAGAGAGAAAAATACACACAGGAGAGGGGGGAAACACACAGGAGAGAGGAAGATACACACAGGAGAGAGGAGGATACACAGAGGAGAGAGGAAGATACACACAGAAGAGAAGAGGATACACACAGGAGTGGGGGATATACACAGAAGAGAAAGGGATATGAAAGAGAGAGGGAAATACATAGAGGAGAGAGTGGGATACAAAGAGGAGAGAGGTGGATAAACACAGGAGAGGGGGACACATACAGGAGAGAGGGGCATATACAGAGGAGAGAGGAGGATACACGCAAGATAGAAGAGGATACACACAGAAAAGAAGGGATTCATACAGGAGAGAGGGGGATACACAGGAGAGAATAGGATACACACAAAAGAGAGGAGGATACACACAGGAGGGGGAGATACACACAGGAGAAAGGGGCATACACGCACAAAAAAAGGAATACACACAGGAGAAAGGGGGATACACACAGGAGAGAGGAGGATACACACAAAAGAGAGGAGGAAACAAACAGGAGAGAGGGGATACACACAAGAGAGAGGGAGATACACACAGGAGAAAAGGGTAATACACACAGGAAAGAAAGGTGTTACCCACAGGAGAGATGGGGGAAACAGACAGGAAAGCAAAGTGATACACACAGGAGAGAGCAGGATACACAGAAGAGTGGGGGATACACAGAGAAGAGAGTGGGATACGCACAGGAATGGGAGATACACAGAGGAGAGTCTGGGATACACAAAGGAGAGAGGGCAATAAACACTACAGAGGGGGATACATACAGGAGAGAGGGACATAGACAATGGAGAGTGGAGGATACACACAGGAGAGAAAATTATACACACTGGAGAGAGGAGGATACACATAGTAGAGGGAGATACACTCAGGAGAGAGGGGCATACACACAAAAAAGAAGGATACACAAAGAAAAAAGGAGGATACACCCAGGAGACAGGAGTATACACACAAGAAACTGTGATACACACAGGAGAGAGGAGCGTAAACACAGGAGAGAGGAGGATACACACAGGAGAGAGGAGGAAACAAACAGGAGAGAGGGGATACACACGAGAGAGAAGGATACACATAGGAGAAAGGGGTGATACACACAGGAAAGAAAGGTGTTACCCACAGAAGAGAGGGATGAAAAACACAGGAAAGTGGAGGGATACACACAGGAGACAAAAGGATACACACAGGAGTGGGGCATACACACAAGAGAGAGGGGGATACACACAGGAGAGTTGGATACATACAGGAGACAGAGAAATACACACAGGAGAGAAGGAGATACACACAGGAGAGTGGGATACACAGAGGAGAGAGGTTATACACACAGGAAAGTGGGAAATACACACGAGAGAGGGGCATACACACAGGAGAGAGGAGGATACACATAGGAGAGAGGAAGATGCACAATGGCGAGAGGAGGATACACGCAGGAGAGAGGAGTATACACAGAAGAGAGGGGAGTACACAGAGAAGAGAGGGCATTACACACAAGAGACAGGGTGGATACACACAGGAGGGAGAAAGATACACACAGGAGAAAGGATACACACAGGAGAGAGGGTTGATACACACAAGAAAGAAAAGGATACACAAAGAAGAAACTGGGATACATAAAGGTGAGAGAAAGAATACACAGAGGGGAGGGGGGATACTAATAGGAGAGAGAGCAATACACACCCGAGAGTGGGGCATACACACAGAAGGGAGAAGATACACACTGGAGAGAGTAAGATACCCAAAGGAGGAGGAAGATATGCAAAGTAGAGAGGAGGATACACACAGAAGAAAACAGGATACACACAGGAGAGAGACGGATACATAAAAGAGACAGGAGGATACACACAGGAGAGGGTGATACACACAAGAGAGAGAAAGATCCACAAAGGAGAGAGGGAAATATACATAAGAGAGGGGTATACACTCAGGAGAGAAAAGGATTCACGCAGGAGAAAGGAGGATACACGCAGCACAGAGGAGGATATACACAGGAGAAAGGGGAATACACACAGGAGAGAAAAAAATACACACAGAAGAGAAGGGGGATACACGCAAGAGAGAGAATGATACACACAGAAGAGAAAAGGATACACACAGTAGAGAAAAGGATACACAAAGGAGCGAGGGATACACACAGGTGAGAGGAGAATACACACAGGAGAGGGGCATACACACAGAAAACGAGGGATACACAGAGAAGGGAGTGAGATAAACAAAGAAAAAAGGGATACACACAGGAGAGGGAAATACACACAGGAGCGAGAAGGATGCACACAGGAGTAAAGAAAATACACAAAGAAAAGACGAGGATACACACAGGAGAGAGAAAAATACACACGGGAGAGGGGGGATACACACAGGAGAGAGGAAGATACACACAGAAGAGAAGAGGATACACACAGGAGTGGGGATATACAAAAAAGAGAAAGGGATACAAAAAAGAGAGGGAAATACATAAAGGAGAGAGTGGGATACACAGAGGAGAGAGGGGGATAAACACAGGAGAGGGGGTCACATACAGGAGAGAGGGGCATATACAGAGGAGAGAGGAGGATACACGCAAGAGAGAAGAGGATACACACAGGAAAGAGGGAATTCACACAGGAGAGAGGGGGATACACACAGGAGAGAAACGGATACACACAGGAGAGAGGACGATACACATAGGAGGGGTAGATACACACAGGAGAAAGGGGCATACACACAAAAAAAGGGATACACACAGGAGAAAGGGGGATACACACAGGAGAGAGGAGGATACACACAGGAGAGAGGAGAAAACAAACAGGAGAGAGGGGATACACACAAGAGAGAGAAGGGTACACACAGGAGAAAGGGGTGATACACACAGGAAAGCAAGGTGTTACCCACAGGAGAGATGGGGGAAACACACAGGAAAGCGGAGTGATACACACAGGAGAGAGCAGGATACACACAGGAGTGGGGGATACACAGAGAAGAGAGTGGGATACGGACAGGAATGGGAGATACACAGAGGAGAGTGTGGGATACACAAAGGAGAGACGGGAATAAACACTACAGAGGGGAATACATATAGGAGAGAGGGACATAGGCAAAGGAGAGTGGAGGATACACACAGGAGAGAAAAGGATACACACTGGAGAGAGGAGGATACACACAGGAGAATAGGGTGATACACACAGGAAAGAAAGGTGTTACCCACAGGAGAGATGGGGAAAACACACAGGAAATCGGAGTGATACACACAGGAGAGAGCAGGGTACACACAGGAGAGAGGAGGATACACACAGTAGAGAAGAGGATACACACAGGAAAGAAAAGTATACACACAGAAGAGGGTCATACACACAGAAGAGAGAAGGATACTCACAGGAGAGATGGATACATGTAGGAGACAGGGAAATACACACGACAGAGGAGAAAACACACAGGAGAGGGGGATACACACAGGAGAGAGGGTATACACACAGGAGAGGGGGATACACATAGGAGAGGAAGATCCAAACTGGAGAGGGGGAAATACACACAAGAGAGAGGGTCATACACACAGGAGAAAGGGGGATACACATAGGAGAGGTGAAGGTACACAAAAGAGAGACGAGGATATACGCAAAAGAGAGAAGTATACACAGGAGAGAGGGGAATACACAGAGGAGAGATGACGTTACACACAGGAGAGAGTGCGGATACACTCGGGGGGAGGAGGATACACAAGAAAGAGGGTGAGTACACACAGGAGAGAGGAGGATACACACAATAAAGAGGGGGATACACACAGAAGAGAGTAGGATATACAAAGGCGAGAGACGGGATACACACAGGGGAGAGGAGGGATACTAACAGGAGAGAGGGGGATGCACACAGGAGAGTTGGGCATACTCAGAGAAGTGAGACGCTACACACTGGAGAGAGTGGGATACACACAGAAGTAGGAAGATACGCACACAGTAAAGAGAAGAATACACACAGGAGAAAGGAAGATACACACAGGAGAGAGACGGATACACAAAAGAGAAAGGAGCATACACACAGGAGAGGGCGATACACACAAGAGAGAGGGAATCCACATAGGAGAGACGAAATACACATAGGAGAGAGGGGTATACACACAGGAGAGGGGTATACACACGAGAGAGGAGGATACACGCAGGAGAAAGGAGAATACACGCAGCACAGAGGAGGATACCTGCAGGAGAGAGGGGGATACACACAGGAGAGAGAAAAATACACACAGAAAAGAAGGGGGATACACACAAGAGAGAGACTGATACGCACAGAAGAGAAAAGGATACACACAGAATAGAAAAGAATACACACAGGAGCGAGAAGCATACACACAAAAGAGAGGGGAATACACACAGGAGAGAGGGAAGATGCACACAGGAGAGAGGGGTATACAAAAATGTGAGGAGAATACACAAAGAAGAGAGGTGGGGGAGACCGGCAAGATGGCGTCGTAGAAGCGACTCAGGATTGCAGCTCTCAGTGACGGCGCAGAGGGTGAGTCCTAGCCGCATTCTCGGATGGACTTTTCTAGCCCACAGAGCGTTGAAAGTCCCACAGGACGCCAGTAAAGTAAAACCGGCTAACGCAGCCCTCTGGCGCGGCCGCTTCGGCCAGCGCCGCTTCGGCCGGCGCCGCAGCAGGACCCGGCACGGAACTCACTGGTCTGGGCGCCCTGTTAAACCAGCAATCTGAGAGTTTGAAGGGCAGATTGGCGCATCCATCTGATTGAACGGGACTTGGACAGTGAGCCAGACCAGGAGTTTCCTGGGAGTTTCCTGGGAAGCGTGATATGAGCCGGTGAAGTGGGCAGCGGCACGGGAGATCGCACGGATCCCAGTGCCCTAACGGCAGGCTCCTGGGGCGCCAGTGAGAGAGTTGAACTTTAAGCTCGCGGAGAGGGAGGGAGAGAGAGAGAGGACGGACTCTGAGGCAGGGAGCTGGGTAATCGGGCTCAGCGAGTCCCACCCTCACAGGGACAAGCAGGGCAATGACTGGAGATGCTTGGCGCTGAGAGTTTTGCTGCCGGCATCTAGGACGGTGCAGCCCGGTGAGGGAGGGGCGTCCACCACCGCTGACACAATCCGCCCGTATAGAATTACCGCCCAGGGCCGAAGCAGCCTGCCGTTGCCGAGGCAACCTGCCATAACAGAGAGACTCCCAGGAGACGGGAGCTCTCCACAGCAGAAGGGAGCCCAGCAGCAACAGGGCAGAACCGCGCTAGTGGGTCAGAGCCCCGGCAGGCAAATAGTGAATAGACTGCCACCTAGTGGGGCAGGACAGTGCAACAGATACTCATAAAGAAAGCCCCAACTCCCTGAAACAGTGCATGTAAGGGGGGGAAATAAAAGGGTGGTGTTTTATGAGTTCTATTACAGCAGACATAAACAACCTCCCAACAACACTGAATGAACAACGGAGCTCACAGCTCAGCACTGGAGCTACTATAAAGCACAAACCGTCTCCTTAAGCAGCTCCCTGACCCCTGTATATCCAAAGAGTCACCGCAAAAAAAGGACTAATCAGACTGACATTTGGCGGGCATCATTCTGGAACAAAGACAGCAGAAGAAGAAACTGGTATCATCCCTCACTCTTCCACAGCTGCTACAGGTATACTCCAGACAAACAGGGCCTGGAGTGGACCTAAGAACTCATACAGCAGAGGGGCTAGACCACTAGAAGGAAAACTAAGTAACAGAAATACTTCATCATCAACAATCTCAGCATCCACACAGAGACCCAATTGAAAAATCAGCAACTACAAAGACGACAGGCGGATAAATCCATAAAGATGGGAAGAAACCAGCGCAAAAAGGAGGAAAACACCCGAAACCAAAACACCTCACCTCCTACAGAGGACCAAAACTCCTCACCAGCAAGGGAACAAAGCTGGACGGAGAATGAGTGTGACGAAATGACGGAATAAGACTTCAGAAAGTGGATAATGAGAAACTTCATTGAGCTAAAAGAACATGTTCTAAATCAGTGCAAAGAAACTAAGAACCTTGAAAAAAGATTTGAAAAAAAATTCGGGGAATTGATAACAAGAATGGAAAACTTAGAGAGGAATATGAATGAATTGAAGGAGCTGAAAAACACAACACGAGAACTTCGTGAAGCATGCACAAGTTTCAACAGCCGAATTGACCAAGCAGAAGAAAGAATATCAGAAATTGAAGATCAACTCAATGAAATAAAACGTGAAACCAAGATTAAAGAAAAAAGCACAAAAAGGAATGAACAAAATCTCCAAGAAATGTGGAACTATGTGAAGAGACCCAACCTACGTTTGATAGGTGTACCAGAATGTGACGAAGAGAATGAATCCAAGCTGGAAAACACTCTTCAGGATATTATCCAGGAAAACTTCCCCAACCTAGCAAGACAGGTCAATACTCAACTCCAGGAAATACAGAGAACACCACAAAGATACTCTGCAAGAAGAGCAACCCCAAGGCACATAATCGTCAGATTCACCAGGGTTGAAACGAAGGAGAAAATACTAAGGGCAGCCAGAGAGTAAGGTCGGGTCACCCACAAAGGGAAGCCCATCAGACTCACAGCAGATCTCTCAGCAGAGACTCTACAAGCCAGAAGAGAGTGGGGGCCAATATTCAACATCCTTAAAGAAAAGAGCTTTCAACCCAGAATTTCATATCCAGCCAAACTGAGCTTCATAAGTGAAGGAAAAATAAAATCCTTCACGAACAAGCAAGTACTCAGAGATTTTGTCACCACTAGGCCTGCTTTACAAGAGCTCCTGAAAGAGGCACTACACATAGAAAGAAACAACCAGTTCCAGCCATCCTAAAAGCATACCAAATGCTAAAGACCATCAACAAAATGAAGAATGTACATGAACCAACAGGCAAAACAGCCAGCTAGCATCAAAATGGCAGTATCAAATTCACACATAACAATATTAACCCTGAATGTAAATGGGCTAAATGCACCAATCAAAAGACACAGACTGGCAAATTGGATAAAAAACCAAAACCCATCGGTGTGCTGTATCCAGGAAACCACCTCACATGCAAAGATACACAAAGGCTCAAAATAAAGGGATGGAGGAAGATTTACCAAGCAAATGGAGAGCAAAAAAAAGCAGGAGTTGCAATTCTCATCTCTGATAAAATAGACTTTAAAGTAACAAAGATCAAAAGGGACAAAGAAGGTCATTACATAATGGTAAAAGGATCGATACAACAAGAAGAGATAACGATTCTAAATATATATGGACCCAATGTAGGAGCACCCAGATATATAAGGCAAGTTCTTAATGACTTACAAAGGGACTTAGACTCCCACACAATAATAGTGGCAGACTTTAACACTCCACTGTCAATAGCAGACAGATCAACCAGACAGAAAATTAACAAGGATATGCAGGACTTGAACTCAGACTTGGAACAAGCAAACCTGATAGACATTTACAGAACTCTCCACCCCAAATCCACAGAATATACATTCTTCTCAGCACCACATCACACCTACTCCAAAATTGACCACATAATTGGAAGTAAAGCACTCCTCAGCAAATGCAAAACAACGGAAATCATAACAAACAGTCTCTCAGACCATAGTGCAATCAAGTTGGAACTCAGAATTCAGAAAATAACTAAGAACCGCACAGCTTCATGGAAACTGAACAACTGGCTCTTGAATGTTGATTGGATAAACAATGAAATGAAGGCAGAAATAAAGAAGTTCTTTGAAACCAACGAGAATGAAGACACAACGTACCAGAATCTCTGGGACACATTTAAAGCAGTCTGTAGAGGAAAATATATAGCAATAAGTGCCCACATGAGAAAAGTGGAGAGATCCAAAATTGACACCCTATCGTCAAAATTGAAAGAGCTAGAGGAGCAAGATCAAAAAAGCTCAAAACCTAGCCGAAGACAAGAAATAACTAAGATCAGAGCAGAACTGAAGGAGATAGAGACAAGAAAAACCCTTCAAAAAATCAACAAATCTAAGAGCTGGTTTTTTGAAAAGATCAACAAAATAGACAGACCACTAGCCAGACTGATAAAGAATAAAAGAGAGAACAACCAAATAGATGCAATAAAAAACGATAAAGGGGAAATCACCACAGATTCCACAGAAATTCAAACCATCATCAGAGAATACTACAAACAACTCTATGCACACAAACTAGTAAATCAGGAAGAAATGGATAAATTCCTGGATGCCTGTGTCCTCCCAAGCCTAAACAAGGAGGAAGCTGAAACTATGAATAGACCAATAACAAGGTCAGAAGTTGAGGCAGCAATTAAGAGCCTACCACACAAAAAAAGCCCAGGTCCAGATGGGTTCACAGCTGAATTCTACCAGACACACAAAGAGGATCTGGTACCATTCCTTCTGAAACTATTCCAAATAATCCAAAAAGAGGGAACCGTTCCCAAATCATTTTATGAGACCAACATCATCCTGACACCAAAACCTGGCAGAGACTCAACAAGAAAAGAAAACTTCAGGCCAATATGCATGATGAACATAGATGCAAAAATCTTCAATAAAATACTGGCAAATCGATTGCAACAGCATATTAAAAAACTTATCCATCATGATCAAGTAGGATTCATCGCAGGCATGCAAGGCTGGTTCAACATACGCAAGTCTATAAATGTAATTCACCACATAAACAGAAGCAAAAACAAAAACCACATGATTATCTCAATTGACGCAGAGAAGGCATTTGACAAAATTCAACAGCCCTTTATGCTAAAAACCCTCAATAAACTTGGTATTGATGGAACATATCTCAAAGTAATAAAAGCTATTTACGACAAACCAACAGCCAATATCATACTTAATGGGCAAAAACTGGAAGCATTCCCTTTGAAATCCGGCACTAGACAAGGATGCCCTCTCTCACCACTTCTATTCAACATAGTACTGGAAGTTCTAGCCAGAGCAATAAGGCAAGAAAAAGAAATAAATGGTATTCAAATAGGAAAGTTGGAAGCCAAATTGTCTCTATTTGCAGACGACATGATAGTATACCTAGAAGACCCCATCACCTCAGCCCAAAAGCTCCTGCAACTGATAAGCAACTTCAGCAAAGTCTCAGGATATAAAATCAATGTTCAAAAATCAGAAGCATTCCTATACACCAATAACAGACTTAAAGAGAACCAAATTAAGAACGAACTGCCATTCACAATCGCTACAAAGAAAATAAAATACCTAGGAATACAACTCACTAGGAATGTAAGGGACCTCTTTAAGGAAAACTACAAACACCTGCTCAACGAAATAAGAGAGGACACAAACAGATGGAGAAACGTTCCATGTTCGTGGTTAGGAAGAATCAATATTGTGAAAATGGCTATACAGCCCAAAGTAATTTACACATTAAATGCTATCCCCATCAAACTACCATTGAATTTCTTCATAGAACTGGAAAAAACCACCATGAATTTCATATGGAACCAAAAAAGAGCCCGCATAGCCAAGTCAATTCTAAGCAAAAAGAACACAGCGGGAGGCATCACGCTACCAGACTTCAAACTATACTACAAGGCTACAGTAATCAAAACAGCATGGTACTGGTACCAAAACAGAGATATAGACCAATGGAACAGAACAGAAACATCGGAGGCAACACAACATATCTACAACCATATCATCTTTGATAAACCAGACAAAAACAGGCAATGGGGAAAGGATTCCCTATTTAATAAATGGTGTTGGGAAAACTGGCTAGCCATGTGCAGAAAGCAGAAACTGGACCCCTTCCTGACACCTTACACTAAAATTAACTCCAGATGGATTAAAGACTTATATGTAAGACCTGACACCATAAAAACCCTAGAAGAAAATCTAGGCAAAACCGTTCAGGACATAGGAGTAGGCAAGGACTTCATGAACAAAACACCAAAAGCATTGGCAACAAAAGCCAAAATAGACAAATGGGACCTAATCAAACTCCCCAGCTTCTGCACGGCAAAAGAAACAGTCACTAGAGTGAATCAACAACCATCAGAATGGGAAAAAGTCTTTGCATTTTACGCATCTGACAAAGGGCTGATATCCAGAATTTACAAAGAACTCAAACAGATTTACAGAAAAAAAACAAACAAGCCCATTCAAAAATGGGCAAAGGATATGAACAGACACTTTATAAAAGAAGACATACATGAGGCCAACAAACATATGAAAAAGTGCTCATCATCATTGGTCATTAGAGAGATGCAAATCAAAACCACATTGAGATATCATCTCACACCAGTTAGAATGGCGATCATTAAAAAATCTGGAGACAGCAGATGCTGGAGAGGGTGTGGAGAAATAGGAACACTCTTACACTGTTGGTGGGAGTGTAAATTAGTTCAACCATTGTGGAACACAGTGTGGCGATTCCTCAGAGACCTAGAAATAGAAATTCCATTTGACCCAGCAATCCCATTACTGGGTATCTATCCAAAAGACTGTGAATCGTTCTACTATAAGGACACATGCACACGAATGTTCATTGCAGCACTGTTTACAATAGCAAAGACCTGGAACCAACCCAAATGCCCATCGATGATAGACTGGACTGGGAAAATGTGGCACATATACACCATGGAATATTATGCAGCAATCAGAAATTTTGAGTTTGTGTCCTTTGTAAGGACATGGATGAATCTGGAGAACATCATTCTCAGCAAACTGACACAAGAACAGAAAAAGAAATACCGCATATACTCACTCATAGGCGGGTGAGAAAAATGAGAACACATGGACACAGAGAGGCGGTCTACTATACACTGGGGACTGTTGGGGGAAATGGGGGAGGGACAGCGGGGGGGGCTGGGGGGGATAGCCTGGGGATGAATACCAAGTGTGGGTGAGGGGGAGGAAGGCAGCAAAACACACTGCCATGTGTGTACCTATGCAACTATCTTGCACGTTCTGCACATGTACCCCAAATCCTATAATGCAATAAAAATTTAAAAGAAAAAAAGAGAGAGGTGCATACACACAGGAGAGAGAAAAGATACACACAAAAGAAAGGAGAATACACATAGATGAAAGGAGGACACACAGAGGAGAAGGCGATACACGGAAGAGAGAGGGGGATCCACACAGGAGAGAGGGGTATACACATAGGAGAGAGGGGTATACACACAAATGAGGGGAATACACAAAGGAGAGACGGGGATGCACACACGGGAGAGAAGAATACACACAAGAAAGGGTGATAAACACAGGAGAGAGGTGCATAAACACAGGAGAAAGGAGGATACATACAGAAGAGAGGATGAAACCAACAGGAGAGAGGAGATACACACAAGAAAGAGGGTGATACACACAAGAGAAAGGGGTGATACACACAAGAAAGAAAGGAGTAACACACAGGAAAGGGGGGAAATACACAAGAAAGTGGAGAGATACACGCAGGAGAGAGGAGGATACACGCAGAAGACAGGAGGATACACACAGGAGAGAGGAGTATACACACAGGAGAAGGGCATACACACAGGAGCGAGGGGGATACATAGAGGAGAGTTGGATACATACAGGATAAAGGGAAATATACACAAGAGAGATGGGGATACACAAAGCAGATGGGAATACACACAGGAGAAAGGGTATACACATAGAAGAGAGGAATACACACAGGAGAGAGGGGCTTACAGACAAGAGAGAGGGAAATACATATAGGAGAGAGGAAGACACACAAAAAAAGAGAGGAGGATACACGCAGGAGAGAGGAGTATACACAAAAGAGAGGTTAATACACAGGAGAGAGGGCGTTACACACAGGAGAGAGGGTGGATATACACAGGAGAGAGGAGGATACACACAGGAGAGAGGAGGATACACAAAGCAGATGGGAATACACACAGGAGAAAGGGTATACACATAGAAGAGAGGAATACACACAGGAGAGAGGGTCATACAGACAAGAGAGAGGGAAATACATATAGGAGAGAGGAAGATACACAAAAAAGAGAGGAGGATACACAAAAGAGAGGTTAATACACAGAGGAGAGAGGGCATTACACACAGGAGAGAGGGTGGATATACACAGGAGAGAGGAGGATACACACAGGAGAGAGGAGGATACACACAAAAAAGAGCATACACACAGGAGAGAGAATGATACGCACAAGAGAGACGGGAATTCACAAAATAGAGAGGGATTTACACAGGAGAGGGGGATACACACAGGAGAGGGGGGTATACACACAGGTGAGGGAAATATACAAAAAAGAGAGGGGCATACACACCGGAGAGACAAAAGATACACACAGGAGAGAGGAGGATACACAAAAGAGAGAGGGGGATAAACACAGAAGAGAAAAGGAATACACAAACTTAAGAAGATACACACAGGAGAGAGGAGGATAAAAACAATAGAGGAAAATACACACAGAAGGGTGAAGGATACACAGAGCAGAGAGGAGGATACAAACAGTAGAGGGGGATACACACAGTAGAGAGGGGCATACACAAAGGAGAGAGAAGGATACACACAGGATGCAGGAGAATACACACAGGAGAGAGGAAGATACACACAGGAGACAGGGGGGATACCAAAGGGAGTAAAGAAAATACACACTGGAGGGAGGAGGATATACAGAGGAGACAGGAGGATACGAACAGAATAGAAAAGGATACACACAGGAGAGAGGAAGATACACACAAGAGAGACGATGATACAGGAGAGAGGAGGATCCCCACAGGAGAAAGGAGGATACACAGAAAAGAAAAAATAATACACACAGGAGACAGTGGGATACATACAGGGGGAGGAAGATACACACAGGAGAGAGGAAAATACACACATTCGAGAGGAAGATAAACACATGAGAGAGGAGAATACACAAAAGAGACAAAGGCATACACAAAGGAGAGGCTGATACACAAAGGATAGAGGGGGATACACACAGAAAAAAAAGGATACACGCAGAAGAGGGGGATACACACAGGAGAGAGGGGGATACACAAAAAAGAGAGGAGTATACAGAAAGGAGAGAATAGGACACACACAGGAGCGAAAATGACACAAACAGGAGAGAGGAGAATACACACGTGAAAGGAGAATACACACAGGAGAGAGGAGGATACACACAGGAGAAAGGGAAATACACTCAGGAGAGTCGGGATACAAACAGAAGAGTGCGGCATACACAAATGGGAAGGGGGATACACACAGAAGAGAGGAGGATACACACAAGAGAGAGGAAAATACATAAAAGAAAAAGGAGGATACACACAGGAATGAGGGGGATAAACGCAAAAGAGAGAAGAATAAACACAGCAGAGTGGAGGATACACACAGGAGAGAGGAGAATACACATAAAAGAGTGGAGGATACACAAATGAGAGGGGAAGTTACACACAGGAGAGAAGAGAATACACAAAAGAGACAAAGGCATACACAAAGGAGAGGCTGATACACACAGGATAGAGGGAGATACACACAGGACAAAAAGGATACACGCAGAAGAGTGGGATACACACAGGAGAGAGAGGCATACACACAGAAGAGAGGAGAATATACACAGAATAGAGGAGGATACACAGAATAGAGAGGAGGATACACACAGGAGAGAGGGGGTGTAAACACAAGAGAGAAGAAGGTACACACAGGAGAGAGGAGGATACACAAAGGAGAGAGGAGGATACACACAAAAAAGAGGACACAGAAAGGAGAGAGGAGGATACACACAGGAGAGAAAATGATGCAAACAGGAGAGAAGAGGATACACACGTGAAAGGAGGATACACACAGGAGAGAGGGGAATACACTCAGGAGAGTGGGGGATACAAACAGGGGAGTGTGGCATACACAAAGGGGGAGGGGGATACACACAGGAGAGATGAGGATACACGCAAGAGAGAGGAAAATACACACAGGAGAAAAAAGGATACACAAAGGAATGAGGGGGATAAACGCAAAAGAGAGGAGGATAAACACAGCAGAGTGGAGGATACACACAGGAGAGAGGAGGATACACACAGGAAAAAGGAGCACACACAAATGAGAGGGGAAGCACACAGAAGAAAAAGGGATACACACAGGCGAGGAAGAAACACAAAGGATTAGGAAGGATACACACAGGAGAGAGTGGAATACACACAAAAGAAAGGAGGATACAGAAAGAAAAGAGGAGGATACACACAAAAGAGAAAATGATACAAACAGGAGAGAAAAGGATACACACGTGAAAGGAGGATACACACAAGAGAGAGAAAGATACACACAGGAGAGAGGGAGATACACTCAGGAGAGTGGAGGATACACTCAGGAGAGTGGAGGATACACTCAGGAGAGTGGGGGATACAAAAAGGAGAGTGTGGCATACACAAAGGGGGAGGGGGATACACACAGGAGAGAGGAGGATACACCCAACAGAGAGGAAAATACACAAAGGAGAAAGAAGGATACACAGAAGAATGAGGGGGATAAACGCAAAGAGAGAAGGATAAACATAGCAGAGTGGAGGATACACACAGAAAAAAGTGGGATACACACAGGAGAAAGGGATACACACAGGAGAGAGGGGCATACACAGAGAAGAGAGGAGCATAAACACAGGAGAGAGGAAGGATACACACAGGATAGAGGGGATACACACAGGAGAGTGGGGCATACACATAGAAGAAAGGAAGATAAACACAGGAAACAGGGGGATACCCACAGCGGGAGAACGATAATGACAGGAGGGAGGAGGATACACATAAAATAGAATAGGAAACAGACAGAAGAGAGAAAAATACACGCAGGAGAGAGGAAAATTCACACAGGAGAGAGGAGGATACATGCAGGAGAGATGAGGATACACACAGTGTAGAGGGGAAATACACACAGAAGAGGGGGATACAAATAGAAGGGAGGACGATACAAACACGTGAGAAAAGTATACACACAGGAGAGAGGAGGATACACACAAAAAAGAGGGGGATAAACACAGGAGAGAGGGTGATACACACAGAAGAGGGGTGATACACACAGGAAAGGGGAGGGTACACAGAGGAGAGAGGAAGATACACAAAAGAGAAAAAAATACACAAAAAAACGGGGATAAACACAGGAGAGAGGGTGATATACCGAAAAGAGAGAAGGATACACACCGGAGAGAAAAGGAAACACACAGGAGAGGGGAAAACACACAAGAGAAAGGGGGATACACACAGGAGAGAGGAGAATACACACAGGAGAGGGGAATACACACAGGAGAGAGGGGCGTACACACAGGAGAGAAAAAGATACACAAAGCAGAAAGGAGAATACACAGAGGAGAGAGGGGATACCCACAGAAGTGTGGAGGATACATATAGAAGAAAGGGGGGACACACAAGAGAGAAGGAAGATACATCCGATAGAGAAAAAATAAATACAGGAGAGAGGAGAATACACACAGGAGAGGGGAATACACACAGGAGAGAGGGGCGTACACACAGGAGAAAAAAGGATACACACAGCAGAGAGGAGAGAGGGGATACCCACAGAAGAGTGGAGGATACATATAGGAGGGGGGATACACATGGAGAGGGGGAGACACACAACAGAGAAGGGGGATACATCCAAGAGAGAGGAGGAATACACACAGGAGAGAGGAGGATACACACAGGAGAGAGAAGAATACACACAAAATAGAGAAGAATAAACACAAAAGACAGAAGAATACACACAGGAGAGAGAAGGATACACACAGGAGAGAGGTGATACACACAGGAGAAAGAAGGGTACACACCGCAGAGAGGAAAACACAAACAAATGAGAGGATACACACGGGAGAGAGGAGGATACACACAGGAGAAAGGGGGATACACACAGGAGAGAAAAGGAACCACACAGGAGAAAGGAGGATACACACAGAAGAGAGAGATACACAAATTAGAAAGGAGAATGCACACAGGAAAGGGGATACACACAGAAGAAAGAAGGATACACACAGGAGAGGGGGAATACACACAGAAGATGGGGATACACACAGGAGAGAGGATGATACACAAATGAGAGAGAAAAATACAAACAGGCGAAAGGGGATACACACAGGAGAAAGGGTGATACTCACAGGAGATAGGGGGGATACACACAGGAGATAAAGGGGTTACACACAGGAGAGAGGGAGAAAACACACAGGAGAGAGGAGGGATACACACAGGATAAAGGAATATACACGCAGGAGAGAGGAAAATAACACAGGAGAAAAAAGGATACCACAGGAGAGGGGGATACACAAAGTAGAGAGGGGCATGCATACAGGAAAAAAGGATACACACAGGAGAAAAAAGAATACACACAAGAGAGAAAAGGATACACACAGCAGAGAGGGGCATCCACAAAGTAGCGAGGAAGATACACACAGGATAGAGGAAGATACAAAAAGGAGAGAGGGGATACACACAGGAGAGAGGGTGATACACACAGTAGAAAAGGGGGATACACACAAGAAAGAAAGGAATTACACACAGAAGAGAGGAAAGAAACACACAGGAGAGAGGAGGGATACACACACAGGAAGAAGGAAGATACACACAAGAGAGTAGAAAATACACACAGGAGAGAGGAGGATGCACACAGGAAAGAGGAGGAAACACACAGGACAGAAGAGGATACACAAATGAGAGAGGAGAATACACACAGAAGAAAGGAGGATACACACAGGAGAGGGGCATACACACAGGAGAGTGGGGATACAAACAAAAGATTTGGATACACACAGGAGACAGGGTAATACACACAGGAGAGAGGGGGATACAAACAGTAGATGGGGATACAGAGAGGAGAGAGGAGGATACATACAGGAGAAAGGAGAATACACACAAGACAGAGGGGCATAGACACAGTAGAGAGAAGGATACACACAGGAGAGAGGGGGATACAAACAGGAAAGTGTGGAATACACACAGGAGAGAGGGGGATACACAGAGGAGAGAAGGATACACACAGAAGGAGGGGAATACACACAGGAGAGAGGAAAATACACACAGGAGAGAGGAGGATACACACAGGAGAAAGGAGGATTCACAAAAAAAGAGGGGAAATACACAGGAGAGAGAAGCATACAAACAGGCGAGAGGGATACATACAGGAGACGGGGAAGTACACACAGGAGAGAGGGGGATACAAACAGGAAAGTGTGGAATACACACAGGAGAGAGGGGGATACACAGAGGAGAGAGAAGGATACACACAGAAGGAGGGGAATACACACAGGAGAGAGGAAAATACACACAGGAGAGAGGAGGATACAAACAGGAGAGAGGGGTATACACACAGTTGGAGAAGGATAAATACAGGAGAGAGGAGGATACACACAAAAGGGAAGATGATACAAAGAGAAGAGAGGAGGATACACGCAGGAGAGAGGAGAATACACACAGGAGAGGGGGAAATACACACGGGAGAAATGGGAATACACACAAAAGGAGGGGGATACCCACAAAAGAGAGGAGAATACACACAAGCCAGAGGAGAATACACACAGGAGAGAAAAGGATACACACAGGAGAGAGGGGGATACACACAGGAGAGAGGGAGATACAAACAGGAGAGTGTGGCATACACACAGGAGGGAGGGCAATATACACAGGGGGGATACACACAGGAGAGGGGAGGATACGCACAGGAGAGAGGAGGACACACAAAGGAGAGAAGGAAACAGAGTAGAGAGAGAGATACAAACAGGCGAGGGGGTACACACAGAAGTGGGGAAAATGAACACAGAATAGAAGGGGATACACACAGGAGAGGGGGATACACACAGTAGAAAAAAGCACACACAAAAAAGAAAGGAGGATACACACAGCAGAGGGGGGGATACACACAGGAGAGAGGAGGATACCCACAGGAGAGTGGGGCATAGACACAGGATGGAGGAAGATACAAACAGGAGAGGGTTGGTACACACAGCGGGAGAAGGATAAATACAGGAGGGAGGAAAATACATATAAAAGGAATGAGGATACAGACAGAAGAGAGGAGAATACAGGCAGTAGAGAGGAGGATCCACACAAAAGAGAGGAGCATACACACAGGAGAGATGAGAACACACGCAAGATAGAAGATTATACACACAGGAGAGACGGTTGAGAAACACAGGAGAGGGAAATACACACAGGAAAAAGGAAGGTACACACAGGAGAGAGGGGTATACACACGAGAAAAAAGGATACAAAAAAAAGGGCATACACACAGGAGAGTAGAAAATACACCAAAAAGAGGAAAGAATAGACACAAAAGAGAGGAGGATACACACACAAGATGGGGAAACACACAGGAGAGAGGGGCATACACACTGGAGAGGGTGATACACACAGGAGAAATGCGGATACACACAGAAGAGATAAGAATACACACAGGAGATGGGGATACACACAGGAGAGAAGGGCGTCCACTCAGGAGAGAGAAGGATACACACAGCAGAGCAGAGGATACACACAGTAGAGAGGGAATACCCACAGGAGAGAGGGGGATACACACAGAAGAGATGGGGGATACACGCAGGAGAGAGCAGGGATACACACAGGAGAGAAGAGGCATACACACGGAAGACAATAGGATACACACAGGAGAGAGGAGAATACACACAGGAGAGAGGAAGATACACACAGATTAGGATACACACATGATAGAGGAGGATACACACAGAAGAGAGAAGGATACACACAGGAGACAGAAGGATACACACAGAAGAGAGGGGGATACACACAGGAGACGGGTGATACACACAGAAGAAAGGAAGGTCCACATAGGAGAGAGGAGGATACACACAAAAGAGAGAAGGATACACACAGGAGACAGAAGGATACACACAGGAGAGGGGAAGATACACAAAGGAGAGGTGTGATACACACAGGAGAAAAAAGAATACACACTGGAGAGAAAAAGATACACTCAGGAGAAAGTAGAATACACACAGGAGAGGAAGATACACAAAGTAGAGTGGGGCATACACACAGGAAACTGAAATACACACAGGGGAAAGGGGGATAAACACAGGAGAGAGGAGGATACACACAAGAGAGAGGGATACCCAAAGTGAGAGGGGCATACACACAGGAGAGAGAAAGATACACACAGGAGAGAGGAAGATACAAACAGGAGAGAGGGGATACAAACGGAAGACAGGGGGATACACACAGAAGAAATGGGGGATACACACAATAGAGAAAGGGGTTACACACAGGAGAGGGGGGGAACACAAAAAGGAGAGGAGGATTACACACAGAAGAAAGATACACACAGGATAGAGGAAAATACACACAAGAGAGAGAAGTATACGCACAGGAGAGAGGAGGATACACACAGGAGAGAGGAGGATACACATAGGAGAAAGGCATACACACAGGAAAGAGGAGGATAAAGAGAGGAGAGTTGGGTACACACAAGATACAAGGTAATACACAGGAGAGAGGGTGATACACACAGAAAAGAGGGGAATGCACACAACAGAGAGAGCATACATACAGGAGAGATGAGAACACACAAAGGAGAGAGCGGGATACACACAGGAGAAATGGGGATACAAATAGGAGAGTGCAGCATACGCACAAAAAAAGAGAATACACACAGGAGAGCGAAGGATACACACAAGAGAGAAAAGGCTACACACAGGAGAGATGAATATACAAAAAGAAGAGAGGGAAACACACAAGAGAGAGGGGGATACACACAGGAGACGGTGTGAAACACAAAGGAGAGTGGGGGATACACACAGGAGAAAAGGGGATACAAACAGGAGAGTGCAGCATACACACAAGAGGGAGGGGATACACACAGGAGAGAGGAGAATACACACAGGAGAGAGAAGGCTACACACAGGAGAGAGGATTATGCAAAAAGAAGAGAGGGAAACAAACAAGAGAGAGGGGGATACACACAGGCGAGGAGGATAAACACAGGAGATGGTGTGATACACACAGGAGAGAGGGGGATACACAAAAAAGAGAAGAATACACACTGGAGAGAGGGGTATAAACAAAAAATAGAGGAGGATACACACAGGAGAGAGGGGGATACCGACAAGAGAGTGGGGCATACACACAGGAGGGAAGGTAATACACACAGGAGAGAGAAGGATACACACAGGAAGACAAGAATAAATACAAGAGAGAGGAGGATACACACAAAAGACTGGAGGATACAGACAGAATAGAGGATGATATACGCAGGAGAGAGGAGGATACCCACAGGAGAGAGGAGGATACACCCAAGAGAGAGTAGGATACAAGTAAAAGAGAGGAGGATACACACAGGAAAGAGGGGGGTTACACAAAGGAGAGGGGGATACACACAGAAGAGAGGAAGATACACACAGGAGAAAGAAAAATGCACACAGGAGAGTGGAAGATTCACACAAAAAAAGGATGATACACACAAGAGAGACGAGGATACACACAGAGAGAGAACAATACACACAGAAGAGGGGGATACACACAGAATAGAAAAGAATACACAAAAAAGAGGAGGATATACACAGGAGAGAGAGGATGCACACAAAAGAGAGGAGGATGCACACAGGAGAGAGGAAAATACACAAAGGAGAGAGTGGGATAGACACAGAAGAGGGGTGATACACACAAAAGAAAGGAGGATACACACAGGAGAGAGAAGGATACACACAGGAGAAATAAAGATACACAAAGAAGATGGGGATACACACAGGATTGGGTAGATACACTGAAAAGAGAAAAGGATACAAAGGAGAGAGGAGAATACACACAGGAGATGGGGATACACACAAGAGAGAGGGGCGTACACACAGGAGAGGGTGATACACACAGGAGAAAGGGGGATACACACAGGTGAGAGAAGAATACACACAGAAGAGGGGGATACACACAAGAGAGAGGGGCATACACACAGGAGAGATGAGGATAGACAGAGCAGAGAGCAGGATACACAAAGGAGAGAGGGGATACACACAAAAGAGAGGGAGATACACACAGAAGAAAGGGGGATACACACAGGAGAGAGGGGGGATACACAGAGGGATGAGGACAGATACACACAGGAGAGAAAATCATACACACAGGAGAGAGGAGGATAAACAGAGGAGAGAGAAAGATAAACACATGAGAGAGGAAGATACACAGGAGAGAGGAAGATACACACAGGAGAGAAAATACACACAAAAGAGAAAAGGCTACACAGAGGAGACAGAAGGATACACAAAGTAGAGAGGGACATACACACAGAAAACGGTGATAAACACAAGAGAAAAGGGGATACACAAAAGAGAGAGGATGATACACACAGGAGAGTGGAATACACACAGGTGAGAGAGGCGTACACACAGGAGAAAGGAAGATACACACAGGAGAGAGGAGGATACACAAAGGAGTGGTGCATACACACAGGAGAGAGGGGGTTACACAAAAAAGAGTTGGATTCACACAGGAAACAGGGTAATACACACAGGAGAGTGGGGGATACAAACAGGAGTGGGAGATACACACAGGAGAGCGTGGGATACACACAGGAGAAGGGGAATACACACAAGAGAGAGGGGAATATACATAGGAGAGAGGAGGAAACACACAGGAGAGAGGGGGATACACACAGGAACAAGGAAGATACAAACAGGAGAGTGCAGCATACACACAGGAGGGAGGGGATACACACAGGAGAGAGGAAGATACACACAAGGGAAGGGAAATACACACAGGAGAGAGGAGGATACACAAGGAGAGAGGAGGCTACACAGAGGAGAAAGGAGGATACACAAATAAAAGGGGGAAACACACAAAAGGGAAGGAGATACACACAGGCGAGAGGGATACACCCAGGAGACGGGGAGATACACACAGGAGATAGGGGATACACACAGGAGAGGGGAATACACACAAAAGAGAGTGGCATACACACAGGAGAGAGGAGGATACACACAAGGGGGGATACACACAGGAGGGAGTGGAAATATACACAGGAGAGAGGGGGATACAAACAGGAGATTGAGGCATACAAACAGGTGGGAAGAAGATACACACAGGAGATTGAGGCATACACACAGGAGAGAGTGGGATACACACAAGGAAAGAAGGATAAATACAGGAGAGAGGAAGATACAAACAGAAGAGTGCAGGATACAGAAAGAAGAGAGAAGGATAAATGCAAGAGAGAGGAGGATACACACAGGAGAGGGGGATACACACTGGAGAGAGGAGGATACACACAAGAGAAAAAAGGATACACACAGGAGAGTGGAAGATACACACAAAAGAGAGGAAAATACACACAAGAGTGGGATACACACAGAAGAGTGGTGATACACACAAGAGAGAGGAGGGTACACACAGGACAGAGGGGGATACACAAAGGAGAGAGGAGAATACAGAAAGGAGAGGGGGATTCACACAGAAGAGAGGGGGATACACTGAAAAAAAGGAGGATACACACAGGAGAGAGGAGGATAAACACAGTAGCGAAGAATATACACAGGAGAGAGGGGCATACACGCAGGAAAGGGAGACAAACACAGGAGAAAGGGGGATAGACACAGGAAAGAAGAGAATACATCAAGGAGAGGTGGATACACACATGAGAACAGGGCGTACACACAGAAGAGAGGAGGATTCAAAAACCAGAGAGGAGGATACACACTGGAGAGAGGGGATACACACAAGAGAGAGGGGGATACACACAGGAGAGAGGGGGATACAAACAGGAAAGAGCGGGGATACACACAGGAGCGTGGGGGCAAACACACACGAGAGAGGAGTGATACACACAAGAGGGAGGAGGATACACACAGAAGAGAGGAGGATACACACAGTAGAGAAAAAGATACACAAAGAAGAGGGGGATACACACAGGAGAGAGGTGGATACACACAGGATAGAGGAGTTTACACACAAAAGAGAGCTGGATACACACAGGAGACAGAAGAATACACACAGGCTAGAGGGGGATATACAGAGGAGAATGGTGATATACACAGAAGGAAGGAGGGTACACACAGGAGAGGGGGCATACACACAGGAAAAATGGATAAACACAGGAGAAAGGGGGATACACACAGGAAAGAGGAGGATATACACATGTAAGGGGGATACACAAAGAAAAAAGGGCGTAAACACAGGAGAGAGGAAAATACACACAGGAGAGAGGAGGATGCAAACAGGAGAGAGGTGATACACACAGGAGAAAGAAAGTATACAGAGGATCCTTCACAGCCTCACTGAATATTACACAGTTGTGATATAGTCTTGAGTCTATTTTTTATGGCCACTCATTCAAAGAATCACTAAATAATGCACACCTGCTGAATAGTCAGATGTGTCTTTCCTATGGCCACTCGTTAAGAGCCTCACTAAGTGTACACACCTGGGGAAATAATAGTTACAATTATCCCCTCATTCAGAGTCTCACTAAACAATGCACACCTGTGGAATAGTCAGGAGACTCTTTCCTATGGCCACTCCTTAAGAGCCTCACTAAATTTACACACCTGGGGAAATAGGATTTACCTATATCCCTTCATTCAGAGTCTCACTAAATAATGCACACCTGTGGAATAGTCAGGAGACTTTTTCATGTGGCCTCTAATTCAGAGTGTCAATGATAAATGTGATGTAGTCATGAGTCCTCTTCATGTAGACACATATTCAGAGCCACAGTGAAAAAAAACAGGCCCTTTATGTTGTAAGGAGTCTAATTAATATGGCCACATCTTCTGAGCCTCACTGTAAAATACACACCTGGAGAATAATTTGGAGTCTATTTTCAACGGACATGCATTCAGAGCCTCACTAAATAATGTACACCTGTGGAATAGCCAGGAGTCTATTTTATTAGGACACACAATCATAGCCTCAGTGGATAATATGCACGTGTGGATTAATCCGGATTCCAATTTATATGGCCACTGACTCGTAACCTCAGTGAAATATGCACAAATGTAATGTACTCAGCAGTCTATTTCATATAGACACTCATTCAGAGATTCACTAAATAATACAAATATTTAATATGGCAGCATCCTGTTTCATATGCTCACACAAAATGAGCCTCACTGAGTAACACACCCCTAGGGAAGTGTTAGGAGTCTGCTTTATATAGCCTCTCATTTACAGCCTCAGGGAATAATGCGCACGTGTGGAATAGACACTAGACTATTTTATATGGCGACAAAATCAAAGCCTGAGTGAGTCATACACAACTTTGGAAAAGTCACTTGTCTATTTTACATGCCCAAATATTTAGAGTCAAAGTCAATAATACATGCCTGTGGACAAGTCAGAAAACAATTTCATGTGAACAAAGTTTCAGAGCCTCAGTGAATAATACATACCTGAAAAATACTCAGGACGCTATTAAATGTGGCATCAATTTCAGAGCTTCCTTGAATAAGAAACACCTCTATTGTAATCAGAATTCTATTTCCTATAGCCACATATTCAGAGCCTAACTGAATAACATACACCTTGGGAAAAGTTAAAATTCTATTTCGTATAGCCACTCATTTAGAGCCGAATGTAAAAACGCACGCCTGAAGAGCATTCAGGAGGCTCTATTTTATGGCCACTCATTCAGAGCTTCACAGAATAATACAGACCTGTGAAAAGGTCGGAAGGGTATTTCACACGGGCACTTATTCAGAACCTCAGCGAGGAATCATATATATCTGGAAAATACTCAGGATTATATTATGTATAGCCACTTATTCAGAGACTCACTGAATAATGCACAGCTTAGGAATAGTTTGGAGCTATTTGATATGACCCTTCACCCAGCGACTCAGTGGACAATGCAGAACTGAAAAATAGTCAAGAGTATAGAGTCAAGTGTTTATGTTATGTGGTCACTCGTTCAGAATTTCAATGAAGAATACACACCTTGGGAATAGTCAGTGTCCAAGTCATATGGACACTCAATCACAGCATTACCGAATAATGCACAATGGGGCAATAGTAAGGAGTCTATTTCATATGGCCTGTCATTCGGAGCTTCAGTGCATAATAAACAGCTGTGGAGTACTCAGGACCCTATTTAAGGTAGCCCCAAATTAAGCAGTTCCGTGAATGATACACACATGTGTAAGAGTCAGGAGACTCTTTGACATAGACACTCATACAGAAACTTTTCAAATACTGCACATTTGGGGAATAATCACTAGTCTCTTTCATATGGTTAATAGTTTGGAGAATCAAAAAATAACGCACACCTGTTGAGTAAAATGGGTTCTATTTCATAAGGCCACTCTTTCAGAGTTTCAGTGAATAATATGTATATCTGATAAGTCAGGAATCTCGTTCACATGGCCACTCGTTCAGGGCCTCTGTGAAGAATACTCTCCTCAAAAATATTCAAGGGTCTACTTCAAATGGCTACACTTTCAAAGTCTCTGTATGCAATGAACACCCGGGCAATACACCTGATTATCTTTTTTATGCCCACTTAGTCAGAGACTCATTCAATAATACACAAAAAGGAAGATTTAAGAGTCTACTTCATGTAGCCACTCATTTAGAGCCTCAGTGAATAATGCACACCAGGGTAATAGTGGAGCATTTTTTATATGGGCACTCATTTCTTGCCTCACTGAGTGATATACACCTGAAGAATCCTCAGGATTCTATTTGATACCACCACTCAATTAGAAACTTATTGAATAATTCACAATGGAGCAATAGTCAGGTGTCTATTTTATATGGCCTATCATTGAAACTTTCAGTGGATAGTAAACTTCTATGGAGTAATCAGGACGCTGTTTAACAAAGCCACGAATTACGTGCCTTGCTGAATGATACGCACCTGTGTGATAGTCAGGAGTCTATTTCATATGAACTCTAATTTTGTGTATCCCTGAGTAATACACACCTGGGGCAGTGTCAGGAGTCTATCAGGTATGGACACTCAAACAGAGCCTGTTTGATTAATGCATGCATGGATAATAATGAGGAGTCTATGTCCTACGGCTACTCATTCAGACAAACTGTGAATAATGCACATGTGGAGTAATTAGAAGTCTGTTTCATATGGCCCCTCTTTCACAGCCTCACTGAATATTACACACTTGTGATATAGTCTGGAGTCTATTTTTTATGGCCACCCATTCAGAGAATCACTAAATAATGCCCACCTGCGGAATAGTCAGAAGTATCTTTCCTATGGCCATCCGTTAAGAGCCTCACTAAGTGTATTCACCTGGAGAAATAGTCAGAATTTACCCTTATCCCCTCATTCATAGTCTCACTAAATAATGCACACCTGTGGAACAGTCAGGAGACGTTTTCATGTGGCCTCTAATTCAAAGTGTCACTGAAAAATGTGGTGTAGTCAGGAGTCTATTTCATGTAGACCCATATTCAGAGCTTCAATGAATAAGACAGACAGTTGATATAGTAAGGAATCTAATTGATATGGAAACATATTTTGAGCCTCACTGAATAATACACACCTGGGGAATCATTTGGAGTCTATTTTCGATGGACATATATTCAGAGCATCGGAAAAGGATGTACACCTGTGGATTAGCCAGGAGTCTATTTTATTAGGACACTCATTCATAGCCTTAGTGAATAACATGCACGTGTGGATTAGTCAGGATTCCATTTTACATGGCCACTGACTTTTTTTTTTTTTTTTTTATTGCATTATAGGTTTGGGGGTACATGTGCAGAACGAGCAAGATAGTTGCATAGGTACACACGGCAGTGTGCTTTGCTGCTTTCCTCCCCTTCACCCACACTTGGTAGTCATCCCCAGGCTATCCCCCCCCAGCCCCCCGCTGCTGTCCCTCCCCCATTCCCCCCAACAGTCCCCAGTGTATAGTAGACCGCCTCTCTGTGTCCACGTGTTCTCATTTTTCTCACCCACCTATGAGTGAGTATATGCGGTATTTCTTTTTCTGTTCTTGTGTCAGTTTGCTGAGAATGATGTTCTCCAGATTCATCCATGTCCCTACAAAGGACACAAACTCATCATTTTTCATTGCTGCATAATATTCCATGGTGTATATGTGCCACATTTTCCCAGTCCAGTCTATCATCGTTGGGCATTTGGGTTGGTTCCAGGTCTTTGCTATTGTAAACAGTGCTGCAATGAACATTCGTGTGCATGTGTCCTTATAGTAGAATGATTTATAGTCCTTTGGATAGATACCCAGTAATGGGATTGCTGGGTCAAATGGAATTTCTATTTCTAGGTCCCTGAGGAATCGCCACACTGTCTTCCACAATGGTTGAACTAATTTACACTCCCACCAACAGTGTAAGAGTGTTCCTATTTCTCCACATCCTCTCCAGCATCTGCTGTCTCCAGATTTTTTAATGATCGCCATTCTAACTGGTGTGAGATGGTATCTCAATGTGGTTTTGATTTGCATCTCTCTAATGACCAATGACGATGAGCACTTTTTCATATGTTTGCTGGCCTCATGTATGTCTGACTTATAACCTCTGTGAAAAATGAAAAAATATTAAATACTTAGCAGTATATTTCATATAGACACTCATTCAGAGATTCACTGAATAATACAAATATTTTAGATAGACAGAATCCTGTTTCATATGGTTAAACAAAAAGAGCCTCACTGAGTAATGCACACCAGGGGAAGTGTTAGGAGTCTACTTTATATAGACTTTAATTTACAGAATCAGGAAATAATGCACACTTGTGGAATAAACACTACTCTATTTTATATGACCACAAAATCAAAGCCTTTTTGAATACTGGACGTGTGGGGAATAATCACTTGTCTGTTTCATATGGTGTTTCATTTGGTGAATCAAAAACTTATGCACACCTGTGGGATGAAATGAGTTCTATTTCAGATGGCCAGTCTTTCAGTGTTTTAGTGAATAATAAGTATATTTGAAAAGTAAGGAATGTCATTCACATGGCCACTCATTCAGGGCCTCTGTGAAGAATACTCCCCTCAAAAATAGTCAAGTGTCTACTTCAAATGCCTACACATTCAGAGACTCTGTAGGTATTGAACACCTGGGCAATACACCTGAGTCTCTTTTTTATGCCCACTTAGTCAGAGTCTCATTTAATAATACATACCTGAGAAAGAGTTAAATGTCTACTTCATGTAGCCACTCATTTAGGGCCTCAGTGAATAATGCACACCAGGGTAATAGTCGAGCATTTTTTATATTGCCACTCATTTTGTGCCTCACTGAGTGATACACACCTGAAGAATCCTAATGATTCTATTTGATACTACCACTCATTTAGAACCTTATTGAATAATTCACAATGGAGCAATAGTCAGGTGTCTATTTTTTTATATATAGCCATTTATTCAGAGACTCACTGAATAATGCACAACTAAGAAATAGTCTGGAGACTATTTGATATGACTCTTCACCCAGCGACTCAGTGGACAATGCAGAACTTAAAAATAGTCAAGAGTATAGAGTCAAGGGTTTATGTTATGTGGTCACTTGTTCAGAATCTCACTGAAGAATACACACCTTGGGAATAGTCAGTGTCCAAGTCATATGGACACTCAATCACAGCATTACCGAATAATGCACAATGGGGCAATAGTGAAGAGTCTATTTCATATGGCCTGTCATTCGGAGCTTCAATGCATAATAAACAGCTGTGGACTAGTCAGGACCCTATTTGAGGTAGCCACAAATTAAGCAGCTCGGTGAATGATACACACATGTGTCAGAATCAGGAGACTATTTGACATAGACACTCATACAGAACCTTTTCAAATGCTGCACATGTGGGGAATAATCACTAGTCTGTTTCATTTGGTGATTAGTTTGGAGAATCAAAAAGTAATGCACACCTGTTGAGTAAAATGGGTTCTATTTCATAAGGCCACTCTTTCAGTGTTTTAGTGAATAATATGTATATCTGATAAGTCAGGAATCTCTTTCACATGGCCACTCGTTCAGGGCCTCTATGAAGAACACTCCCCTCAAAAACAGTCAAGGGCCTACTTCAAATGTCTACACATTCAAAGTCTCTGTATGTAATGAACACCTGGGCAATACACCTGAGTCTATTTTTTTTTTTTTTAAGGAAAGAGAAAGAGAGGAAGAAAAAGAGAGAGAGAGAACAGTAATATTGCTTTACTCTATAAATGGGTATCAATAATGGCCGATCATTATTTTGTGTATTTAAAATGGAGAATGTATATTTTATTTATCTAAAGTGGACAGTTCTACAAGTGCTTATTAAGTTTACTTGTTACTGATCTGAGTTCAGATTCTGGATATCCTTATTAATTTTCTGTTTCGTTAAGTCTGAATCTCTTCATGTGTCTTATGTCTGGGTGTCGGGATGCATTGATCCCTATACCACTCCATCCTTGTTATTCTGAAATCTGCCATATCAAATGCATGAATTGCAACTCCTTTTTGTTTATTTATTTGTTTTTATTCTCTAGTTGGTTGGTAAATCTTTTTCCAACCCTTTGTTTTTAGTCTTTGTGTATCTTTGGATATAAAATGGGTCTGGATATAGTATATTGTTAGGTTTTGGCTGTATCGTGTAATTAGAAAATTTAATCAATTTCAATTTCAGATTACTGCCATTTGATATTAACTGGCTATTTTATTCATTTGTTGATGTAAATTCTTCTTTCTGTTGATGCTCTTTACTTTTTGGAATATTTTTAGAAAGGCTAATCCTGGTTGTTCCTTTCTGTGTGTAATGCTTCTTTCAGAAGTTTTTGTAAAGCAGGCCTGGTGGTAATAAAATCTCTGAGTACTTGCTTGTTCATAAAAGATTTTATTTTTCCTTCAATTGTGAAGCTTATTTTGGCAGGATATGAAATTCTGGGCTGAAAGTTCTGTTCTTTAAGGATGTTAAATATCAGCCCCCACTCTCTTCTGGCTTGTAGGGTTTCTGCTGAGAGATCTGCTGTAAGTCTAATAGGCTTCGCTTTGTGGGTAACCTGACTTTTCTCTCTGGCTACCCTTAGTATTTTCTCCTTCGTTTCAACCCTGGTGAATCTAATGATTATGTGTCTTGGGGTTGCTCTTCTTAAGGAATATCTTTGTGGTGTTCACTGTATTACCTGAGGTTGAATGGTATCCTGCTTTGCTAGATTGGGAAAATTCTCCTGGATAATATCCTGAAGAGTGTTTTCCAGCTGGGATTCATTCTCTCCATCACATTCAGGTACACCTATCAAACGTAGATTAGGTCTTTTCACACAGTCCCATAATTCTTGGAGACTTTGCTCATTCCTTTTTATCCTTTTTTCTCTATTCTTTTCTTCTCGTTCCATTTCATTAAGTCGGTCTTTGACCTCTGATATCCTTTCTTCTGCTTGATCAATTCGGCTATTCAAACTTGTGCATATTTCACTAAGTTCTTGTATTGTATTTTTCAACACCATTACTTCATTTATATTCCTCTGTATATTGTCCATTCTTTTTAACATTTCGTCTAACCTTTTTTCAAAGTTCTTAGTTTCTTTACATTGGGTTAAACCAAGTTGTTTCAATTCCCAGAAGTTTTTTACCATCCACCTTCTAAAGCCTCCTTCAGATACTGGAACACATTCCTCTTCCATTAGGGCTTGTTCCATTGCTGATGAGGAATTACTATCCCCTGTAGAGGGAGAGGGGTTCTGACTTTTGGTTGTCTCAGCCTTTTTAGGCTGTTTTTTTCCATTTATTGTGAATTTATTCATGTGATGTCTTTACAATTAGCGCCGTTCTGATTAAGTTCCTGAGAGGATGTCCAATTTATTGATTCCCAGTGCTGGAATCCGAGCAACCCACTGCACCGGCCAAAACAACAGCGATAAGACTGATGTTGCTCTTCTGCCTAGGAATCTCCGGTCTGGCTTCCTTCTTGAGTCCGCAAAAAGCGGCTCTGCCTTCCCGGAGCTCCAAACACCAGTCAGGAGGGGAACAAGTTTTGCTCATTGTGCACAAAGAGCTGTGGCGCCGAGGCGACGACAAAACCGCAGCACCTGCCACAGAAGTAGCGCTGGTGACCCGCGGGACTCCTCCACTGGAAATCTTCTGGTCCGTGGGCGACTAAAATTCCTCTGAAAATGTGGTGTCCTCACATTTTCCGAGCCTTCACTGGGAGCTACAATCCCGAGCTGTTAGCGATCAGCCATCTTGGATCTCTCTCACATAAACTAGTAAACCAGGAAGAAATGGATAAATTCCTGGACGCCTGTGTCCTCCCAAGCCTAAACCAGGAGGAAGATGAAACTATGAATAGACCAATAAGAAGGTCTGAAGTTGAGGCAGTAATTAAGAGCCTACCACACAAAAAAATCCCAGGTCCAGATGGGTTCACAGCCGAATTCTACAAGACACACAAAGAGAATCTGGTTTCATTCCTTCTGAAACTATTTCAAATAATTCAAAAAGAGGGAACCCTTCCCAAATCATTTTATGAGACCAACATCATCCTGATGCCAAAACCAGGCAGAGACTCAACAAGAAAAGAAAACTTCAGGCCAATATCCATGATGAACATAGAGGCAAAAATCTTCAATAAAATACTGGCAAACCGGTTGCAGCAGCACATTAAAAAACGTATTCATCATGATCAAGTAGAATTCATCCTGGGGATGCAAGGTTGGTTCAACATACGCAAGTCTATAAATGTACTTCACCACATAAACAGAAGCAAAAACAAAAACCACATGATTATCTCAATTGATGCAGAGAAGGCATTTGACAAAATTCAACAGCTCTTTATGCGAAAAACCCTCAATAAACTTGGTATTGATGGAACATATCTCAAAGTAATAAAAGCTATTTACAACAAACCAACAGCCAATATTATACTTAATGGGCAAAAACTGGAAGCATTCCCTCTGAAATCCAGCACTAGACAAGGATGCCCTCTCTCACCACTCCTATTCAACATAGTACTGGAAGTTCTAGCCAGAGTAATCAGGCAAGAAAAAGAAAAAAAGTGAATTCAAATAGGAAAAGTGGAAGCCAAATTGTCTCTATTTGCAGACGACATGATAGTATACATAGAAGACCCCATCACCTCAGCCCAAAAGCTCCTTAAACTGATAAGCAACTTCAGTAAAGTCTCAGGATATAAAATCAATGTGCAAAAATCACAAGCATTCCTATACACCAATAACAGACTTAAAGAGAACCAAATCAAGAATGAACTGCCATTCATAATTGCTACAAAGAAAATAAAATACCTAGGAATACAACTCACTAGGAATGTAAGGGACCTCTTTAAGGAAAACTACAAACCACTGCTCAACAAAATAAGAGAGGACACAAACAGATGGGGAAATATTCCATGTTGGTGGTTAGGAAGATTGAATATTTTGAAAATGGCTATGCTGCCTAAAGTAATTTACACAATCAATGCTATCTGCATCAAACTACCATTGAATTTCTTCACAGAACTGGAAAAAACCACCATGAACTTCATATGGAACCAAAAGAGAGCCTGCATAGCCAAGTCAATCCTAAGCAAAAAGAACACAGCGGGAGGCATCACACTACCAGACTTCAAAAACTATACTACAAGGCTACAGTAATCAAAACAGCATGGTACTGGTACCAAAACAGAGATATAGACCAATGGAACAGAACAGAGGCATCGGAGGCAACACAACATATCTACAACCATATAATCTTTGATAAACCTGACAAGAAGAAGCAATGGGGAAATGATTTTCTGTTTAGTAAATGGTGTTGGGAAAACTGGCTAGCCATGTGCAGAAAGCAGAAACTGGACCCCTTCCTGACACCTTACACTAAAATTAACTCCAGATGGATTAAAGACTTAAACATAAGACCTGACACCATAGAAACCCTAGAAGAAAATCTAGGCAAAACCATTCAGGACATAGGAGTAGGCAAGGAATTCATGACGAAAACACCAAAAGCATTGGTAACAAAAGCCAAAATAGATAAATGGGAACTAATCGAACTCCACAGCTTCTGCACAACAAAAGAAACAGTCACTAGAGTGAATCAGCAACCATCAGAATGGGAAAAAAATCTTTGCAGTTTATGCATCTGACAAAGGGCTGATATCCAGAATTTACAAAGAACTCAAACAGATTTACAGGAAAAAAAAAAACAAGCCCATTCAACAAAGGGCAAATGATATGAACAGACACTTTACAAAAGACGACATACATGAGGCCAACAAACACATGAAAAAATGCTCATCATCACTGGTCATTAGAGAGATGCAAATCAAAACCACATTGAGATACCATCTCACGCCTGTTAGAATGGCGATCATTAAAAAATCTGGAGACAGCAGATGCTGGAGAGGATGTGGAGAAATAGGAACACTCTTACACTGTTGGTGGGAGTGTAAATTAGTTCAATCATTGTGGAAGACAGTGTGGCGATTCCTCAAGGACCTAGAAATAGAAATCCCATTTGACCCAGCAATCCCATTACTGGGTATATATCCAAAGGACTATAAATCATTCTACTATAAGAACACATGCACACGAATGTTCATTGCAGCACTGTTTACAATAGCAAAGACCTGGAACCAACCCAAATGCCCATCGATGATAGACTGGACTGGAAAAATGTGGCACATATACACCATGGAATATTATGCAGTAATCAAAAATGACGAGTTTGTGTCCTTTGTAAGGATATGGATGAATCTGGAGAACATCATTCTCAGCAAACTGACACAAGAACAGAAAACGAAATACCGCATATTCTCACTCATAGGCTGGTGAGAAAAATAAGAACACATGGACACAGGTAGGGGTTCTACCTCACACTGGGGACTGTTGGGGGAATGGGGGAGGGACAGCGGGGGGGCTGGGGAAGGCAGCCTGGAGATAAATGCCAAGTGTGGGTGAAGGGGAGGAAGGCAGCAAAACACACTGCCATGTGTGTACCTATGCAACTACCTTGCATGTTCTGCACATGTACCCCAAAACCTATAATGCAATAATAATTTTTAAAAAAATTTTTTTTAAAAAGAGTCAAGTTCATGTAGCCACTCATTTAGACCCTCAGTGAATAATGCACACCAGGGTAATAGTCGAGCATTTTTTATATGGTCACTCATTTTGTGCCTCACTGAATGAGATACACCTGAAGAATCCTCAGGATTCTATTTGATACTAACACTTATTTAGAAACTTATTGAATAATTCACAATGGAGCAATATTTAGGTGTCTATTTTATATGGTCTATCATTCAAAGTTTCAGTGAATAGTAAACTTCTATGGATTAATCAGGACTCTGTTTAATATAGCCACGAATTAAGTGCCTTGCTGAATGATTTGCACCTGTGTGATAGTCAGGAGTCTGTTTCATATGAACTCTAATTTTGTGTATCACTGAGTAATACACACCTGGGGCAGTGTCAGGAGTCTATTTGGTATGGACACTCAAACAGAGCCTGTTTGATTAATGCACACATGGATAATAATGAGGAGTCTGTGTCATACGGCTACTCATTCAGACAATCTGTGAATAATGCACATGTGGAGTAATTAGAAGTCTGTTTCATGTGACCCCTCTTTCACAGACTCACTGAATATTACTCACTTGTGATATAGTCTGGAGTCTATTTTTTTTTTTTTTTTAATTTTTTTTTTTTTTCATAAACTTCTTTTTTTTTTTTTTTTTTTTAAATTTTTATTGCATTATAGGTTTTGGGGTACATGTGCAGAACGTGCAAGATAGTTGCATAGGTACACACATGGCAGTGTGTTTTGCTGCCTTCCTCCCCCTCACCCACACTTGGTATTCATCCCCAGGCTATCCCCCCCAGCCCCCCCCACTGTCCCTCCCCCATTTCCCCCAACAGTCCCCAGTGTATAGTAGACCGCCTCTCTGTGTCCACGTGTTCTCATTTTTCTCACCCACCTATGAGTGAGTATATGCGGTATTTCTTTTTCTGTTCTTGTGTCAGTTTGCTGAGAATGATGTTCTCCAGATTCATCCATGTCCCTACAAAGGACACAAACTCATCATTTTTGATTGCTGCATAATATTCCATGGTGTATATGTGCCACATTTTCCCAGGAGTCTATTTTTTATGGCCACCCATTCAGAGAATCACTAAATAATGCACACCTGCACAATAGTCAGAAGTCTCCTTCCTATGGCCACTCGTTAAGAGCCTCACTAAGTGTACACACCTGGGGAAATAGTCAGGATTTACCATTATCCCCTCATTCAGAGTCTTACTAAATAATGCACACCTCTGGAATAGTCAGGAGACTCTTTCCTATGGCCACTCGTTAGGAGCCTCACTAAGTGTACACACCTGGGGAAATAGTCAGGATTTACATATATCGCTTCATTCAGAGTATCACTAAATAATGCACACCTGTGGAATAGTCAGGAGACTTTTTCATGTGGCCTCTAATTCGGAGTGTCACTGAATAATGTAATGTAGTCAGGAGTCAATTTCATGTAGACACATATTCAGAGCCACAGTGAATAAAACATGCTCTTTATGTTGTAAGGAATCTAATTAATATGGCCACATCTTCTGAGCCTAACTGAATAATACACACCTGGAGAATAATTTGGAGTCTATTTTCAATGGACATGCATCCAGAGCCTCAGTAAATAATGTACACCTGTGAAGTAGCCAGGAGTCTATTTTATTAGGACACTCATTTATAGCCTCAGTGGATAATATGCACATGTGGATTAGTCTGGATTCCAATTTATATGGCCACTGACTCAAAACCTCAGTGAAAAATGCACAAATGTAGAGTACTCAGCAGTCTATTTCATATAGACACTCATTGAGAGATTCACTAAATAATACAAATATTTAATATAGCAGCATCCTGTTTCATATGGTCACACAAAATAAGCCTCACTGAGTAAGGCACACCTAGGGAAGTGTTAGGAGTCTACTTTATATAGCTTCTCATTTACAGCCTCAAGGAATAATGCACACGTGTGGAATAGACACTAGACTATTTTATATGGCCACAAAATCAAAGCCTGAGTGAGTAATACACAACTTTGGAATAGTCACTTGTCTATTTTACATGCCCAAATATTTAGAGTCAGAGTCAATAATACACGCCTGTGGACAAGTCAGAATACAATTTTATATGGTCAAAGTTTCAAAGCCTCAGTGAATAATACATACCTGGGAAATACTCAGGACCCTATTTCATGTGGCATCAATTTCAGAGCTTCCTTGAATAAGAAACACCTTTATTGTAGTCAGAATTCTATTTCCTATAGCCACATATTCAGAGCCTAACTGAATAACATACACCTTGGGAAAAGTTAAAATTCTTTTTCGTATATAGCCACTCATTCAGAGCCAAATGTAAAATCGCACGCCTGAGGAGCATTCAGGAGGCTCTATTTTATGACCACTCATTCAGAGCTTCACAGAATAACACAGACCTATGAAAACGTCAGGAGTGTATTTCACATGGCCGTGTTTTTAGAACCTCAGTGAGGAATCATATATATCTGGAAAATACAGAGAATTATATTATATATCCACTTATTCAGAGACTCACTGAATAATGCACGGCTAAGGAATAGTCTGGAGACTATTGGATATGACTCTTCACCCAGCGACTCAGTGGACAATGCAGAGCTGAAAAAGAGTCAAGAAGATAGGGTCAAGGGTTTATGTTATGTGGTCACTCGTTCAGAATCTCACTGAAGAATACACACCTTGGGAATAGTCAGTGTCCAAGTCATATGGACACTCAATCACAGCATTACCGAATAATGCACAATGGTGCAATAGTAAGGAGTCTATTTCCTATGGCCTGTCATTCGGAGCTTCAGTGCATAATAAACAGCTGTGGAGTACTCAGGACCCTATTTAAGGTAGCCCTAAATGAAGCATCTCCGTGAATGATACACACATGTGTCAGAGTCAGGAGACTATTTGACATAGACACTCAAACAGAACCTTTTTGAATACTGCACATGTGGGGAATAATCACTAGTCTATTTCACATGGTGATTAGTTTGGAGAATCAAAAAATAATGCACACCTGTTGAGTAAAATGGGTTCTATTTCATAAGGCCACTCTTTCAGTGTTTTAGTGAATAATATGTGTATCTGATAAGTCAGGAATCTCTTTCACATGGCCACTCGTTCAAGGCCTCTGTGAAGAATACTTCCCTCAAAATTAGTCAAGGGTCTGCTTCAAATGCCTACACAGTCAAAGTCTCTGTATGTAATGAACAACTGGGCAATAAACCTGAGTCTCTTTTTTATGCCCACTTAGTCAAAGACTCATTCAATAATACACAACAAAGGAAGATTTAAGAGTCTACTTCATGTAGCCACTCATTTAGAGCCTCAGTGAATAATGCACACCAGGGCAATAGTTGAGCATTTTTTATATGGCCACCCATTTTGTCCCTCACTGAGTGATATACACCTGAAGAATCCTCAGGATTCTATTTGATACTACCACTCATTTAGAACCTTATTGAATAATTTGCAATGGAGCAATAGTCAGGTGTCTATTTTACATGGTCTATTATTCAAAGTTTCAGTGAATAGTAAATTTCTATGGAGTAATCAGGAGGCTGTTTAACATAGCCACGAATTACATGGCTTGCTCAATGATAAGCAGCTGTGTGGTAGTCAGGATTCTATTTCATATGAACTCTAATTTTGTGTATCCCTGAGTAATACACACCTGGGGCAGTGTCAGGAGTGTATTTGGTATGGACACTGAAACAAATCCTGTTTGATTAATGCACACATGTATAATAATAAGGCATATATGTCATACAGCTACTCATTCAAACTGTGAATAATGCACATGTGCAGTAACGAGAAGTCTGTTTCATATGGCCCCTCTTTCACAGCCTCGCTGAATATTACACACTTGTGATATAGTCTGGAGTCTATTTTTTATGGCCACTCATTCAGAGAATCACTAAATAATGCACACCTGTGGAATAGTCAGAAGTCTCTTTCCTATGGCTACCCGTTGAGAGCCTCACTAAATGTACACACGTGGATAAATAGTCAGGATTTACTTGAATCTCCTCAGAGTCTCACTAAATAATGCACACCTGTGGAATAGTCAGGAGACTTTTCCATGTGGCCTCTCATTCAATGTGTCATTCAAAAATGTGGTGTAGTCAGGAGACTCTTTCATGTAGACACATATTTAGAGCCTCAGTGCATAAGGCAGACCCTTGATATAGTAAGAAATCTAATTAGTATGACCACATCTTCTGAGGCTCACTGAATAATACACACATGGAGAGTAATTTGGAGTCTATTTTCGATGGACATTCATTCAGGGCCTCGGTAAATAATGCAGACCTGTGGAGTAGTCAGGAGTCTCTTTCATTTGGATGCACATTTATAGCCTCAGTGGATAATATGCACGTGTGGATTAATCAGGATTCCATTTCCTATGGCCACTGACTCATATCCTCAATGAATAATGCACAAAGGTAAAGTACTCAGCAGTTTATTTCATATAGCTGCTCATTCAGAGATTCACTGAATAATAAAATTATTTGAGATAGATTGCCTCCTGTTTCATATTTTCATACAAAATGAGCCTCACTGAGTGATACACACCTCGGGAAGTTCTGGCAGTGTACTTAACATAGCCTCTCATTTACAGCCTAATGGAATAATGAACATGTGTGGAATAGACACTAGTCTGTTTTATATGGCCACAAAATCAAAGCCTTAGTCAATAATACACAACATTGGAATAGTCACTAGTCTATTCCATATGCTTAAATATTTAGAGTCAGTGTCAATAATACATGCCTGTAGACTAGTCAGAATACCGTTTCATATGGCCAAAGTTTCAGAGCCTCGGTGAATAATAAATACCTGAGGAATACTCTGTACGCTGTTACATGTGGCATTTCTTCAGAGGTTCATTGAGTAAAGAACACCTGTATTGTAGTCAGAAGTCTATTTCATATAGCCACATACTCAGAGCATAACTGAGTAACAGACACTTTGGAGAAGTCAGGATTCTGTTTTGTATAACCACTCATTTACAGCCGAAAGTAAAAACTCACACCTGAGTAGTATATAGCAGTCTCCATTATATGGCCTCTCATTCAGAGCCTCACAGAATAATACAGACGTATGAAAATGTCAGGAGTGTACTTGACATGGCCACTTATTCAGTTCCTCAGTGAAGAATCCTATATATCTGGAAAATACTCCGGATTTTATTATGTATAGCCACATATTAAGAGACTCACAGAATAATGCACACCTAAATAATTGTCTGGAGATTTTTTTATATGACCATTCACCCAGCGACTCAGTGGAAAATGCAGAGCTGATAAATAGTCAAGAGGACAGTCAGGAGTCTATTTTATGTGGTCACTCGTTCAGAAACTGACTGAAGAATACACACCTTGGGAATAGTCAGAGTCCAGGTCATATGGTCACTCAATCACAGCATTACCAAATAATGCACAATGGGGCAATAGTAAGGAGTATATTTCATATGGTCTCTCATTTAGAGCTTCAGTGCATAATAAACAGCTGTGGAGGAGGGAGGACCCTATTGAAGGTAGCCCAAAATAAAGCAGCTCCGTGAATGATACACACATGTGTGAGAGTCAGGAGACTATTTGATATGGACACTCATACAGAACCTCTTCGAATATTGCACATGTGAGGAATATTCACTAGTCTATTTCATATGGTGGTTCGTTTGGAGAATCAAAAAATACCACGCACATGTGGAGTAAAATGCCGTCTATTTCATAAGGCCACACTTTCAGTGTTTTAGTGAATATCATGTATATCAGATAAGTCAGGAATCTCTTTCACATGGCCACTCGTTCTGGGCGTCTGTGAATAATACTCCCCTCTGAAACAGTCAAAAGTCTACTTCAATGCCTACACATTCAGAGTCTCTGTAAGTAATGAACACATGGGCAATACACCTGAGTCTCTTTTTTATGCCCACTTAGTCAGAGTCTCATTCAATAATACACACCTGGGGAAGAGTTAAGGGTCTCCTTCATGTAGCCACTCATTTAGACTTTTAGTGAATAATCCACACCAGGGTAATAGTTGAGCATTTGTTATATGGCCAATCATTCTGTGCCTCCCTGAATTATACACACCTGGGGAATTCTCAGGATTCTATTTCATACTACCATTCATTTAGAACCTTATTGAATAATTCACAATGGAGCAATAGTCAGGTGTCTATTTTGTATGGCCTCTCATTCAAAGTTTCATTGAATAATGAACTACTATGGAGTAATCAGGACACTGTTTAAGATAGCCATGAATTAAGTGCCTTTCTGAATGATACACACCTTGGTGGTGGTCAGGAGTCTATCACATATGAACTCTAATTCTGTGTAACGCTGAGTAATACACACCTGGGAAAGTTTCAGCAGTCTATTTGGTATTGACACTCATACCGAACCTGTTGGAATAATGCACACATCGAGAATAATGAGAAGTCTATGTCATGCGGCTACTCAATCAGACAAACCATGAATAATGCACATGTGAAGTAATTAGAATTCTGTTTCATATGGCTCCTCTTTCACAGCGTCACTGAATATTACACACTTGTGATATAGTCTGAAGTCTATATTTTATGGCCACTCAATCAGAGAATCATTTAATGATTCACACCTGTGGAATAGTCAGAAGTCTTTTTCCTATGGCTACCAATTGAGAGACTCACTAAGTGTGCACACCTGGACAGATAGACAGGATTTACTTGTATCTCCTCATTCAGAGTCTCACTAAATAATGAACACCTGTGGAATAGTCAGGAGACTTTTTCATGTGGCCTCTCATTCAATATGTCATTGAAAAATGTGTTGTAGTTAGGAGACTCATTCATGTAGACACATATTCAGAGCCTCAGTGCATAAGACAGACACTTGATATAGTAAGAAATCTAATTATTATGACCACATCTTCGGAGGCTCACTAAATAATACACACCTGGAGAGTAATTTGGAGTCTATTTTCGATAGACATTCATTCAGAGCCGTAGTCTGCCACTACGGACGCAATCCACCCCTACTGAAGTACCGCCCATGGCTGACGCAGCCTGCTGTTGCCGAGGCAACATGCCATAACCGAGAGACTCCACCAGCAGGGCGGATCGTGCCACAACAGAACGTAGACTCGCAGCAACAGGGCTGACCCACGCTAGCTGGGTGGAGCCCCAGCAGGCAAATAGTGAATAGACTGCCTCCTAGCTTTGCAGGACAGTACAACAGATACTCACAAAGAAAGCCCCACCTCCCTGAGACAGAGCATCTAAGGGGAAAAAAAGGGGGTGTTTTATGAGTTCTGTTGCAGCAGACATAAACACATCCTCCCAACAGCCTTGAATGAACAACGGAGCTCACAGCACCGCACTGGAGCTCCTATAAAGCACAGGCTGTCTCCACAAGCAGCTCCCTGACCCCTGTACATCCAAAGAGTCACCCCCCAAAAAAACTAATCAGACTGACACTTTGCAGGCATCATTCTGGAACAAACTGGTAGCATCTCTCACTGTTCCACAGCTGCTACAGGAGTACCCTAGAAAAGCAGGTCCTAAAGTGGATGACCTCAGCACTTGTATCACAGAGGGGCTAGACCATTAGAAGGTCTAATGTAACAGAAATACCTCATCATCAGCAATCTGGGCATCCACACAGAGACCCAATTGAAAAATAAGCAACTACTAAGACGACAAGTGGATAAATCCATAAAGATGGAAAGAAACCAGCACAAAAAAGAGTAAGACACCCGAAACCAAAACACTTCACCTCCTACAAAATACCAAAACTCCTCACCAGCAAGGAAACAAAGCTGGATGGAGAATGAGTGTGACGAAATGACGGAATCAGACTTCAGAAAGTGGATAATGAGAAACTTCAGTGAGCTAAAAGAACATGTTCTAAATCAGTGCAAAGAAACTAAGAACCTTGAAAAAAGATTTGAAAAAAGATTCGAGGAAATGATAACAAGAATGGACAACTTAGAGAGAAATATGAATGAATTGAAGGAGCTGAAAAACACAACACGAGAACTTCGTGAAGCATGCACAAGTTTCAACAGCCGAATTGACCAAGCAGAAGAAAGAATATCAGAAGTCAGGCCGGGCGTGGTGGCTCAAGGCCTGTAATCCCAGCACTTTGGGAGGCCGAGGTGGGTGGATCACGAGGTCAAAAGATCAAGACCATCCTGGTCAACATGGTGAAACCCCGTCTCTACTAAAATACAAAAAATTAGCTGGGCATGGTGGCGTGTGCCTGTAATCCCAGCTACTCAGGAGGCTGAGGCAGGAGAATTGCCTGAACTCAGGAGGCGGAGGTTGCCATGAGCCGAGATCGCGCCATTGCACTCCAGCCTGGGTAACAAGAGCGAAACTCCATCTCAAAAAAAAAAAAAAGAAAAGAATATCAGACGTCGAAGATCAACTCAATGAAATAAAATGAGAAACCAAGATTAAAGGAAAAAGTGCAAAAAGGAATGAACAAAATCTCCAAGAAATGTGGGACTATGTGAAGAGACCAAACCTATGTTTGATAGGTGTACCAGAATATGTGATGAAGAGAATGAATCCAAGCTGGAAAACACTCTTCAGGATATCATCCATGAAAAATTCCCCAACCTAGCAAGACAGGTCAATACTCAACTCCAGGAAATACAGAGAATACCGCAGAGATACTCCACAGGAAGAGCAACCCCAAGGCACATAATTGTCAGATTCACCAGGGTTGAAATGAAGGAGAAAATACTTAGGGCAGCCAGAGAGAAAGGTCGGGTCACCCACAAAGGGAAGCCCATCAGACTCACCACAGATCCCTCGGCAGAAACTCTACAAGCCAGAAGAGAGTGGGGGCCAATATTCAACATCCTTAAAGAAAAGAACTTTCAACCCGGAATTTTATATCCAGCCAAACTGAGCTTCATAAGTGAAGGAAAAATAAAATCACAAGGAACGTAAGGGACCTCTTTAAGAAAAACTACAAACCACTGCTCAATGAAATAAGAGAGGACACAAACAGATGGAGAAACATTCCATGTTCGTGGTTAGGAAGAATCAATATCGGGAAAATGGCTATACTGCCCAAAGTAATTTACACAATCAATGCTATCCCCATCAAACTACCACTGAATTTCTTCACAGAACTGGAAAAAAGCACCATGAATTTCATATGGAACAAAAAAGAGCCCACATAGCCAAGTCAATTCTAAGCAAAAAGAACACAGCGGGAGGCATCACACTACCAGACTTCAAACAATACTACAAGGCTACAGTAATCAAAAAAGCATGGTACTGGTACCAAAACAGAGATATAGACCAATGGAACAGAACAGAGGCATCAGAGGCAACACAACATATCTACAACCATATAATCTTTGATAAAACTGACAAGAAGAAGCAATGGGGAAATGATTCCCTGTTTAATAAATGGTGTTGGGAAAACTGGCTAGCCATTTGCAGAAAGCAGAAACTGGACCCCTTCCTGACACCTTACACTAAAATTAACTCCAGATGGATTAAAGACTTAAACATAAGACCTGACACCATAAAAACCCTAGAAGAAAATCTATGCAAAACCATTCAGGACATAGGAGTAGGCAAGGACTTCATGACCAAAACACCAAAAGCATTGGCAACAAAAGCCAAAATAGACAAATGGGACCTAATCAAACTCCCCAGCTTCTTCATGGCAAAAGAAACAGTCGCTAGAGTGAATAGGCAACCATCAGAATGGAAAAAAATCTTTGCAGTTTACGCATCTGACAAAGTGTTGATATCTAGAATTTACAAAGAACTCAAACAGATTTACAGGAAAAAAACAAATAAGCCCATTCAAAAATGGGCAAAGGATATGAACAGACACTTTACAAAAGAAGACATACATGAGGCCAACAAACACATGAAAAAATGCTCATCATCACTGGTCATTAGAGATGCAAATCAAAACCACATTGAGATACCATCTTACGCCAGTTAGAATGGCAATCATTAAAAAATCTGGAGACAGCAGATGCTGGAGAGGATGTGGAGAAATAGGAACACTCTTACACTGTTGGTGGGAGTGTAAATTAGTTCAACCATTGTGGAAGACAGTGTGGCGATTCCTCAAGGACCTAGAAATAGAAATCCCATTTGACCCAGCAATCCCATTACTGGGAATATATCCAAAGGACTATAAATCTTTCTACTAAGGACACATGCACACGAATGTTCATTGCAGCACTGTTTACAATAGCAAAGACCTGGAACCAACCCAGATACCCATCAATTACAGACTGGACTGGGAAAATGTGGCACACATACACCATGGAATATTATGCAGCAATCAATAATGATGAGTTTGTGTCCCTTGTAAGGAAATGGATGAATCTGGAGAACATCATTCTCAGCAAACTGACACAAGAACAGAAAACAAAATACCACATATTCTCACTCATAGGTGGGTGAGAAAAATAAGAACACATGGACACAGGCAGGGGGTCTACTACACACTGGGGACTATTGGGGGAATGGGAAAGGGACAGTGGGGGGCTAAGGAGGAATAGCCTGGGGATAAATGCCAAGTGTGGGTGAAGGGGAGAAAGGCAGCAAAACACACTGCCATGTGTGTACCTATGTAACTAACTTGCAGGTTCTGAACATGTACCCCAAAATCTATAATGCAATAAAAATTTAAAAAATTAAAAAAAGAAGAAGAAAGCAATAAACACGTATTAGGAATAAAAAAAATAATGCACAACTGTGGAATAGTCAGTAGACTTTTTCATGTGGCCTCTCATTCAATGTGTCATTGAAAAATGTGGTTTAGTCAGGAGACTCTTTTATGTAGACAGATATTCAGAGCCTCAGTGCATAAGAGAGACCCTTGATATAGTAAGAAATCTAATTATTATGACCACATCTTCTTAGGCTCACTGAATAATACACACCTGTAGAATTATTTGGAGTCTATTTTTGATGGACATTCATTCAGAGCCTCGATAAACAATGCAGATCTGTGGAGCAGCCAGGAGTCTATTTCATTTGGAAACACATTCATAGCCTTAGTGGATAGTATATACGTGTGGATTAGTCAGAATTACATTTTATATGGCCACTGACTCTTAAACTCACTGAATGATGCACAAATGTAAAGTACTCAGCAGTTTATTTCATATAGCCACTCATAGATTCACTGAATAATAAAATTATTTGAGATAGACTGCCTCCTGTTTTATATGGTCATATAAAATGAGCCTCACTGAGTGACACACACCTGGGAAAGTTTTAGGAGTGTGCTTTACATAGCCTCTCATTTACAGCCTAAGGGAATAATGCACACGTGTGCAATAGGCACTAGTCTATTTTATATGGCCACAAAATCAAAGCCTGTGTCAGTAATACACAATTTTGGAATAGTCACTAGTCTATCCCATATGCCCAAATATTTAGAGTCAAAGTCAATAATACACGCCTGTAGACTAGTCAGAATACCATTTCATATGGCCAAAGTTTCAGAGATTCAGTGAATAATAAATACCTGAGGAATACTCTGGATGCTATTACATGTTGCATTTCTTCAGAGGTTCCTTGAATAAAGAACACCTACAATGTAGTCAGAATTCTGTTTCATATAGCCACATACTCAGAGCCTAACTGAGTAACAGACACCTTGGGAAAGTCAGGATTCTATTTCGTATACCCACTCATTTAAACAGCCAAATGTAAAAACTCATGCCAGAGTAATACATAGGTGTCTCTATTTTATGGCCACACATTCAGGGACTCACAGAAAAATGCAGGAGTGTACTTCACATGGCCACTTATTCAGTTCCTCAGTGAAGAATCGTATATTTCTGAAAAATACTCAGGATTCTATTATATATATTCACTTATTAAGAGACTCACTGAATAATGCACACCTGGATAATTGTCTGGAGACTACTTGATATGACATTCACCCAGCGACTCAGTGGAAAATGCAGAGCTGAGAAATAGTCAAGAGGACACAGTCAGGAGTCTATTTTATGTGGTCCTTCATTCAGAAACTAACTGAAGAATATACACCTTGGGAATAGTCAGAGTCATGGTCATATGGCCACTCAATCACAGCATTACCAAATAATGCACAATGGGGCAATAGGAGTCTCTATTTTATGGCCACTCATTCGGAGCCTCACAGAATAATACAAACGTATGGAAATGTCAGGAGTGTACTTGACATTGCCACTTATTCATTTCCTCAGTGAAGAGTCATATATATCTGGAAAATACTCAGGATTCTATTATATATAGTCACTTATTAAGAGACTCACTGAATAATGCACACCTGGGTAATTGTCTGGAGACTATGTGATAAGACCGTTCACCCAGCGACTCAGTGGAAAATGCAGAGCTGAGAAATAGACAAGAGGACAGAGTCAGGATTCTATTTTATGTGGTTACTTGTTCCGAAACTGACTGAAGAATACACACCTTGGGAATAGTCAGAGTCCAGGTCATATGGCCACTCAATCACAGCGTTACCGAATAATGCACAATGGGGCAATAGTAAGGAGTCTATTTCATATGGCCTCTCATTCAGAGCTTCAGTGCATAATAAACAGCTGTGGAAAAGTGAGGACCCAATTGAAGGTAGCCCAAAATTAAGGAGCTCTGTGAATGATACACACATGTGTGAGAGTCATGAGACTATTTCATATGGACACTAATACAGAACCACTTCAAATATTGCACATGTGAAGAATAATCATTAGTCCATTTCATATGGTGGTTTGTTCGGAGAGTCAAAAAATAACACAGGTGCCCGCAGCGGGGAGTGCACACGCAGGCAGACCGGAGCCCGCCTGCACTGGCCTTTCCCTACCACACCCGGGTGGGTCAGAGGACACCCGGGCCCAGGGTGGCACCAGGAAGCTGGGACACTCAGACGGATGCGTGGGGGGTAAGGCATGTGGGCCCCAGCTGGCGGCTCAACTGAGAGCAAGGCCGGCAAGCCAGGTCACCGGTAGACCAGAGATCCCCCACACAGCCAGAGGCCCGACCTCTCCAGCGACGGGTCGCCAGAGGACAGCGTGTCAGCAATAACCCGGTGGCCCGAAATGACAACTCAGAGTGAAAGATACACCCCGCCCAGGGAGCAGGGGGTCTGGTCACCGGCCACGCCACTGACTCAGAAACGTGCGACACGGACATCTGTCCCCAAAAAAACCACCATCACAGCCAGACACGGAGCACCCAGGCCTGTCTGGTCGACCCCAAGACACACACACACACACACACACACACACACACACACACACATACACACACACACACGGGCAGCAGCGGGACCGGGGACGCCCTCCGGGCGTGCCTTCAGAGCGAGACTCTTCTGGCCGTCCCATCACACGCGAGGGACACACGACAAGACGGACCAAAGGCGCTCAGCGACCACTCTCCGACCACGAACGCGGACTCGGAAGAAAAGCGTCACAGCAAAGGAACCGCGGCCAGGCGCGGCACCCCGGGAGGATGGAGCAGGACGGCCACCGACTCCCCACAGGGACTCGGAAAAGAAATTCGGCGGGAGCCTCTGATGGCCAGGGCCCGCGCAGGCCCGCGACAGGGCCGGGGAATGGCGTCCCCGCGGGTCGCGGGTCGGGCCTCGGGAGCTACGGCGTGCTGGTCGACCAGCCCGGGCAGCCCCAACACCTCGCTCGGGCCTGGAAACTCGGCGACAGCCTGCCCCCACATAGCCCTGCACGCCCGAGCTCTGACTCACAAGTGACTCGCCAGAGCTCTGGCGCCACAGGGACAGCCCCGCTGACAGCCGCAGGCTTTCCGGAGCAATGACTAGCTCACAGCGGGGACTGTCCCCTCCCTCGGCAGCTGTCACCGGAGCTCTAGAAGCCAAGAAAACTATATAAAAGCGGCCTCGAGATGGAGCCCGACAACCGGCGACGACCAGGTCCCCAAACCTGTCACCGAGAGAGATCCAGATGGCAGGGCGGCCGGCGGACGGCAAAACCGAAACCGTGAGTCGAGAAAGTCTTGCCGAGGCCGAAAACACAGCCCCTCCACCCCAACCACACAGAAACCGTCCTCCAAACGTGTCTCCGCGTAGACCGAGACAGGCTCAAAAGACAAGCCCATGACGTGCGAGTGTTTGGACATGCATCTCGGAGGGAGAAAGAACACACAGGACTCGGTCGCGAGTCGTTCAGGTGACAGAGAGACACAGAATGAGGACACTTTCACTATCCATGCCACGGGGGGGTGAAGGGAGGGAGGGAGGGGATAGAAAAAAAGACACGTGGAGGAAGGAAGGAGGGAACAAAGAAAGCAGGGTGGGGGAAGGAAGGAGATGGAGAAAACAGAATTTTAAAAATCTGGAGAAAATATACGATGAAAGAGAGATAATGAAGAAAGATGAAAAAGAGAAAGAATGAGGAAAGAGATGAAGGAGAGACGAGCGAAAGAGAGGAAAAAAGAAGTATAAAAGACAAAGAAAGAAAGAAAAAAGGAAAGGAACAGGAAAATGGAAAGAAGGAAAAGAGGAAGGAGGGAAACAAAGAGAAAAAAAAAACAAAGAAAGAAGAAAGGAAGACAGAAAGAAGAGGCTAATGCCCTATTCGGCATTAGACCCCACCTGCAGCCAGGAAAAAATCTTTAAAAAAAATAAAAAGAACAAAGAAAGGAAGGAAGGAAGGGAGTGCGAGAAGAAAGAAAGAAAGACAGAAAATAGACAAATGAAATTTTGTGCAAAACATAATTTGGCCTGGAGACAGAGCTAGGCTCCATCTCGAAAGAAAGACAGAGAGACAGAGAAAACGAAAGAGCAAGCAAGCAAGAAAAGAAAGATAGACAGAGAGACAGAGAGAAAAAAAGAAAGAAAGAGCGAGAGAGCGAGAGCAAGAAAGAAAGAAAGAAACACAGAGAGAGGCCAGGGGCAAGGTGGCTCATGCCTGTCATCCCAGCACTTTGGGAGGCTGAGGCGGGTGGATCACAGGGTCAGTAGTTGGAGACCAGCCTGGCCAAAATGTTCAAACCCTGTCTCTACTAAAAAGACAAAAATTAGCTGGGCCCAGTGGCACGCGGCTGTAATCCCTGCCACTCAGGAGGCTGAGGCAGGAGAATTGCTTGAACCCAGGGGATGGAGGTCACCATGAGACAAGATCGCACCATCGTGCACTCCAGCCTGGGTGACAGAGTAAGACTCTGTCTCAAAAAAAAAAAAAAAAAGAGAGAAAGAAAAGAATTAAAAAAATTAAACACACAAGAAACACAGAAACAACGAAAGAAACACGGGAACAACGAATGAAACACAGAAACAACAAAGGAGACAAGAAGGAAAGAACTGGAAAAGGCAATTAGGAAGAGAGAACCAAAAGAAGAAAGGATAGAAAGATTTCTTTTTCATAAATCCTCTAAAAGCATAGTAAGGCCCAGGGAGGGGCTGCGACACACCTTCCACCTTACGAATACATTGGCCAGGAAATTTAAAATACCACATGAAACGTAACTGATAAAGTGACTATGAGCCGGGCGTGGTGGCTCACGCCTGTCATCCCAGCACTCTCGGGGGGCTGAGGTGGGTGGGCCACCTGAGGTCAGGAGTCCAAGACAAGGCCGGCCAACATGGTGAAACCCCGTCTCTTCTAAAAATACAAAATAAATAAATAAAAATAGAAATAAAAAATTAATTTTAATGATAAAAGAAACAGAGAAATTCTCCAGACATGGTGGCGCATGCCTGTAACCCCAGCCACTCGGGAGGCTGAGGCAGGAGAACCCCTTGAGCCCGGGAGGCGGAGGTGGCCGTGAGCCGAGATTGCGCCATCGCACTCCAGACTAGGTGACAGAGTGAGACTCTGTCTCAAAAGAAAAAAAAAATTGACTATGAGGGCCTGGGCCAGGGTGGTTGAGTGAGTTTAACTAGGAAGGGAGGGAGGGAGGGAGAAAGGGGTGGCAGTTGGGGAGAGGGAGAGAGGGGTAAAGGGGGAGAGGGTGAGAGAGAGATGGGGGAGAGAGAAAGAGAGAGAGAGAGACAGACAGAGACAGAGACAGAGACAGAGCGGAGTGGGGGATATGCCTGAGTGGAAGGAGAGAAACTGAGGGGAGCAGGAGGTGACACAAAGAGGAAGGGGAAGGGACGGAGGCACAGTAGGTTATTCTAGAATGTTTCAAGCCTGGGGTGGGGGTGGGCACGGAGGGCAACTCAGGAAACAAGCCGACTCCAGCAATGACACCTAATTCATTATTGCTGGAATCGCTGCCTTGAAAAAGGGGCACGGCATGCTTCTTCCTCCACACTCATTCGATGATTTCTGGGAAACGCCATTTACTAGCACACTCTTGGCATCTACCTGCTTTCACTACATCTGGGGAGAATCAGGAATGTCCCCACTAACGACAAGGCCTAAAGTGGAACTGTCATCCGTAAAACCCAGGCAGAAGGGTCCAGATAAGTTAAGAAAGAAAGGAAAACAACGGATCAAAGAGAAGAACAATCGGGCACAGCCGGGGTCTCCAGGGGTCGTCTGGGCAACGAGGGAGTCGGGGGTGGGGACAGATGGACCAAGGGAGGGCGGGCCTCCAAGAGGGGGTGAGGTAGGGGGAGGTGAGGCTCGGGGCGTGGGGCGGGGGAGGGCGGGTAGCGGAGAGAAGCCGCAATCGCTCCTGACTGTGGGCGGGTGGCCAGAGCGTCCCGTATCGCCGCCTAGACGTTCGAGAACCGGTGACCGCTAGGTGACGCCCGATGACAACGTATGCAAGTGTCAGCCCGGCATCCTCCCAGGCATTTCTCCACAACTAACGGAGCGGAGCCCCTGAGGGGGAAGGAAGCACCGTGACTCGGCAATACACGCAGAAACACATGCAACTACGCACGCACGCACGTACCCACGCATGCACTCACACGCGCGCCATATCCCGCATTATATAGCAGAGTTCATACGGTGATAGCGAGAGGGCCCACGCTAGCTATTTTCTTTTCTAGTAACAAAAGAAAAAGCGGGCCAGGCCCGGCGGCCCACGCCCCTCACCCCAGCACTCTGGTAGTCAGAGGCAGAGGCGGGCGGGTCACCTGAGGTCAGGAGTTCCAAACCAGCCCAGTCAACATGGCGAAACCACCATCTCTAGGCCTTCGAAAGGCTGAGGCAGGAGAATCGCTGGAACTCGGGAGGTGGAGGTCCCAGTGAGCCAAGACCTCACAACCGACTTCACCTCAGCCTGGGCGACAGAGCAAGACTCCGGGGGGAAGGAAAGAAAGGGAAAAAAATTCGCTTCCCTCTTTAGGAGACCATGCATCATTACACGTACACAGAGAGCTCGGAAGGTGTACAGGCTCTGATGCCCTCCGTAATTTTGAGTCAGTCTGGCGATATTTTCCAGGCCTTCCGTTTCCCCGTAAGCGGTCACAGAAATAAAAACTCCCTCCTTTCCCAATTCGTCTTCAGCTCATCATCAGGCCACAAGAATAAGCAGCCCGACCCTCCCGTTTGGTCCCGGAGCAATTGCACTCCAGCCTGGGACACAGAGCGAGTGAGCGGGATCTCTGTCTCAGAAGAAAACAATTAAAAAGAAGGAAGATAATCAGCTGGGCATTTTGTGGTCGTGTTGCATCCTGGCACCCGCCCAGGCCTCTAGGCCCAGCTCCTCAGGAGGCCGAGGCAGGGGAGGATCCCTTTAAGCCCACCAGTCAGTTCAAGGTCACGGGGACCCAAGACCAGCCTGGCCGACACAGGGAGAGACCCCGTCTTTAAAAAAAACACACGGACGCATGGACGGAGGGACGGTCGTAGAAGACATACAAAGAGGTGGCGGGGCACGGGAAGGCTCCGCTCGTTCCTAAAGAACAGAGCAGATAAACAGGACCATCCGCTTGAGCTAGCCACCATTCCGAATCACAGCGGAGGCCGCGAGGGTTTCAGAGCAAGGCCCTGCCCTTATCTGCGGCACCCGACCTCGCCTTAAACATTTCCGAAAACCGACTCGTTCGTTCACTCATTCATTTCATAGGCACACACCGACAGCCCCAGCTGAGACTTCATCTCAAATAAACAAATACGCACGTAAGTGAATAAATTAACGTCAAAAGAAAAACACAAGGAAACGGCGCAGCACGGGGAAACTCCACCTTTTGTTAAACACCAGAGCAGATACGCGGTACCATCAGGTACAGACGCGGGCCGTTTGGAATCTATCGTCACCGTGCCAGATCAGCACCAAAAGAGCGCACGTTTCCGAGCCGTCGCCGCCATCGTCAAGCATAACAGCAGAGTCACGACCACATAGAGATCTCCCAACCCACCGGCCGTGTGTGTACTGTCATGAGCTGGGCCGGGAGAACAAGCGGGGCATTCAGCAAAGCACTCATCTTACGTTCCTCGGTCTCCCGTGTCTCTCGTGAAACCTACAAAAGTCAGAGTCCTTTCTCTGTCCCCCCAGCCCCCCACCGCCCCCAACGTTCAACCGTCGACAGAGTACCAAAATAGAAGAATGGTGAACACATGTTACGCAACAAGGAGGAAAAACAGCAAAGCGAAAGTCTCAGAGGTTTTTGGTACAGAATGAAGAGACTCTTTCAGAATCCACAGAAAGACACACACATGGAGGGATGGAAAGAAACAAGTAAAGAAAACAGAAAGAAAGTAAGGAAGATAAAGAAGAGGGTGGGCACGGTGGCTCACGCCTGTCATCCCAGCACTTTGGGAGGCCGAGGTGGGTGGATCACCTGAGGTCAGGAGTTCAAGACCAGCCTGTCCATCGTGGTGAAACCCCATCTTTACATAATAAAAAAATCAATAAAGGGAAGATAAAGAACAAGAAATAGAGAGAGAGAGAGAGAGAGAGAGAGAGAGAGAGAGAGAGATGAAAAGGGAAGAAAGATGAAAAAGAAAATAGAAAGAGAAGCAGAAAGATAAAGATAATGAGAAATGAAAGTAGGGAGAAAGGAAGAGAAAAAAGTAAAAGAATGAGGCCGGGTGTGGTGGCTCATGCCAGTAATCCAAGTACTTTGGAGGCCAAGGCGGGCAGATCACCTGAGGTCGGGAGTTCAAGACCAGCCTGACCAACATGGTGAAACCCCATCCTTTATTTTAAAAAATAAATAAGTAAATAAAAGAAAAGGAGGAAAGGGGAAAGAGAGGGAGGGGGAGAGAGAGAGAGAGATGGGGAGAGAGAGAGAGAGAGAGAAACAGAGAGAGAAGAAGAATGAAAGAAGTAGAAAGAGGGCAGTGAACCATGGCTCATGCCTATAACCCCAACACTTTGGGAGACTCAGGTGGAAGAATCACTTGAGCCCAGGAGTTTGAGACCAGCCCTGGCAACACAGCGAGTCCCCACTTGTACTAAAAAATCAAAACAATTAAAAAGTTAGCCGGGTCGTGGTGGCTCAAGCCTGTAATCCCAGCACATTGGGAGGCCGAGGCGGGTGGATCACGAGGTCAACAGATCGAGACCATCCTGGTCAACATGGTGAAACCCTGTCTCTACTAAAAATACAAAAAATTGCTCTCGGGCGGCCCCGGCTAGGGGAGGCGAGTTGCATGTGTCACTTCAGCTAGCGATAGCGGCGGGAGAAGAGCCGGCGTGGCCTGTGCGACTGCCTGGATTTGTGAAATGGCTGCTGATATTTCTGAATCCAGCGGGGCTGATTGCAAAGGAGACCCAAGGAACAGTGCCAAGTTAGATGCCGATTACCCACTTCGAGTCCTTTATTGTGGAGTCTGTTCATTACCAACAGAGTACTGTGAATGTATGTCTGATGTTGCTAAATGTAGACAATGGTTGGAGAAGAATTTTCCAAATGAATTTGCAAAACTTACTGTAGAAAATTCACCCAAACAAGAAACTGGAATTAGTGAGGGTCAAGGAACAGCAGGGGGAGAAGAAGAGAAGAAAAAACAGAAGAGAGGTGGACGGAGTCAAATAAAACAAAAAAAGAAGACTGTACCGCAAAAGGTTACTATAGCCAAAATTTCCAGAGCAAAAAAGAATTATGTGACAAGAGTGTGTGGCCTTGCAAATTTTGAAATTGATATTAAAGAAGCACAAAGATTATTTGCTCAGAAATTCTCCTGTGGTGCCTCAGTAACAGGGGAGGATGAAATTATCATTCAGGGAGAGTTTACAGATGACATAATTGATGTTATTCAGGAAAAATGGCCAGAGGTAGATGATGACAGCATCGAAGATCTTGGGGAAGTGAAGAAGTGAATTTGAAAATTTGTATTTAATGGCCTGAACTGAGAGTCGATATGGCCAAAGGGAGAGAGGCCTTTAAAAAAATATATATGTATATTTCTGTAGACTGCCCTCGTCCTTGGCATTTTCACTGTTCTGTACAAGGCTGCCTGTTTTTTTTATTGCCAAAGTCAAATAAACAGGAGAGACTGTCATTGCTTATACATGAATAGAATTTAGTCAAATAAAAAATTCTGGGGTCATTTGGTACTGACTTTCTCTCTCTCTCTCTCTCTCTCTCTCTCGACGGAGTTTCACTTTTGTTACCCAGCCTGGAGTGCAATGGCGCGATCTCGGCTCACCGCAACCTCCGCCGCCTGGGTTCAGGCAATTCTCCTACCTCAGCCTCCTGAGTAGCTGGGATTACAGGCACGCACCACCATGCCCAGCTAATTTTTTTGTATCTTTAGTAGAGATGGGGTTTCACCATTTTGACCAGGATGGTCTCGATCTCTCGACCTCGTGATCCACCTGCCTCGGCCTCCCAATGTGCTGGGATTACAGGCTTGAGCCACCGCGTCCGGCATTTTTTTTTTTTTTTTTGAGATGGAGTCTCATACTGTCGCCCAGCTGGAGTGCAGTGGTGCAATCTCGGCTCACTGTAACCTTTGTCTCCCGGATTCAAGCGATCCTCCTGCCTTCACCTTCCAAGCAGCTGGGATTACAGGCACCCACCACCATGCCTGGCTAATTTTTTGTATTTTTAGTAGCGCTGGGGTTTCACCGTGTTGGCTGATCTCAAACTCCTGACCTTGTGATTTTTTGCCTGCCTTGGCCTCCCAAAGTGCTGGGTGTGAGCCATGGTGCCCAGCCTGACTTTCTCTTTATCTCTTTTTAACTTTATTTTTTGAAAAACCCAGTAGACTTTTTGTGGAGAGCATTTTTGTTGATTATTTTACTGATCTAAAGCTGAGTGATTTTTTTTAAAGAGTTTGAATTTGGCTTCCTCACCAGTAATATATTTTCTTGCTTCTTTGATGTGGTAGTTTTGAGATGTGTGAGAATCTAATAGATTTGTCTTTGAATTTGCTTTGTTGTTACAAAGTCCACCCTGTGGGCACAATAACATACTGTTGGTAGGAATTGTTCGAACTATTCTGGAGATTATTTGGTAAAGTATACAAAAAAGCCTTAAAACCATGTATGTGCACAGTTTGAACCAGTAAGCCACTTCTTTGATATTAGAAGACATTAGAGGAAATAATCAGCCTCGCATAAACCTTATGGATAAAGTATTCATCACAATATTATTTATAATAAAAAATTACAAATGTTATAAATGAACAATTGGAAAATGGTTAAAGAAGTGATGGTGCATTGTGTGGTAGAATATTATCCATATGTTTAAAGAATCATATTTTCTAAGATTACTTGGAAACATGTTTGGTAATGTCAAGTGGGGGCATCCCAGACATTTATTTTAGAAATTTATCATCATCATTTTAGACTTTCATCATCATCATTGCCGTGAGTGGAAGGCTGTTCAGAGAGGCTAGAGGTTCTTTTTCTGGCTATAAATTATTTGAGTAAAATTCTGCTAGCCAATTAAAAATGTGCACCCATGTTCAATATGTCATCCTGGAAATAGCAATTGAAACATGTCTTCTCACACGAGAAAAATGACAGTTTTAATGATGCATTAGATGAATTTAAACTTTAAGTTAGGTGCTGCAAATTGGAAAGAAGACTTGTGGTGTTTTAAATTTCTGTGGACACTTAAGAAACTTAGAACCCATGAAACCATTGTTTATGCCATGCAAATTACAATCTTGAATGAGTGTTTTTTTTAAATAAAGTATTAGAAAATATGTAATAAAGATGTAAAATTGAAAAATGAAATTCTGCATTAACTGTGAATTTTACTATATAGAAATACTGGTGAAGGAAATGTATCCATTGAGACTATCCGGTATGTGTTATGTATGTATTCTGTTGGTGCCGGACGATGTCTGTGTGCCTGTATCACCATGTGACTTCATGTAAAGTTTCTTCATGTTCACAATTCTTAGCAAATGCAGTTTCAATCTGTAGATAGCCAGCAGTGGATGTTACTACAAAAAAATGCAGGATTAAAATTGTCCTTATGTTAAAAAAAAAATTAGCTGGGCATGGTGGTGCATGCCTGTAATCCCAGCTTCTCAGGAGGCTGAGGCAGGAGAATTGCCTGAACCCAGGAGGCAGAGGTTGCGGTGAGCCGAGATCGTGCCATTGCCCTCCAGCCTGGGTAACGAGCAAAACTCCTTTTTTAAAAATAAAATAAAATAAAATAATAATAATAATAATAATAATAATAACGTTAAATTAAATGTAGAAAAACAAGAAATCACACATAATTTGTAGCGTCATTGCTGCCTCGAAAGGCGAGAAGCATAGGTTTGTGTCACCATAGGTATTCTTTGTTTTCCTTTGTTCCCAAAAGATCGCTCATTCATTCATTCATTCGTTCAATTCTATTTTATTCTGTTCTGTTCTGTTCTATTCTATTCTAGTGTGGGGGGGCTTTCTTTTTTCTTTCTAAAGATGGGGTTTCTCCATGATGGCCAGGCTGGTCTTGAACTCCTGACCTCAGGTGATCCACCCACCTCGGCCTCCCAAAGTGCTAAGATGACAGGCGTGAGCCACTGCGCCCTACCTTATTCTAATATTTTTGAGAAGCAGTCTTTCTCTATCGCCCAGGCTCACTGCAACCTCCACCCCCTTTGGGTTCAAGCGATTCTCCTACCTCAGCCTCCCGAGCGAGCAAGCAGCTGGGACTACATTACAGGCACGTGCCAGCATGGCCCACTCACATTTTTGTATTTCTAGTAGAGGCAAGGGTTTCACTATGTTGACCAGGCTGGTCTCGAACTCCTGACCTCTGATCCACCCGCCACAACCTCCCAGGCAGGTTTGAGCCACCACGCCTGGCCTATTTATTCTTTTTTTTTTTTAACTTTCCAAAAGGCTAGTTGCTTAAGCTTTCTAATTCTTTTATTAATATTACTAATACCCTGATAATATTCCTAGAATAGCAATAGTTATATAATTGTGTGGAACTTTCCTTTGAAGTTAAAGCACTTTTATTTCACATCAAGACAACAATTACTTTAGATAATAATATGTCCACACTAGACACCCGAAATTATACCTAGCACTAACTTCCTATGACTAAAAATTCAGAAATGCATACTGAACAGAAGATCCTTATCGAAGTGATTTATGATTCTTACAAGTATCCTGTAATCGTTACTGGGTGTTGTTACTGCTATTTTGTGCATTTAAAACTGTAAAACAAAACAAATGACAAAAGTGACATGAACTTGAGGTAGGGCTAGGTTTCTCAGGTCCATTTTCTTTAGTACTTCCAAGAACATATGAAGTGTTATGAGGCTTGTCCCATGGATTTTTCAACTGCATAATAAAGCTTAAAAAGTTAGGAAAAAGTCGGAGAAAGGGCCCTTTGAGATAAAAATTAATTTAAAGGGAAAAAACCCACACGGTAATATAACCAGAGGATTAATTTTGTTCTCTATGGCAAAAATAGCCAAAGCAGTCAGGAATACTTATTAGTCAGGTTGCAAAAGTAAAAATTTTAGGAAACGCTATAAGAAAAAATGACAATAAAATATGATTTCTCACATTCTAAAAACTGATGAAAACTAAACTGGCTTCACCAAAGACAGTCAATCTACATAGTACACTGTAACTCTCAGGTTGAGTGGATAAAAATCAATCCAATCTCCAGCAAAACAAAGTTTAGCCTTTCTTTTCATATAGGAGGGTATTCTTTTTATCTGATCAAAGAACAATGAGACCCAGTGGTCGGAATGGCGATTCCTAGGCAACAAGGGAGGGAGGAACGTGGAAATGGGGGTGGGGATTGGGGTGGGGGTGGGAGCAGCGGACAAGACACAGTTGCCCCGGGCTGTGCGCAGGCGGCCTGAGCGTTCTTCCTCCCTGAGGCCTCGGTTTTCAGAGCGCCTTCTTCCTCCGTGAGGCCTCGGTTTTCAGAGTAACAGTGGCCGCTAGGGGATGCCCGAAGTCTGCCTGCCAACAGAGAGTGTCAACCCGGAACGAACTGGGATCGCCGGGAACGGAAGCGGCTGAGGGGAAGAATGGAGCCCTGCCCAAACCACAGCACAGTGGGGCCGCCGTGCCCTCCCAGGCAGTTGCAACAAGCAATCGACCAGGGCCCCAGGGAGACAAAGCCAAAGTCCCCACCCATCGGATTATCTGAAACTTCCTTCCAGAGAGGAGAGACCAACTGGAAATTCTCTCCGTCAAGGTGGAAACCTAAAAGGATCACTGGCACACCCACCAGGCCTAAGACAATTTTTAAAAGAGTTGTTTCCAAAGAGGAGAGCTGTTTCTGTGTTTGGGGTACATCCGTGTATTTCCGTATAACAAAATTAGTTGTTTTAAACATGACTTTTAAAAACAAGTTAAAAACCTTTTTTAACTCCTTACCTGTACAGTCCTGCGATAGGCAGACCACGGGACTCGTCAGCTCAGAGTCCATGAGGCCAGAAGCTGACATCCTGCATGTCTATTTAGAATGAATGAAGGAAGGAAGGAACAAATGAACGAAGGAATGAATTTATTTATTTATTTATTTACTTTGAGACACAGTCTCACTCTGCCGCCTAGGGTGGAGGGCAATGGCACAATCTAGGCTCACTGCAACCTTTCCGTCCCGGGTTCAAGCGATTCTTTCTGCCTCAGCCTCCCGAGAAGCTGGGAATACAGGCATGTGCCACCACGCCCGGATGACTTGCATTTTTAGTAGAGATGGGGTTTCACCGTGTTAGCCAGAATGGTCTCGATCTCCTGACCTCGTGATCCGCCCACCTCCCAAAGTGCTGGGGTTGATTACACACGTGAGCCACCCACCGCACCCGCCCGGGCCTGTAGTCCCAGGTACTCGGGAGGCTGAGGCAGGAGAATCGCTTGAACCCAGGAGGCGGAGGTTGCAGTGAGCAGAAATCACGCCGTTGCACTCCAGCCTGGGTAACAAGAGCAAAACTCCGTCTCAAAAAAAAGAAAAGAAAATTAAAGTAAAAAAATTTAAATGCTGTATTCTGTTAGCTTTGCTTTCTACCATGAGAAGGACATAATATAGCTGTTGTCTGTCTGTCCGTCCGTCTGTCTGTTTGTGACAGGGTCTCACTCTGTCTGTCACCCAGGGTGAAGTGCTTCCAAGCAGCTGAGACTGCAGGCACGGCCCCCAGGGTTTAGCCATGTAGCTCCAGGTTGGTGGTTGAGCTCCCATACTCAAGAGCTCTTACCGCCTCTGCCTCCCAAAGTGTTGGGATTAAAGGCATGAGCCGCCGCACCCGGTCTGACTTAATACCAGGAAGGGCCAGGATCTACCAAGGCCTGTGTTCCAGGGTGGGGATGGTGGATCCCATGGTAGAGGGAGCCATCGGTCCACACTGAGCTCCGGCCATCCCCAGGGCCCACCGTGCAGACCAAATCAGAAGGAACAGAGTCCCTCGTCCTACACACCACATCCCTCCACTGAACTTGGGAGCGGATTCCTTCTCCAAACATGAGGTGGCTCTCAGTTTGAAACGGATCACAAGGGGCCTGGCTTTCCTGAGTCGACAGGATAAAGAAGTCCTTCTGTGACATAGAACAAGGTGTGGCTCGAATCTAGATTCTCCAGGTAAAACAAAGGAAGATGGCCAGGAGGAGCAGGAGTGGTGCCTCGTGCCTGTCATCCCAGCACTTTGAGAGGCCAGGCCGAGGCAGAAGTATCAGGAGGTCAGGAGTTTGAGACCAGCCTGGCCGAGACAGTGAAACCCCAGGCTCTGCTGAAAACACAGAAAAGTTATCTGGGAGTGGTGGTGCCCTGCCTGTAATCCTCGGTACTCAGGCTGAGTCAGGAGAACTCACTTGAACCAGGGAGGCAGAGGGTGCATTGAGCTGAGATCGTGCCACCGTGCTCCAGCCAGGGGGACAGAGCAAGACTTGGTGTCAGAAAACACACACACACACCCACACACACACACCCACACACACCCCACCAAAGAAAACCAATGAAGGTGTTTAACTCAACATGTCACACTCAATCGAGAGGGACAGAGACAGAGAGAGATGAGAGAGACACAGAGAGTAACAGAGAGAGGGAGAGAGAGAGAGAGAGAGATATGTTATATCCGAGTGAGATAAGGAATGCACCGCACTCTGAAATTGAATTATCAGTCCTTTATTTTAGCCAGTGACGGAGAGGTGGAAAATGCCCAAAATCCTCTCAGCCCCAAAGAAAGAAAGAGTTAGGCAGATTTTTATACCCTAGTTTGAAAAGGGAGGGGGGAACCATAGCTGAAGCAAATTTTTCACAAAAGAAGAGTAAGCAAAAAGTTAAAAGATAAACTAGCACAGGCTGGGTGTCTCAGCTCACGCCTATAATCCCAGCACTTAGGGCGGCCGAGACGGGTGGATCACGAGGTCAAGAGATCTAGACCATCCTGGTCAACATGGTGAAATGCCGTCTCTACTCAAAAAAAAAAAAAAAAAATTAGCTGGGCATGGTGGCCCGTGCCTGTAATCCCAGCTATTCGGGAGGCTGAGGCAGGAGAATTGCTTGAACCCAGGAGGCAGAGGTTGCAGTGAGCCGAGATCGCACCATTGCACTCCATTCTGGGTAACAGCAGTGAAACTCTGTCTCAAAAACGAGAAAAAAGCAAAACAAATAAAAGAGAGAGAGTCAGTTTTAGCCAACAAAAATCAGATTATCAGATGTATGTGTGTGTGTGTGTGTGTGTGTATACATATATGTGTGTGTATGTATACATATATGTGTGTGTATACATATATGTGTGTGTGTATATATATGTATATATACACATATATATATATAGAGAGAGAGAGAGAAAGAGAGAGAGTGCACTAAAGAGAGACAGAGGGGGGGGGAAAGGGGTACACAATGGATAGAGAATTACATATATCTTTTTTGTTTTGTTTTGTTTTTTGTTTTTCTTTGAGACGGAGTTTCGCTGCTGTTACCCAGGCTGGAGTGCAATGGCACAATCTCGGCTCACCGCAACCTCCACCTTTTGGCAATTCTCCTGCCTCAGCCTCCCGAGTAGCTGGGATTACAGGCACGTGCCACCATGCCCAGCTAATTATTTTTGTATCTTTAGTAGAGACGGGGTTTCACCATGTTGATCAGAATGGTCTCGATCTCTCGACCTCGTGATCCAACCGCCTCGGCCTCTCAAAGTGCTGGGATTACAGACTTGAGCTACCGTGCCCGGCTCGAGAATTACATATATCTTATAATGCTTTTGATACCATAATCTGTGGCCCGGGTGAGCTTTTAAAACAAAAACAACAGCAGCGGTGGCAGCAAAAGACAGACAGACAGACAGACAGACAGACACAGAAACACTATTGTTACTAAAGACAGGTTTTCACTAATGTGGGGGTGGGGGGAGACAGAGAGACAGAGAGAGAGAGACAGAGAGAGGCATAGAGACAGAGAGAGACAGAGAGAGGCAGAGAGAGAGAGAGAGAGAGAGAAAGAGAGAGGAGGGTAGATAACGAGGTCAAGAGATGGAGACATTCGTGGCCAGGCCAACAACATAGTGTGACCCCGTCTCTGCTAACAGTACAAAAATATTAGCTGAACAGGAATGTTGTCAGCAGGCTCAGGCCTCATAGCAAAAAAAAAAAGCTGAAACCACCATCTGGGATGTTTTCCCAAGAGCCAGTGGTGCCACAAGAGGCCGTGTGTAGTTGTGGAAATGGAGAGGAGTGTTTGGAGTTACGTATTTGAGAGAGAACGGACAGGGCTCGGTCACGGGTCATTTAGGACTTGGGGAGATACAGACTGAGAAAACCCTCCCAGCATCCTAGCTGAACAGAGAGGTGCATGATTTATCGAGACAGTAAGTCTGGGTCACAACAGAGTCAACGGAGAAAGCAAACCCAGATTTCAGGGTTGGATTTTTTTTTTCTCTCTCTCTCTCTTCAGAGGGAGTCTCACTCTGTCCACCAGGCTGGAGTGCAGTGGTGCGATCTCAGCTCACTCACTGCAACCTCCGACTCCCGGGTTCAAGTGAATCTCCTGCCTCAGCCTCCCGAGTGCCTGGGAGTACAGGCGTGCACCACCACGCCCGGCTAATTTTTGTCTTATTTTTTTTCTTCTAAAGATGGGGTTTCACCATGTTAGTCAGGCCGGTCTTGAATTCCCGACCCCAGGTGATCTGCCCGCCTTGGCCTCCAAAGTGCTTGGATTACAGACTTGAGCCACGGCGCCTGGCTAAGTTTTGTCTTTCTGTAAAGAGGGGGTTTCACCACGTTGGCCAGAACGGTCTCGAATTCCTGACCACAGGTGATCTGCCCACCTCGGCCTCCCAAAGTGCTGCGATGACAGGCATGAGCCACCGTGCCAGGCCTGAACCTTTATCAATGTGTAACATCTATGAGGTCTGCAAGTCCAGAAATCAACTCGCCACTTCTGTACAGGATTCTGTATGGAGATCAAATCTGAGATTCCTAAAGTAAAGAATTGAGGCCTTGGGAATGGATTGGATTAGATCTACCTGAGCTTATATTAAAAAAGAAATGGAGGGAGAGGGAGAGGGATGGGGGAGAGAGAGGGAGGGGGGAAGAGAGTGGGGGAGAAGGTGTAAAGAGAGAGAGAGAAAGAAGAAGAAGAAGAAGAAGAAGAAGAAGGCCTCATGAATTTCTAGAAAATAAGACCTTCTGACTTTTGCATCCATTGGCGACTCTAGGTAGTTTGCTGAACCGGGTTCTGTGGCCTTGCTTCTGTTTACTTTTGCACTCCAGGCCACGATGCGCAGTATCAGACCTGGGAGGTGTTCAGCCACGCTGCTTGCTGAGGGAGAAACTTTACCTCGCTGACCCTATGAAGGCATGTGTGGTTCTCAAATACAGGCATTCTGATGGAAACTCCTGTGTTAAACACGCAAGTAACAGATGATCGAGTTTGTTTGGTGTCTAAAACAGAGCAAGCTCAAGATGGAAAGAAAACTGAGAAATTCCACAGTCAACTAATGCGACTGACCGTAGTGAAGGAATCTCGCAATGTTACCATGGAAACTGAATGAATGGTTTGAAATGAAGACTTTGTCATGTACTTAGGAAGTAAATATCTTTTGAAGTAGAGAAAGTGTTGGGACAGAAAATACTTTATGTAACTAAGTGGACTATTCAGAAGCTTAGAGGTCATTTTCTGTGATTTTCTTTTGAACGTTTTCTTTAGAGAGCTGGGAATGCGAATGTTTTTAGTCAGAAATCCTGTATTTACTTTTGGAAACTGCACAAGCAATGCATCTGTCTCCAGAACTGTGCAGATTATTTGATGTTAGGTAAAATGCACAATTGTTTCTTTTTGGCAGATTCGTATCAGTAACTTGAAAATGAGATATTAAGAAAACCCAATTCCTCCTTAAATTTAGTTTGTCTGTCTTTAAAAGAACATGAAATGTAACCATTTTGTTGGATCAAGGTATTTCTTTTGGAGCAGAAAACGTATGCTGTCGATGACCAATCAACATAAAATATGGTAATTGGAATGAACTCAGCACCACAGTATGCATTGTTACGAATGCCGTGCACCTGAGTATGTATGGTAGTGTGGCCTCAATTATATCTAAAAGTAATTGACTAACCAGTATGGTTTGCCTTCTTTCCAGATTTAAACTACCTTTTATTTTAAGGGATCGGTAGTATCAGCTTGTTGAGCAATGACTTTGAATCTAGGTTTCAGTGATCAGAAGCAGCAGTTATCTGAGTGCGTGAATGCAATGACGATCACTACAAATGTACCTAAACCACCATATTACAGACATTTTCACGACCTATTTTTCATCTGCAGTTTCTCAGAAGGCCTATAGATTATTCCAACTCTCAAATCAATGCATACCTCTGTCACACCCATCCGTCTCCTCTCTTTCTTTAACCAAAGTGTTAGGTGTGACTGTCACAACTGTGATGTTTTCCAGTAAACCGGAAGTATAATATTATTTGACACTTATGTTCGTATCCTAAACTTCACCACCTAAACGTCATGTTCACATGTTGATTCCTCAAGAATGAAATGAAGGTACTACGTTGAAATACATTCTGCAGGCTGGGCGCGGTGGCTCCAGCCTGTAATTCCAGCACTTTAGGAGGCCAAGGCAGGTGGATCACGAGGTCAAGAGATCGAGACCATCCCAGTCAACATAGTGAAACCCCGTCTCTACTAAAAACACCAAAAATTAGCTGGGCATAGTGGCGTGTGCCTGTAGTCCCAGCTACTCTCGGGAGGATGAGGCAGGAGAATCGCTTGAACCCAGGAGGCAGAGGTTGTGGGGATCCGAGATTGTGCCATTGCACTCCGGCCTGGGTAACAAGAGCAAAACCCCGTCTCAAGAAAAAAAAAATTCAAAAAAAGAAGGAGAAGAAGGAGAAGGAGCAAAAGAAAGAGGAGAAGGAAGAAGAAGAAGGAGGAGGAGAGGGAAGAAGAAGAAGGAGGAGAAGGAAGAAGAAGAAGCAGAAGAAGGAAGAAGAAGAAGCAGAAGCAGCAGAAGAAGAAAGAACAAGAAGAAAGGAAGGAAAGAAGGAAGGAAGGAAGGAAGAAAAAGAAAGAAAGAAAGAAAGAAAGAAAGAAAGAAAGAAAGAAAGAAAGAAAGAAAGAAAGAAGACCTTATTGTTGTACCCGAGAGAGTCAAAGAATGCACCACACTGTGAGATTGAATTATGAGTCCTTTATGATGCCAGCGACCGAGAGGTGGCTGACGCCCAAAATTCTCTCGGCCCCTAACAAAATGTTTGGTGGTCTTTTATACCCTTGCTTTAAAAGGGAGGGGGAACTTGGCTGAAGGAAATTTTTCACAAAAGCAGAGTAAGCAAAAAGTTCAAAGATAAGCTGGTACATGAGAAATAAAACAATGCCAGGTGTGAGGGGTAAAGTTGTCACAAAAGACATACAACTTATATAGGTAATGGGGGCTCTGGGGGCTCTGGGCACTGGACAGCACCTACCCGCATTCCCAGGCTCCGCTGGTACCACTTAACTCGGCCTCTTATCGATAAATGCATTCCTGAAGGTGCCCAGTGTCAGCACGCCCCAGCTACATGCTCTGGTTACATACTGAATGGTGGGAAAATCACTAAAATGTAGAGGGTAAGTTGGAGTCTGCCCAGCTCAGGAAGCTAACATAAAGCCTGAACAGCTTTTAGTCTGGGAAAGAGAGTTAGTTTTAACTGGCAAAAAGCAGGTTATCACATTATGAAGTACAGTTTACATCAACCGGCTGTCACTAGACGTCGAGAAATCCACAAAAGCGCTAGTCAACGACAGGAGAAAAACAGCAGCTAACACGTCCCGGGGAAAAGATGCACCTTCCTGAAATTCCGTGCCAAGGCATCGCCTCCGGTCATCTTAAGGGAGCAAAGTATCACTTTTTAGACTGCGTTTCTATTTTGGGCAAATACTGCTACGGCCCAGCGTGGCGCCACGATGACCTTCCCGTGTTGCAAATATGCTGGCCCGAGGAAGGAGAAAATAAGACATGAGGATAAAAGGTGATTGACAGACCCAGCCAAGATGAAGCTTTCCTAGGGAGGGAGGGAGGGACGCCTGAGGAGTGAAGGGGAGAAAAAGCCCCACTACTGCAGTCCAGCCCGCTCACCCGCTCGCCCACGCGGAGCCAAGGCTGTGCCATGGCCCCCAGCTGCCTCTGGGGAAGTGGGACCATGCCCCACCCCCACCCCCACCCCACCCCCACCCCCCCTTCATCTTCAAAAACAGTGGCCACTGAGTGAGGTGAGGCCTGGCCATCACCCATGCAAATGTCAACCGGCAAAGGGTGGGGGGAGGGGAGAGAAGATGGAGGCCCACCCAGCTGGCTCCAGAACGTTTCCACGCAGGGTGGCGGGAGGCGCGGTGTTGGGGGGAACCCACCTCACAGACTCATTGAATTGGAGTAAAGGGGTGGGTGGGGGGGCTTAAAAAATAAACCAACTCCTCATAAAGCCCAGGTGGAAGGGTCTATGCGCACAAAAGACACCAACAAACAAACACAGAAATACAAAGTACCGATAAAAGAACAATAGGGCCCCCACCAGGGCGGAGGTTCCCCGCCCGGGCTACGAGGGAGAGAGAGGGAGGGGCCTCTGGATGGGAGGAAGAGAAACCGGTTGCCCCAGGCTCTGTGAAGTCCTCGGGCAGACCTCCCTCCGCGCCACCTCGATTTCCCATTACGGTGGCCGCTAGGTGATGCCCGAAGACAAGTGATGCTTGCAGGCGTCAGCACGGAAAAGAACGGAACGCTGGATCGCTCTGGGTCAGGGTGGAGGTTGGGGGGTGGGGGTGGCTCAGGCACGCCGCGTCGCCGGCCTCTCCCCGATCCCTCTCGGACCGGGTCTTTTCTGGGCCCAGGGAGCCCTCTCAGGTGACGCCCGCCTGCTACTAGTCGACCAGAGCCCCCAGGGGACACGGCCTAGGCACCCGCCCGTGGATTCATCTGGAACTTCCATTCCCCTAGAGAGAAGGAAGAGGAGACCAGGGGCGGGGGCGTGTGGACGGAGGCTAGGGGTGGAGATGGAACCTATCTAAGATGGAAGTCCAGTCCATAGCGTTTCCGAGTGGACTCCAGACCCACCACCTCAGAGTGGCAATACCCGTTACAGGGAAGCGAAGGTCCATGAAATCCACACTCCTGGAGACAGCCAGCGTGGATTTCACGGGGAGAAGAAGACAGCCGGCAGCACGCTCCCTCCCTCCCATCCCGGGGTCAAGTCTGCACTCCCAAACATCGCATTTCTTCCGCCCACCCCCACAAAGTTCCGCTCTCCTCGCCCAGGCTGGACTGCAGTGGCAGGATCTCGGCTCACCGAAACCTCCGCCTCCTGGGTTCCAGTGATTCTCCTGCCCTCAGCCTCCCGAGTAGCTTGGGATGACAGGCACGTACCACCGTGCCGGGTTAATTTTGTATTTTTCGTTGAGACGGCGTTTCTCCACGTTTCCCCGGCTGGTCTCGAACTCTCGACCTCTTGTGATCCACCCACCGTCTCATCACGAGAACATCACTGCCGTCCCAGCCCAGTAGCGATACAGTGGCCGCGTCTTAGAAATCCCTCACACGAGGCCGGGCGCGGTGGCTCACGCCTATAATCCCAGCACTTTGGGAGGCCGAGGCGGGTGGATCACGAGGTCGAGAGATCGAGACCATCCCGGTCAAGGAGGCGAAACCCCGTCTCTGCTAAAAATACAAAAATTAGCTGGGCACGGTGGCACGTGCCTGTAAGTCCCAGCTACTCGGGAGGCTGAGGCAGGAGAATCGCTTGAACGCAGAAGGCGGAGGTCGCAGCGAGCCGAGATCGTGCCATTGCACTCCAGTCTGGGTAACAACAGCGAAACTCCCGTCTCAAAAAAAAAAAAAAAAGAAAAAGAAAAAGAAATCACGCACACGAACACACCGCGATAGGTCCTATGTCTAGAAATGTATGCCGCGGTAATGAGCTTTGTTCCTTAGTGCCTCCACGATCGGTTTCGCTAGGTAAGATTTTCCTTAACCGTTTATTTTTAAGTCGAGGAGTTTGTCAGGGAAATGCGAGAAGTATAGACGCCACGAGTGACAGAGAGAAAAGTCTGAAACATGTTCCTTTCATCCAAGTGGGAGCCTGGCCTCAACCTCCCCAAATCCTACACCGAGTGGGGAAGCCCAGCAGGGCCCGTCTGTCTGTCTAGATTCCTCTCGGCCTCTCTGAGCATGCGCTCTTTCCTTTTCGTGGAAGAGGCAGGGCCCTCCCTCTCCCCCAGAACCGAAGGTCTCAGGACCTACAGTCGGAGAAGATACACCCTGTGGAACCCAAGTCATCCCGGGGGCCTTCGTTCTGCAGGGGTCCCAGAAATGAAATGTGTCTGGCCTATTCTCTGATTCATCTGTCTCTGACGAGTCGACATTTCAGGTCAACCTTCAGAGGGCCAAAGGCCAAACTCTCCCTCTGCCCCTACCTGACCTTTCCGTGAGCAGCGAAGGGTGACTGTCTCCCCAGGCAGGCCCAGGTCACCAGTACCCCGATCTGTTTCTCCCCTCCCTCCCAGTGGGATTCCACACATCCATCTTCGGGATGGGGTGACACAAATTCCAAGTTACTTGACTGAGTCACCAACGGAGAGAGGGGATCGATGGAGTCAACCTATGTCAGAAATGACACGTCATTCAGAGCCTAAGGAAGGGCCTGCCGCCGTGAAAGGTGGCAGGGTGCGAGATTGCTCTTCACCCCACCCCACCCCACCCCACCCCACCCAGAGACAGAGTCTCACCCCTGTCGCCCAGGCTGGAGTGCAACGGTGTGATCTCAGCTCAGGGCAACCTCCGCCTCCCAGGTTCAAGGGATTCTCTAGCCTGCCTGCCTGCCTGCCTGCCTGCCTGCCTCCCTCAGCCTTCCCAGGTTGCTGGGATCACAGGAGTCCACCACCATGCCCAGCTAATCATTTGTACGTTTAGTAGAGACGGGGTTTCATCACGTTGGCCAGGCTGGTCTCGAACTCCCGACCTCAAGTGATCCTCCCTCCCGGGCCTTCCAAAGTGCTAGGATGACAGGAGTGAGCCACCGCGCCCGGCCCGCGCTCGCTCGCTCTTCAAGGGTGAAGTCCAGGCGCCTCACGTCCGTCATCCCAGCACTTTGGGAGACCCAGGAGGACGGATCACTTGAGGTCAGGAGTTCGAGGCCAGCCTGACCAACATGGCGAAACCCCATCCCTCCCGAAAATAGAAAAAGTAGCCGGGCGTGGTGGTGTGCGCCTGTGATTCCAGCTACCGAAGGCTGACGCAGAAGAAAGGGAGACTCTTCCAGCCCCACCACGTCCCCCAACCCCCAGCCACAGCCAGCCTTCTCGTGGGGCGGCGCCTGCAAAAGTTTCCGAATGAATGGAGGGGAGCCCGAGGCCATGGGAGCCATCACCTCTGACTCCAGAAGGGAAACAGGGCTTTCTGCATTTGAATGGGGCTCTAGAAGGCGGCACGGCGGGCGCTTCCCAAGCGATGCGCCTCCCTTTGCCTGGGAAAGAGCGAGACTCCGTCTCAAAAAGAGAAGAATGAAAAAAAGAAAAAAAAATTAGCACGTCAGTTGCGGTCGCCAATCAGTCCCCGGAGGCCAGGCACAGTGTGGCTCGAGCCCATCCATCATTTCAAAATTTGAGACGCCGGGTCAGGAGGATTGCAACGAAGTGATGAGATGAGACCCTGTCTGGAAAACATTTATTTATTTATTTATTTGTTTATTTATTTATTTTTTCGTTTGTTTGTTTGTTTGTTTGTTTAGAGACGGAGCTTCGCTGTTGTTACCCAGGCTGGAGTGCAATGGCACGATCTCGGCTCACCGCCATCTCCGCCTCCTGGGTTCAAGCAATTCTCCCGCCTCAGCCTCCCGAGTAGCTGAGACTACAGGCGTGCACCACCATGCCCAGCTAATTTTTGTCTTTTTAGTAGAGACGGGGTTTCACCATGTTGACCAGGATGGTCTCGATCTCTCGACCTCGTGATCCGCCCGCCTCAGCCTCCCAAAGTGCTGGGACTATAGGCGTGAGCCACCGTGCCCGGCCTAGAAAACATGTACAAAACTGATCTGAGGGGCCGGGCCTGGTGGCTCACACCTGTCATCTCAGCATCTCAGAGTCCCAGGTACTCTGGAGGCTGAGGTGGAAGAATCTCTCGAGGCAAGGAGTGTCTAGACTGCAGTGAGTGAGCTATGATGGCACCACTGCACTCCAGCCAGGGTGAGAGTGAGACATTGTAGATGAATAAAATCATTGGCAGGAGCTCTCTCTTTCTTACTTTCAATGGGTGTCCCTTTAGGCCAGGTGAAAAGAGAGAGAGAGAGAGAGAGAGAGAGAGAGAGAGGAGAGAGAGAGAAAGAGGGAGGGGGGAAGAGAGAGAGAGAGAGAACAGGTGTTGGGAGGTGTGTCTGTTTGATGACTAAAAGTACACAAACCCAAACAAGGGGAAAAAAATGAGTAGGTGTGTAGGATTCGGTAAATGCATCCCGTTTTCTTTTCTTCTCTGGAGAACACCTGTAATCCCAACAACTCGGGAGGTTGAGGCAGGCGGATCACCCAAGGTTGGGAGTTCGAGAGCAGCCTGACCAACATGGTGAAAGCCTGTCTCTCAATAAATGAATGAATGATCTGGGCATGATGGCACGTGCCTGTGGTCCCAGGTACTCCGGAGGCTGAGGTGGAAGAATCCCGACCCAAGGAGTGTCCAGACTGCAGTGAGTGAGCTAGGATGACACCACTACACTCCAGAATTTAAGCCTCTCTCTCTCTCTCTTTCTCTCTCTCTCTCTCTCCACCCCCCCACCTTCCTGCCTTCCTCTCTCCCTCCCTCCCCTTCTCTCTTTCTTTCTTTCTTTCTTCCTTTTTTCCTTAATTCCTTCCTTAATTTCTTCCTTCCTTCCTTCCTTCCTTCCTTCCTTCCTTCCTTCCTTCCTTCCTCTCTCTCTCTCTCTCTCTCTCTCACACACACACACACACACACACACACAGAATTGCCCAGCTAGGATTAACAGGTAGCTCTCACCATGCCTAGCAAAACTTCCTTACTATTATTATTTTGAGAGAGAATCTCACCGTGTCACCCAGGCTGGATTGCCATGGTGGCGTGGATCTCGGCTCACCGCAACGTCGGACTCCCTGGTTCAAGTGACTGGCCTGCCCGAGCCTACCGAGTTACTGACATAACAAGCGTATGCCACCACACCTGGCACATTTTTATATTTTTTGTAGAGACGGTGCTTCGCCATTTTGGCCAGCCTGGTCTTGAACTCCTGGCCTCAAGTGATCCACCTGGCTTGGCCCCCCAAAGTGCCAGAAGTACAGGCACGGGCTGCCTCATCCGGCTCAGCCAATATTTTTAATATATTATAGAGAAGGTGTTTCCCCAGCCATGGGGTTGTGAGATTGGTTTACTCAACATGTATAGTGCTAAAGGGGTAAATTAGTGTGGTTTGTGACATGGCTGTGGAAAGAGTGTGTGTGCGTGCGTGTGTGTGTGTGTGTGTGTATGCACATGCTGTGCTGGGGGGAGAGAGAGAGAGAGAGAGAGAAGGAGGGAGGGAAGGAGGGAGAGAGAGAGAGAGAGGGAGGGAGGAAGGGAGGAGGAGGGGGAGAGAGAGAGAGAGAGAGAGAGAGAGAGAGAGAGAGAACATCCTTACCATGAGGACCCAGAAATGGTGTCTGATTTGCGTCTCTGTCTAGTCGCCGATCTGTAGGTGACTGGATTCCACAAATGAGGATGAGCAGCATCTACTGAGCCCTTTCTTTCTCCCTCTCATCTGTGTCATCTCCGTGGTGGAAAGAGGGCAAAAAGGAGGCTCTGATGGGAAGTTGTCCTCACGTCTGAAAAAGCTAAAGGCAGGCTGCTGACTGAACGAAGAACATCCTATGTGACACTCTCACACCCGGGCCACCCAGAAATGCATGTTGGTGTTCATGTCAGGGCTGTCAGTTTATCCTGTAAATCAGTCAAACCCCCCCCCCCCCCGCGTAACCCAGCACACTCCTGGGTGGTCCAGTCTGGTCCCATCCTGCCCACCGAGGCCATCTGGTTAAAACGGGTCGCTGGCAAATTTGAAAGCAGCCTCAATGCGGTTCCCCTGGGGAGGAGGCTCCTGGTGGGACTTTTGGGCCTCCAGTGAGGATTTAGCACCAAAAACTCCAAATCTAACCCACTCACTGATGCTTGCTGGCTGGTTCCTTCCTTCCCTCCGTCCCTCCCTCCTTCCCTCCGTCCCTCCCTCCTTCCCTCCCTTCCTCCCTCCCTCCCACTGGGTCCAAGGTACAACCTGGAAGGCAGCCAAAGAAATTTCCACTGCATGCTTTTTGTCTTTCTCTCTTTAATTTTTAAATCATTTTCATCTTTCAAGAGATGCTCGTTTGAACGGGAAATTTTCACCGAGTATGAAAATTTGTCATAAAAAGAGAGTTTCCCAACACAGCTGAGAGAAAGAGAGAGAGAGAGAGAGAGAGAGAGAGAGAGAGAGAGAGAGAGAGAAGAGAGAGAGAGAGAGACACTCCGTCAAAAAAAAAAAAAAAGCAGGTGCACATGGCCAACGCCAACACTTTTTACACTATATGAAACAACCATCAGAGAGAGATGAGGCACGCCACCCGGCTTGTGGCACTGGAAAGAAAAGGCAGGATCGTGAGATGTGTGTGAAAACTGTGTTTGTTTGCAACGCCCATATTATCGACTGTGCGTCCAGACCAGAAACAAGGACTGGAAAGAAACACACAACAAAGATACGACCAGGCCAGTTTCACATTCACGCCTGTCATCACAGCAGTCTGAAAGGCCGACGTGGGAGAATGGCTGGAGTGCAAACATTTGAAATCATCTCGATCTGTCAGTCAACACCATCTCCAACTGTATAAATGATCGTCAGCAGCATCATCATCATCCAAGTTTAAAAAGAAATATGTGTGTGTCCAGAGGGTGGACCACAAAGTGAGACCACATGGCTACTAAGAAGGTGATAGGTAAGGCAGGCAGGCAGGCAGGCAGGGAGGCAGGGAGGCAGGCAGGCAGGCAGGCGGGCAGGCAGGCCAATAGAGATTGAGTCAGGTGCAGTGACTCAGGCCTGTAACAACAGCACTGTGAGAGGCCAAGGCAGGTGGAATTCTGGAGAGCAGGAGTTCCAGACAAAGCTGGGCATCAGGGTGGAACCCGAAACCCCATCTCACATACATACATACATACATACATTAAAAACAATGCAATAGTTAGCCCCTGTGGTGCCGTGGTGCATGCATGTAGTCCCAAGTAGTGGGGATGGGAGGGACCTGAGGAGGGATGACGGCTTGGTTCAAAGTGTGGGGTGGGGGGGGGAAGAGAGAGATAGAGAGAGAAAGAGAGAGAGAGAGAGAGAGAGGGAGAGGGAGAGGGAGAGAGAGAGAAATGCGAGACTGCTTAGAGAGAGAGAGAGAGACAGACAGAGACAGAGAGACAGAGAGACAGAGAAATGTGAGCCTTTCCCGAAATAAATAAATAAATAAATGTGAAAGGGTCTGCCTCTAAATAAATCGATTGATAGATAAATAAACAAAGAAATAGCCGGGCATGGTGTCTCAGGCCTGTCATCTCCCAGCGCTGTTTTGCTTTGGGAGGGTGAGGCGGCTGGATCGCCTGAGGTCAGAACATCGAGACCAGCCTGGCCAACGTGGCGGAACCCTGTCTCTATTCAAAAAAAAACCAACAATAAAAATAATAACATGAATGAATAATAAATAAATAAGTAAGTAAATAAAAAATGCGAGCCAGCCTCTATATAATTAGGCAGATAAATAAAGGCAAGCCTGCCCCGAAATGAATGAATGAATGAATGAATGAATGAATGCCTGTAGGGAAATACTTGAGATCCTGCCTCAAACTAAATGAACGAACGTGAAGGTAAGAATGACACGGGAGGGTTAAGAAACCATAAGAAACAACCAAGAGGGTGTGAACGAAGGTGGTAATTAAGTACCAAAGTGAATGAAAGGAACTATTCACACACACATAGATGTAGAACAAGTATTCATTTTATTTCATATGTAATATATGATTATTTGAATATATAATACTGCATGTTATTTATAGATTGTGAATGTATTTATATAAACGAACACCAGCGTGCAGAAAATAAGACTGAATAAAGAAAAGGGCGGCAGAGAGAGAGAGAGAGACCCCGCCTGCCTCTCAATAAATCCATCCACACGTACATAAAACAAGGAAACCAAGAAAGGATCAGTGTAACACACAGAAGTGAAAAGAAAAGGGAAGAACGAACAAGCAAACAAGAGGGTGGGAAGGAAGGCAAAAGGGAATCAAGGTCACAATAAACTGTTTCCTTCTGTCCCTCCCCCCCACCACAAGTATGCCCGGCTCGTGCATAAACACCCACAGACACACACAGTGACACAGACACACACAGTGACACAGACACAGACACAGACACACACACACACACACACACACCATGGCTGGAAATGCTAGTGTACGATCTACTTGGAGGCGGAGATCACCTGAGTCGAGGGAGGGGCGAGATGCAATCAATCATGAGGTCAGGGCGAATCAAAAGGTCGGGAGTTCGAGACCGGCCTGGTGAACGTGGCAAAAAAAACAGAGGGATACCCTGTCTCGGAAAAGATGAAAAGAAATTAAAAAAACAACACAACACAACAAAACAAAAAAACCCCTGCGGATCCGCCCCCCGCCGCCCCCCGCCGCCCCCCTACCCCACCCCACCCCACCCCACCCCATGACCCTGGACCCCCCACGACCCCCGACGCCCCCCCACGACCCCCACCCCCCGAAACCCCCCGACCCCCCACAACCCCCCACGACCCCGACACCTCACAGGCCCCTGACCCCCGACCCCACCCCGCCCCACCCCCTTCCCCCCGACACGGCCCCGCCCCACCCCCCAACATTGCCCCGCCCCCTGACCCCTGAC